>LPNX010578825.1:172820-399570 GCA_001517045.1 Pseudotsuga menziesii | reverse complement strand
TTTGCACTGTTTCATTCTTCAATGGCTGAGTAAATTGTGAGATCTTCTTTGTGAGTTGTGTGTTTGTCTACAGATCTATATGCTCAAATTTAACATTATTTGTTGACGATTTTTCATCTATATGCTTCGGTTGAGTAGTTTGTTTAAACATTTCCATGGACAGATACCATTCTATAACTGCAGAAGCTTGGTTCTTACAGTACCCATAGGTATCTTGGGTGATACCTCACATGCATCATAGGTGTTTTCGACAAAGTTATACTCTGTTGGGCCAGTTCCTAGGGTTTTGTTGGTCGGGTTGGGGGACTGAACCTGGGTTAGTGGAATCGAGACAATAAATGGTTCCATTGCCAGGACCAGGATGATTGTGAGGGGGACATGTTTTGACACCCTACGAAGCCAGAGATCCAATATTGGGTGGACTACAAAGTGAGAGGATTTGGATAAGAAGAAAGTAAGGGATCATGACTAAATCCGACATCATGGTTAGAAAGGTATGTTTACTCAGATATTCATGAAAGTTTCTTTAGTGAATTTCCTATTGTACTTTATGAATGGTTGGCGAAGCTAGCATATTAGAAGAAAATGTTTCAAGGCAGAAAACCCATACAGTGGACTCCTCAGCTAAACCAACAGTTGGAGAGGGTCAATAATCCTATCTCTAGGACTGTCGACTTTTGGGTTGATAGAATTTTGGAGGGATATACTACTAATAATGCAGTGGAAACTATCAAATCGTATAATGAGACCAAAAGGGATTTTTTCCAAGGACTTAGAGGATGATACCTGAAATCTTTAAATATGTGGATAAAAATGCTGGTTTGTGAAAAAGGGATCCTAAGGATGAAGTCGAACAAGTAAACCATTGTGCGTGGAGGACTTAGGTTATGTCAGAAGGAAGTTTTGGATGAGATGGACAGAGTAAGGTGAGATGTTCCCAGTCAACAGTGAGACTGAGGGAGAGGGTGGCTGCCTAAGGAGTGGAAGAAGATCCTGGATGGGAAAGAGGGGAATGATTGCTATAAGAAGGGAGAGTTGCGGTGCGACTGAAAGAAGGGACTATGACTCTGGTACCACATCTCAAAAACAAATCTTGCAACGAAGAGGAGGAATATCAACTTATCTCCGAAGATGAAGAAGAGCACCTAATATAGTCTAGGACTACGACATAGCCACAACCCCACATACATATCCAACATATGAGGTAAGACCTAAAAGTTTGTCGAAGTGTGACTTTTCAAATCATAGTAGTAGTAATAGTTAAGATAGTAGTCAAGGAGTTCTTATTGGTGGAACATTTAATTCAAATTCATCCATACCCCAAGTACACAAGATGTATGGGAGTGACGTAAAGTTGCATATATTCAATGAAAATGGGTTGAAAGACCCTAAGTAACATTGGTTATTGTATGAAGCTATCTAGATAATGCAACAGGTCCAGGCCAAAGCTATAAAAAGAGCCCAGGATCACAACCATTAGAGGTCATTTTCTTGATTGGTGCATGAAGTTTTCTATTGTTTTTACGAGAATCCCTAGATCAGATTTGGTCTGGACTGATAGATGAATTCAAGAAACCCAAGTATGAGTCGCAATGCATCACAAAGTTAAAATAAATAAGAAAATGTCGACTGAGTCTGTTTGAGAGTTCGACCAAATGCTTAAGACTCTGATTGCTGAGGTGATTTTTCAGATGGTTGGCATTCAACACAAAGAATGGTTCTTTGTCGTGATGCTAACACGTATTCGTGTTCCCTTAATGCAACAGAATATCATGTCCCAGAGTGGATATCTTGAGCTTGCTATGAAATTGGAAGCTTCACTGGTTGGAGAAACTTGTGCGGGAATGCTGCAAATTTAGTCACAGATATCCAATCTAACGTTGAAAATACGAGACATTAAGAAAGGAAAAGAAATCCAGAAATAAGTATTGTGTATGTGATACAAAACTGAAGGCCATCATAAGGATTCATGTCCAGCCTTTCTGAATTATCTTGCATCGGGAGCATCAAACCCAATAATTTCATAAGGGATGCCATGGTGTCGAATTTGCCAGAAAATAGGTCATCGATTGGAGGAATGTTTGTATCTACAAAATATAATAAGTACACCTACTAGATTATATTGTAAATTCTGTCAATCTGTGGGTCATGACGATAAGGACTGCCGAGCATATAGTTGATGCAGGAGAAGGTGATCGACACATATTTGATGAAAAATGATGAACATATGCAAGATGGGCGAGCTCATACACAATACGCTCAGCCATGGGGGAATGGTCCTTTTAGAGTCCGAGGATGAGAAGAAGGATTTGGTCATGGGCGGGGCCAAATTATTTCTTATAATTGTGGACAACTGAGACCTTTTTTTTAGAGACTGCACTAATCCTACATTGACATGTTCATATTGTAAAGCATTGAACCATACTGTCGAAAAGTGCCTACAACTGATTGCTAAGTGACATGACATAATCACAGGAAACCAGGACCAACCACCAAATACAAACCAGAATGTTCAAAATATTTATCCCAAACATCAGGAACCTAATATTATTGTTGTAACAAAAGGAGGTGCTACGAATGGAGGTGACTAAGGAGCACCATGGCTAAATCCAAGAGTTCGACCAACGACACAAAAGAAAGTGTCATTCAACGTCCAAAAATAAAAAGGTTTTGTATTTGATGCATGTGATGAGTTCATTGATGTAAATCATGCTTCAACATCTATTGATGTCTCAGTATTGGATGATGGAACAATATTAGAAATGCCCCAAAGTTTTGATCACTCATTCCAAAGAAAGCTAATAGAGAAGGTAAGAAAGTTGAATAATTTATTTAAGAGTTTATTAGTGCTTATAGAATATAAGGATGCTTTGGTAGAGATATTGGCTCTAGTAGAAGTACCTCAACAAAGTATGTGACCATAGACAAAAGTTAACCATATTAATAAAAGGCTGAAGACTGGTTGAGAGTTACGTATAAATTCTCAGATAGGTGACTATGATATGGATTTTATCATCCTTTATTTGGGGTTATATGTTAATATTTTAACAAGACAAACATGGGAAATCATGGGAAATTTGATATTGGTATGGTCTCATGTTCAACTGCATTTAGCTAATCAGCTGAAGGTCTTGCCTATTGGCCGACTTCCATAGGTTCTTGTTGAGGTGGAAGGACTCCATACCTATGCATATTTTGAAGTAATAGATATTGTCGATGATACGAATCCGTATCCAACACTTTTGGGGATCGATTCGACTATCAAAAATCATAAATTTCAAAAAGATATATATCATTTGAAGATACATAAATTGATCTTTTGGAAGGCCATATATATGTCGATCCAGTAAACAACAAAGGACAAGAAGGATAATTGGATAATATTTACATTATTTCCTCTGCAATGGAAGACTACATCAACCTTACAGTTGATGATAAATTAAGTTGGAAAAGTATTAGTTCATGTTCATCAGACTCAGGAGAAGCTCTAGAGAACTAGTAGAATAGACTACATGAAGTATCAATGAGGAAGTGTGCAAGGATCACATAATCTTTGCGACGGGTAAGTATTGAGGTATGTGATCTACCTACGTATGAAGGATGATCTAACTTAGAAACATTTCTTACAGAGTTTGAATACAAAGTCTTGGAACCACAACTCTTGTTATCCTTAGATGTTGCATTGAAATCTACACCCACGAGGTGGTGGATTATTCATAATTAATCTATTTTAGAATGATCCCAATGTTGATAGATGCTAGAAACCAGATTTGGAAAGAACATTTCTTATACTAGCCAGAAATAAACGGGATTGGTGAATGTTGTCGAGCACATTGAAATTTGTTGGGAGACATGGAGGACATTGCTGTGACATGAATGGGTTCATCAGTTCATACATACTTTGTACATGATACCAAGAAACTGGTATACTTCTATTGAGATGCGATGAGGAATTGTACAATGGGAAGAGATAAATACTAGTTTCACACATACTTTTATATTTTCTGATGAAAATCCAATGGTTGATGTTGCTCAATAAGTCATCAGAACCAATATTTTTGAAGACATCCCTGTTTTGATGTCAATTTTTCCTTTGAGCAGTGCGACAATTCAGAATTGGATTGAATGCTATAACATAACTAGCGAGCTTGAAGATGATAATCCACATGATATAAATATTCTTGAATCTGAGGTTATTCAAGCAATGGAGGGATCAATATTATCAAATGATAAATTTCTAAATCCCCTCAAAACAAAGAATGTGAATATTGGTTCTCCAGAGAACCCAAAATTTTCCAATATTGGGGACTATTGGGATGATGATACAGTAAGGAATATTACATATTTATTGCATGAGTTCCAAGATCTATTCCCAACTAAGTTCTTGGAAATGAACGGAATTTATAGTGATCTAGGAGAAATGAAGATCCCCTTGAACCTAGACACAAAACTTGACAAGCATCGGTCATACAGAATAAAAACCATATATAAGGAGAAGGTCAAAGCAGAGTTAGACAGAATGTTAGACGCATGCATTATAGAACATGTTGAAGAATCATAATGGATTATCCCTTTGGTTGTTCAAGACAAGAATATTGGTGAATTCCGTATATGTGTCAACTTGCATAAATAGATTGATGCCTTCTTGCATGATCCATTTCCTACTCCTTTCACATATGAAGTATGGGATAGCATAGGAGGGAAAGACGTGTACTAGTTCACTGATGGATTCACTGGGTAACATCAAATAAGGATTGCAAAAGAAGATCGATATGAGACAACCTTTGCGATATAATGGGGTTGCTTCCAATATACGGTAATGCCATTCAGACTCAATAATGTGCCTGCTATTTTTTCTAGAATAGTAGTAGCTTCTTTTGAAGAATTTATCCATAAATTTCTTCAGGTATACATTGATGATTGGTCAGTCCATGGGATAGTTAAATATAATATTGAGAATATTAGAATGATGTTGGATCGGTGTAGGCAATTCCTTATTTCTCTCAATTTGAAGAAGTGTATTTTTTATGCTCCTTCTGGTATTTTGCTGGGTCATGTGGTTTGTCGAGACGAAATATTGATGGACCCTTCTAAGATTGCAATTATTATCAACTTACCCCCACCCACATCAGTTAAAAATTTGAGAACTACCTTGGGACATATTGGGTATTACAAAAAATTTATCCGGGGTTATGCTAAGGTCAAAAATCCAATAGAAAAGTTGTTGAAGAAAGATGTTAAATTTCAATGGAACGAGCATTGTCAAAAGAGCCTAGTTATCCTCAAGAACAAGATGGCATGATATCTTATATTAGTATTTCCATATTAGAAAAATGAATTTCATGTACATTTCGATGCGTCATCCATCATGCTTGGCATAGTACTTGCACAACCAAGTGAGGGTTCCCTTGATCACTGTATTGTATTTGCTAGTAGAAAATTGTTGACAACATAAAGGAATTATACCACTACTGAGAGGGAGGGACTTGCTATGGTATATGCTCTCCAGAAGTTTCGACATTATTTGTTTGGAGGTCATTTCAAGATGTTTACAGACCATGCTGCATTAAAGTACTTGGTCAATAACCTAGTGTTGGGAGAGAAGTATTGTCGATGGATTCTCCTATTCCAATAATTTGATTTTGAAATTATTGTGAAGCCAGGATGACTGAATGCATGACTTGACCATCTGTCGAGGTTAGAAAGTGGAGAAGAGCCTACTAGTCTATATGATAATCTTCTCGATGCACAATTATTTGCAGTCAAAATAATTGATGATCACTACAAATATATTGTACATTTATTCACTACAAGGTATGCACCATAAGGATCGAGTACAACACAAAAGAAGAAATTAGTTGTAAAAGTTACAGACTTCCAGTTGATCGCTTGTAAATTATAAAAGATGGGACTAGATGAAATACTCTACACTGCGTCTTGGAACATGAGCGACCGATGGTGTTGAATGAAGCACATGTTGGTTTCATGGGAGGCCACAATGCAGGAAAAGAAACAACACAAAATTTTACAAGTAGGATTATCATAGCCTACTCTTCATGTAGATGCTCAGGATTATTGTCGCAAATGTGATATTGGTCAACGTGTTAGAAAATTGTTGCGATGAGATGAAATGGCATTGATACCATAGGTTACTTTGTAGGCATTTGATAAGTGTCCTGTCGACTTTATGGGTCCTATTAACCCACCATGAAAAAATAAGGGTGCACAATATATAATCACTATGAAAAACTATTTAACCAGGTGGGCCGAAGAAACACCGATTAGAGATTGTACTACCACAACTACTACAAGATTTTTAATCGACCATGTCATGACTAGGTTTGGATTCCCAACAATTATGATAAGTGACCAAGGTACACACTTTGTTAATCAACTGATTGAAAAACTAAATGAGTAGTTTTAGATTTAGCACCAGAAGACAATGCCATATCACCCACAGGAACATAGCGCTATCGAAGCATTTAATAAAATATTAGAGAATGCTTTAACTAAAATATGCAATGTTAAAAGGGATAATTGGGATCACCAGATACCTGTAGTCTTATGGGCTTATTTCACCACATGAAAAAATATGACAGGACACACCCCATTCAGATTGGTTTATGGATAAGAGGTTGTTATTCCACTAGAATATATCGTACCCAGTCTCAAACTAGTTGCGATTACTGAGATGAAAAATGTTGGTGTAGTTGAAGAAATATTGTCTCAGCTGGTACAAATGGAGGAAGATTGATTTATTTCAGGTTATCATTAGTGTGTTGAGAAGGAGTGACAGAAGGCTTGGCACAACCACCATATCAAGTTCAAGTAATTTTATATAGGTGATTTTGTCCTCCTATATGGCAGTAAATTTTTGAAACATCGTGGCAAGCTCTAATAAACTAGTTGGGACCATATGTTGTCATTCATATCATTAATGCTGGTGCAGTCCAGTTACAAAAATTAGACGATACACCCTTCGAAGGAACGTTGAATGTAATTCGGTAGAAAGCTTATCATGATAGTTGTACTTCGCTTGACAGAAAAGGTAGTGGTTGTAAAAGAAAATAAAAAAATTGAAGTCCTGTATACACATTTACATTTTTGTCACAAGTTTAAACTCTATTGCAGACTATACATCTATCACAAGCCAAAATTCTGTTGCAAGTTACAGGGGGATTGCAATTAAGTTGAAGTAGAGGGAGATTTTGGTGGCATGATTTTTGTCACATATGTAATTAATTCCTGATTGATGCTTGCTTTTATGGTGAGTGAAGTGCTGTCTAGAATGGAATTTTCTCAAAATGATTAGAAATATTGCCCCATTTGAAAGGATTAGACACCACCTTTTTCATTTATTGCAGACCCAAGTGATTGAGAGACTTAATGAATGCGGAATCCTATTTCATTCTCGAACATAAGTCTGTTTCTCATTGTATCAAACTATGAAGTTTCTTGAGCCAGACTATCTATCTGCAAACTCTTTGAATCCAAAAGCTATTTCTCATGGACATCCCTTTGTCGAGTACAAGCACAATCCAAGGATCAAGTATGGAGCCCCCCCCCTACCATACCCATTGTCGAATAAGTGCCATAAGTTGTGTTGCGAAAGGTCCCTATTAATCCACCAAAAAGGAAGAAGATGGATGGTCGTGTTGTTTTTCCTGAGCAGAGGTTAAAATCTACCCATGATGTTGAAGCCTCGGGATCTGGGTCAACAAAAAAGTTACCAGGATAGATTCCACCAAGAAATATGATGCTCCTAATGTAGTCATTCACAATAATTCTAAGTACCCATTGGTCAAGTCATTCATCCCAAAAGGCATACATATTACGACAAATATTCTTCCAAATATAAATAAGCTTACATTCGGATATCATGATTTACAGATATTTCCTGAACTACAAATATCGGGATACATGACATCTATGCAATTGGTCGACGGGGGGCCTATTCAACTGGTTCCTATGAAATGGGCTTGAGGATTGAAAAAGTCGACCATTTTTTCGTTAATGCATATGCTCCATTTTGGTCACACTACGGAAGTCAATACATGCATGAATCAACTATTAGTCTGCTTCCATGGAGGTTGTCTATGGCTAGATAGCCATATTTCGATAGACATTGACCATATTTTTCCGTCACTAAGATGCATAAGGCAGGGGTTGACCTAACGCCATTCTTTATGGGAAAGGAGCAGGATCCGGGCCTAGTCAAGGGGATGAAGGATAAACAAAACCTTGCATGATATAAGAGGGTATTTTCTATCACCTTTATCAATGATACAGGCGTTAGGTTTGCAACAAAAGTGCTCTCCAACAAGTTGCTCAAAAAGATGTGACCAAACCAATGCACTGCTGGTACCATCACTACAACAAAGCAGTGTGCTGCTATCGTACAAATTAATTGGTCTACCTATCTATTGAATGAACTGTTAGCAGATTCCATTGACGCCCAAGAAAAAGGAAATCCATTTACTTATTCCTGACTGCTAATTTTGATATCTTTTGTTGCATGGGCCGAGCCACCAATTTATCAGGGGATGGAAGTGCTTGTTCCATGTCGGGGGGCATACTACCAAAACTTGTGGTATAAAAAGAAGAATCAATGTCAACAATCATAAAACAATATTGAATTTTATTTTCATGTTGATGCATTGAGGCATCACATTGGAAACTAATCTCGGATTTTCGTAGAGACTATCTAGCGGTACCAGAAAGTGATAAGATTTTCTTCTGGGGCTCACCATATATACTTGTAACCATGACAAGGCCCCCAACGTCAATGGTTGACTATTGATTTTTGGTTGATAAAGGAATAAATTGAGATGATTATTTAGGACTAGCCCAAGGAACGAAAACAACTTGTCATAGATGACAAAAAATCTGTTGAGACTGACCCGCGACAAGATGGAACATTAGGAACTCAAGGAGGAGATCACCAGGAAGAATAAATACAAACCAGTTTCCCCTATGAAAGTAATGAATAATCCAGTGAAGCACCTAGAGATATTGAACTATGAGAAAAGAGAAAAGCATCTGAAGAAACCAAGAAGAGTCGCAAGAAACAAAAGAATGCTAAAACCTCCAATGGTGGTGGCCTTGCAGATGATGATTATACTTTGATTTCTGATCAAATGGTGGAGGTTGCTGATTAAACTTACCAAAGAATAAATGTCCAAAATAAAGAAATGGTGGGAGGAATCACCAACTTCATGTATAATCTCTGTGTTGCAGTAAAAGAAGTAAAAGTAGTAGTCATTGGGGACCGTTCCAGTCGCATTCACATTCATGATTGCAGTCACAGTTGCAAGAATTCATTCCTTCTGAGGATATCCCAATTGAAGTACCATTATCTCGACAACATATAAAGCTTCAAGTGTCACCTAAATCACTTGATTTGGGCATTCCAGAACATAACAACATGATTAAGGACATTGGCCATGTGAGTGTTGACCTATGTTTCTACTGCACAACATTCAACACGATGAACTGGATGAGGTTAAGGAGAGGGAACCTATGGTATATGAACAACAAAAGAATTCAAAGAATACCATATCTTCTCTCTAGATAAAAGTGCATAAAAAAACAAAAGAAAAAAAGATAACAACATGACTGACAAAGATTGGAACAAGTTGTTGCGTTTTCCTACCATGAAATTCTAGAAGTGGGAGTTACACCTGAAATGATACAAAAATCGCAATTCATTTGGCTAGGGGAAGTGGTTTCTGACTTCTGCCAGTGCATTACATATTTAGAATAAAAGTGACTTCCCAGTACACCTCCTAAAGTACCAGAAGAGTGACGAAATCCAGTAAGTGAAAATGTACAAGGGATTTAGGAGGTTGAGGCACTTTGTACTAAGGAATATGCATAGGTTTCTCATGCTTGGGAAGCCTTCAAGATGGATGATGAGGAACCAGAGCAAGTAATAGAGAAACTTCATACAATGAAGGCAACTTTGATAGTGTTAAGAAATTCATTGAATACATTTACGTCGGTCAAGAAAATGAGAAAGGTTGCTAACTTGGAAACCTTACAGTAGGAGGTCGCCAAGCTACGAACACGGTAACAATTCCGAACTGAACATGTCGTAGAAATCCAGGATGAAGCAGAATAAGTCACAAGGACCATCCATGTTGTACATTAGTAGGTGCGACAGGTGCTGGGGGCAACGAAAGTGGAAACTTCGGAACCTATCAGTTCCGAACTTGTGGGAAAAGTTGTGAAAGTCAAAGAAGATGTTCATCTACATGCATAAGATGTAATTAAAGTCTTTCAATAGTTTCAAAATAAGCTAAATGCGATAGATATTTCTGCATAAAGTGACTTGGGATGGGGCACAAGTGAGTGTAGGAGTCCTGTTGGCCCTATTAAAGTGTATAAGAGTTTTTGATTGGAAGTTTTGAGGAATCCAATCGAAGGGCAAACAAGGTTGTGACAAAAAAGGAGAGAGTAAGTCAAATCTAGGAATTCGACCAGTTTTTGAAGAGACACTAAGTGCAAATGGTGAGTTAAGTTATACAAGTAGTCTATTTAGGTAATGGGCATGAATGTAAAATCGACCAATAGAGCCTAGATAAATTTGAAGGGATTTCTTGGGTTAGTTAAGAAAATAGTTGACTACTAGTTAAGTACTAGTCGACAGTTAGAAGAAGAGTTGTGAAAAAGTATATAAGGTTGATCCATAAGATGTGTGCATAAATAGGTGATGGGAAAATAGATGGGATGTAATGTAATCAAAGGGACCTAATCTATTGTAAGGATATTTTGAGAGATGTTTGCAGGCTGTGTGCACATACCAGAAGTGTTCAAGACATGACTTGTGCCAGATGAAGAACGCTTTTGTGGTTTTCTCCTGTATGGGTTTCCACATTAAACCTATGTGTATATGATGTCTATTTATACGGTGTATGAATATTTGTGAGTTTTTCACAACTAATATTGCTTATAATAATGCAGAATGTTGATAATGATACTATGGTAGACATGATTTAGATTTGTATATTTCATATTTTGTGTTATTTGTTGATGGTTGTTCATCTATCTACTTTGATTGAGTAGTCTATTTAAACATTTCAATCGAGAGATCCCCTTCTATAACTATAGAATCCTGGTTCTTGTATTCCCCATAGGTATCTCGGGTGAGACCTCACTTGAATCGCAGGTGTTGCTGACAAATTTATACTCTGTCGGGCAAGGAGATTGAACCTAGGTCAGTGGAATTGAGGCAATAGTAGTGGAAGCAATAATTTATATTCATAAATGTCACACTTAACCCATGGACATAAGTGATACTCATAACTATCACACTTAACCCCCAAAAAATAAGTGATATTGTAACTAATACCATTGACACACTAACTTATTAAGAATTGATTAACTCTTACCATTATGACCTTGGACACATACTAATAAAGATTGCATAGCAATAGTCTTAAACCACTATGTTTTTCCAAAAACAATAACTATGGTCACATAGCGTCATAAAAAAATCATTAGAATGATCAATAGTTACAAACGTTTTTCTATAGTCATTAAAAGTAACCAAAAATATTATTGGTGAGGGCCAATAAGATATCGTCACTAGCAGTGTCACCAAAGAGAGAATTAACAATGGGCCTTTAACAACCCTCACCAAGAAATGGATTTGGTCACAAACCTTCAAATACCATCTGGAAAGGCACTTACAATAACTATTTTTTAAGGACAGACATCATATGTGACATTGGTGATGACCCTTAAAGGCCCGTCACAGGAACGACCCTCACCAATGACCTTTTTTGTTTGAGTGATTTGCACCATTTTTATACTTCATAATAGAATTCTTCCAACATACATTATGCTAGACCAAAATAAAACTAAGGTTTTGAATGCAACACTTCCAACCTTTCCTTATATATTCTTCCCTGGGAACTGCACAACAAACACTTTAATGTGAACTGTGTAGTAAACACCATCTTGAGAAATGTGTGGTAACACTATCCTAGGAACTGTGTAGTAAGCACTAGAAACTTTGCAACAAGTCTATCGTAGGAATTGTGTGGTAACACTCCTAGGAACTATGCAACAAGCATTTGGAACTACGCGGTAAGGATTGGGAACTACACAGTAAGTGAAATATGCAATAAGCACTGTCCTAGGAACTATGCAGTAAGGTAACTATGTAGTAAACACTATCCTGGGAACTATGTAGTAAAGGAACTGTGGAATATGGGAATTGTGCAATAAGGGAACTGTGCAGTATGGGAATTTTGCAATAAGAGAATTATGTAATAAGAACTATCCTAGGAACTAAACGGTAAGGGAACTGTGTAGTATGGGAATTTTGCAGTAAGGGAACTGTATATTATGGGAACTGTGCATCAAGCATTATCCCAGGAACTGCACAATAAGGAAACTGTGTAGTATGGGAACTGTGCAGTAAATGAACTGTGTAGTATGGGATTTGTGTAGTAACACTTCATAGAATGGAACCAAAAGGGAAATTATAGCTTCATATATAGATATTCTTCAAGCTATGTAAATTCCATTTTATCACGAGAAGGGAAAATACATTCCAAAATATCCATACTCTCTTAATATTATAACAACCAACACATAACTATTTATGATAAGTATTTCCAATCTTTCTAATGCAAGGAGTGTAATGACAAATTCCTTACTAGTCCAAACCTTGGTATTTTGCATGCAACCCATACGATTCCAATTCTTATAAAATAAAAATAAATACCACATATTATTATCCCATGGTAATTGTAATTATGACAAACAATTTCAACTTGCGATTAATTAATGCACATACCCACCAATGCAAAGCACTGTAAAATAAAACATGCAAATTTAGCCTCTGGTTTTTAAAAACAAAATACCATTCAATGAAAGGCACAATAAAAGCCTTAACACATTGTAATTGTAAATAAAACAATCAAATTCCGCCTATGGTTTTCAAAAGCAAAATACCATTCAATGCAATGAACAAGAAGCAAGCATTAGCACATGGTAGTTATTGACAATTTACCTATTAAGAAAAAATTAGTGGAGCCCATCTTCGACACAAACATTTAAACTTTTTTGAATAATTATTTCAAACATTTGATTTAACTCTTTAAGAACTATTTTCTTCCAATTATTTGGAAAATAAGATTTTAAACTCTTTGAAATATTTTGAAATATTTCATTTATGAACTCGGAAATTAGCAATTACTATTGGAAATACATTCCCATACCTCAATTTAATTAAAGAATTGACATGGATAAAATTTTAGTTTTCATCCTATAAATTATGAATTATTAACAAGTATATCACAGAGTTAAACTTGCACTCATTTCACATATAGGAAGACAACCAAGCAACGTTTGAACTCATTATTTATATCCAAATTAAAAAATTAAATAAGGAAATGATATAGATTTTTACGAGTCATCAATTAAATAACATTGAGAAATTAAAATATCATTTCCTAGATTTTTTTTTTTGACAAGGGGAATCGGCAACTGGGGCTGGGCTGGTACTCACGTGACACGGGGTCCAGGGATCCATTCCCACTACCACTATAACCCTAGGTTCCCCACACCCACCGCAAGACATGGGACACAGGTAAACCTAGGTGGGATTGATCTCGAGACCTCCAATTTACAACAAGTGACTTCATAACAATGGAACTGCCAATGAGCCACACCCATGCGGGCTACATCATTTCTTAGAATTAATACTTACTATAAAAATAATTGAAATGGGAAGTTGGTTGCATGTGAGACATGATCCTGCTAGCCTTAGGAAACCTTTCTCATCAGAATTTCAACAAGGCACCACCCCCGGTCTAGAACCAAGTCATTCACCAAGAGAAATCTTTATTCTAGTTCAAATCAATGGGGCACTCATCCATTACCATGCAAGCAACATATGTTTAAATAATAGACATGCACATGACTACAACCATCGATGAGCAATTTGATATGGTTTAACATATCCAAGTTTCATGGTTCACTTTGTAGCTTGTACCAACCCCCATTTCTCAGGGCTCTCATTTTCCAAAGTCATATGTCATATCTTCCTCTTGGTGGAACGAACTATTTTCAATAAAACCTACTTTTTGTTTTGCACAAGGATTAGCATTCATGTGAGTTTTCCCCAAGAGACCGCCACTTAATTATCTTTAATTCCTACCTAAGTACTTACTTAGGGTTTTAAACCATGATTAAAGGCTAATCAAGGATTAAGGAACTAACAAAAGTAATTTAACTCTTTAATACATAGGAGTACCTTTGTTATTTTTAAGCTAGACCAAGGTCATGTATCTTAGTTCACAGGTCTTCTCCATGAACCCTTCCGTCATATACTGTCACTAGTGAATAAATTGGTTCTCCATCTGTTTTCAGCATTTTGCCTCCTTTGTAGTTGGTTATATATTTTATTAATAGTTAAGTGTCTGTTACATTCGCATTTAACTTTGGTGTACTATAACCATTTTAACTGCAATCAGGACAAGGGAAACTCCAGGGTGTTATAGTTCCTCTCTTGGAATGACCTAGGGTTTGAAGATGATAATGAATTTATATTTTGAATATATTTATGCACGTAATAGGATTCTTATGGCATGATCTAGGGTTCCTCTTTGGGGCGGGTTTGAATATGATGACGATATTAAGGGTTTGAAGAAGCAAACAAATGAAGTCTATGGATGATTGGTTTATGAGGGTTTTAATGCAAATCTAGAAGACATGTTTTGGTCTTCTTCATGAAGGGTTTGTTTGTAGATTTGAAAAGTAATTTGGGAAGCTTGAAGGACATATTTTTGGCCCTATTCAAAATAATTAATTTTATACTTGAAGGAAATTTTAATTACAGATTTGAGGAGTGTCTCGTTGTAGATCTGAGGAGTGTTTTGTTGCAAACTTGAGGAGTGCCTTGTTGCATATTTGAGGAAGGTTTTGTTGAATATTTGAGGACTTTATTGAGACCTTTTTAGGGACACACCTGGATATGTTATTATCATGTTTGAGGAAAATCTAGGGTATATTCGAATGAAGGCTTAAAGATGGATTTGAGGATAAATTATCATAGATCACAAATTCACATTTGGCATGGTTAAGGACAAAATATATGAAGAACTAGTTTGTTGCAAATTTGAGGGACACCTTTTGAAGGGTTTGATTGTAGATTTGAAGAACAATTTGAAAAGTCTTATTGATTTGAGGAATGATTTGAAGGAAAGCATGATAGTAGATTAATAAGCATTGTGAAGCACTTGAAGATAGTGACACAATAACAGTGACAATGACAAAGACAAAGACAAAGACAAAGATAATGATAGTGATAGAGACAATGAAAGTGTCAAATATAGAGATAGTGATAGTGACAATGAAAAATAGAGTGACACTGAAAGTGATAGTAACAGAGAAAGAGATAATGAAAGTGACAATGATAGGTTGATACTCCTATTCAAATTCGGGTGGAAGGGTGGCGCTAGGGAAAGTTAGTGCCAATGATCTTAGGGAGTTGGTTTTGGAAAACTAGGGTGGCAGGATGGTGCTAGGGTGAGTTGGATCTCACTGAGGATGATTTTCGATCTACAAGTTGGATCCTATGGATCAAAGGGTTTTAACATCCTTCTAATGGGTGCTAGAGAATCTAGGGGATGGGTGCTTCCTTCAAGTTGGAGCTGGTAAATCTATGAAGTTGTAGCCTCCTTTGAGTTGGTGCTCATAAATATGCATTTGGTGCTTGATATGAATCTAATCTTGTTATTATATAAGAAAAGAATTATGTGGTTTTATCCCATTTGGGATTCCATGTAGAATATCTTGTGTACTATGTGATGATGAATGTCATTATTAATGGTTAATGTTTACATGTTCTATTTTGAAGTTTGAAATGGTAAAAAGTGCTCACTGATACCGATTCACCACACCCCCCCAGCCCTAAATATCAATGAATATTCCAACATTAGGTATCAAATTCAATTCCTCCAGGTACATTCTAACCACTAGAAGGAAGGTCATGGATATTCAGGAAATAAGTATGACCGAGGATGGTGCTTTATTATTCAATAGATGAAAATTTTCTCATTGGAGAATAATGATGATATTATATTTATAGGCACAAGAAATTGATATTTGGAAGTCAATTTTGAATGGATACATCACACCAAAAGGTCTACCAAAGGGTTCAGTAGCAAAGAAGTTACAGAAAGAAAATGTAAAGGCATTAAGCATACTCCTAAATGGCCTACCAGAGTCTGAAAAGAAAAATAATGAAGTTGGAAAGTATTATTCAGCAAAGGAACTATGAAAAAAGCTTCAACAAATATACACAAAGTGATGAAAGAATGTGCATATGATCACAAGGAAGATACACCAAAGGAAGAAGCAACATCAAAGAACATGTAAGACATCCCAAACGAACATGTTGTTGATGAATCAAATGAAGAAAAGGTAAAGGAATTTGAATCAAGTAAGTATTCTTATTGTGATAGATCAAACCCTTGTGACATTAGATGTTCCTATGAAAATAAAAGAAATTTTGATGAAGATGAAGACAAAATTAGCAACATAGAAAATGTCTTAGAAGATTCTCAAATTGTTTAGGTAGTCGATCTTGGAAAACAATATTATATCATCATCCTAAAAGGACAATGGGAAGATGACAAAATAAAGCATAGAAATGTTGACAAGGTTGTTAAAAGAAAAGGAATATACTTTTCAAGAACAATAACATGAAGACAATCAAAAGGAAAGGTCAGATACAAAAAATGAAGAATAGTATGAAGTAGATGATGAAGTCATTGAGAGTAAAAACAATGTTGCAGAAGAAGAAGAGGATGATAAAGTAGAAGCTGAAGTAGACCATGAAGGGGAACTAATTAGTGCCGTAGATGATTTAAGGAAAGTAAGGAAGAAGAAAAGGATACTAATGGAAAAACTGCATAGGTACCAAGAAAATAATACATTGCTAGAAGATAAGCTAAAGTGAGACTGAAAAGAAAATAATTGTTTTAAAAGAACAAGTATAAGAGGCTAAGAATACTGAAGAGACATTGAAGAATCAACTAGAAGAGAAAGATACCCAGCTAAGAACAAACCTACAGGATGCCATGATTCAGAAGGAATAAGAAAGAAAAGTTGAAGAAAGGATGACAAGGAAACTAGAGGAAATACAATATACATAAGAACCATGGATAAGCTGAAACGATCATTATTGATCTTAAAATTCATATATAAGAGAACATGAAAACTTAAGAATACTCGACATGTCAACTTCAAAAGAAGGAAGATCCTTGTCAAAGGAAAGATCTTGAGAACCTTTCACTAAAAGAATATTTGGATAAGGAAGCTACCCAAACGAAGACAAAAGAATCCAGTAGTAGATTGAAAGACCATTATCAATCAAGACATAACAAGAAAGCATCTCAAAGACCTCCATTTCAAGGAATATTAGCTACTCTCGAGTATCAAAGAAGCTCCATCCATTGTGAAGGGGACAAAAAAGGATAAGATCCTGAATTCAAAAGGACTACACCACAAAGAAAACCATTTGCTCGTAGGTACCAAAGTTTCTTTTATGGTTATTATTTTCATGTAATAATTTTGGAAATAAGGCTATGAATTGCATAGCTTATGGAAGGAACACTCAAGTAAATAATAAAGGTATCTAAATGGTCCAAATAATGTTGAATGTTATGCATGTCACAACAATGGGAACATAGCAAGGTTATGTAGAAGCAACTTCAAAATAAATGAGAAAGATAATGTCCTAATCAATAAAGGGAAGAATTCTAACAAAATCCGGAAGAGAAAACACGAAAAAGAAAATGAAGGAACATGTCAACTAGCTCTACATACTCAAGACAAAGAAGGGATTGTTGTTGTTAAGCAAAGGAAGGAAAAGTATTCAAAAGAAAATACTCATATATGATATAAGAAGGTTTGGAGAAGAAACCAAAAACAAGAAAAACAAGTGAGCGGAGAATTCTTTGAGGACATACCCACAACATTTGTAGAGTTGATTAATAATGATAAATCAACAAGTAAAAAGGAATGTGTTAGGATTACAAGTTATGATCCTACAATAGAGTAGAATTATACATTATTCTAAACAATTTTGCATGGAGACTCCCAATATCAAGGGTAACGTTGAGGGGGATTATAAGTAGAATGGAAGGAAGACTAAATAAATGGCAACAACTTAAGGTTTATACAAAGAAAAATAAAGTGGGGCATATTTCAAAAAGCTTCAAGAAATGGCCCATCCTAAGGGGGAGTGAACACAGTCACAGGGGGAGCATTTTCAACAAGGAATGATATTGTTAATATGAATCCATAGTTAAGTAATGTTACCCTTTGCAAGGGAAGAGAATGTTCAATAAAACAAAGTCCATAGAAAATAAGCATATGGATAGGGGGAGCCAACATAATTCCAGGAGGAGCAAGTAAAAAAAATTGGAACTTCACCCCTTTTTCATTAATGTCAAATGGGAGCGAGAGTTGAAGTTGTTTCCATCAATGAAAAAGCAAGAGATTGTTGATTGAAGTTGTCGTTGATGTCAACATGGTCAATAGTTCTATGGCATTGACGTCAAAGTGACAATGGTGATGATGATGTGGCAATGATAAAGGTAGATTGTTTAAGTAATGTGGATGAAGCATTGAAGAGCCTTGACGTAAGTGTATATAACACCAAATTGGTCCCATTATGGTGTAGCTATTAAGCATGGACCTCACATGATGAGATAACATGTGGTTGATTCCATATGCCCACTTTGAGTTGTACATAAAAGAGAGAGGGTAGATTTCTCTAAGGAAGCCAACCCCATGGTCTTTACCTTCAATGCTATATATATATATATATATATGTGTGTGTGTGTGTGTGTATTAAACTATGCAAAGAAAGCTTGGATTCTTGATCTTGTGTGTTTCTTTGGCTGGTAAATTGTGCAAAGAAAACCTTTGGCTGGATTATCTCTATTACCTCTTACGGTTTACTAGATTATTACATAAGGAATTGGTGATTGGAAGAAGAGTCAATACAAATTTTCTTGTTATACTTTTGGATTGTAAGTTTGAGTTAAAAATTGACATGAACAACCTTGTGAGGGATACCTTGGATTCCTCCTCCCTAGTGGATTCATGCCATCTCAGGGGTGGCCTTAGATTTTAAACCAATGGCGAATGATTTAGTATAGGTATGTAAGATAAGAGATGAGGGAGCTAAGTAAATTTCTTATTGTAGTCCTTTATCATTTCACTTGGGATAGTTTAAGCGGAAATATTTGGATTTGCTTTAGATGATATTTTTCCTTTTTAAAGAAAGGCCTTGCAATAAGGCTAATTAGTAAGTTGATATTGTCCTCTATGAGAGAGATTTGAGGATAATGAAGAAGAAATGCAGTACTTGCATTGTAGTTTGTAACTTTCTTTTGTTGAATAATTAATAGAAATATTAACAATTTTAGTGGACATAGCCCCTGGTTAGGGGTGAAGCACGTAAATTGGCGCCTCTTCCTCTTGTAGTTATATCTTATGTGTTTTTGTTACTGCAAGTTGATTTAAGTAAAGCTCTACAAATATGTTTTGCTGAAAGAATACTCATCTCTTTGTTTGCATGTATTAATGGATTATGGATCATGTTATCTAAAAGTAGATGTTAAGGTGATTGTACATGAGAAGCATACAATTGTTCATGTTATAAAGATATTATTTTGTTAAAGATTTTGATTCTGGTCTTCAAATATTATAATAGTGTATCAAATTAAGCATCCTTCTATGTGCACAAATATAGAATTGTTCTTTATTAATAATGGCAAATAATAATAGCATGAATTGAATTATAGCTGGGGTATGATGCGTTAAACACTCTCATCAAGAATTTACTAAGTGATCTTAGTAGTGTAATGAGAAAAATATGCTATTTCTTAATTAAGTAGTGAACCTAAAACTTTAGGATATTGTTTAATCTCTTTTTTTTTCATGAGGAAAAATGGATGTTTAAAATACAAGTGCTTGTACTAACATTCTGAGTTATTTTATTAAAGTAAAAAAAAAAAAAATTACCCATTTCTCTTAAAATTACATGAAAAATTTAGGTATGTAACAAATGCAAAACCAATAATGTATCTCCCATCACATTAAAACATAGCTAATAACACCTACTCTTCTCTATCCAATATGTCCAGTACCCCTCTAATGGAGATGAAACTGAATATCTACACCTCGGAACCATCACATAATTCCTATTCCGTTTCTTCTCCTTAGCATACAGTTCCATTTCGGTAATGGGGTTCTCTAAGAAGGTGGGGCGTATCTTATTAGAGAGTGCAAAGAAATCCATGAATTGTCTTTTGGTTGGAAATTGTGTTCATTTTTGGGAAATTGAAATAATGCAAAGACATATCCTACCTCCATCCACTATCAAATGGAAGGGAAACGTGGAAAATTGATTAATTAATCCGAAAAATTTATAAAGCTTAAATTGGCCTTCAATTTGGGAACACAAATAAGAATATTCTTTTCTTCTTCAATTCATAGTGTAGAATGCATTTTTGTGATTAAAAATCCATAATTGCCTCTCTGTTTTGAAATAGACACTACTTACGGCTTAATTACTTAATTAAAAATTAAATTTTTTAATTTAAATATTTATAACTACTTTCAAATTTTATAAAAATTTAAAAATTACAAAAAGTTTTCCCGATTTAGAAATTAATAAAAATAAAACGATTTTAAGTCAAATTCAATCACGATTTAGTCTACTTTTTATAATATATATGTTTTTAAAAGTTAAAAAATAAAAATAAATAGTAAATAAAAAATGTAAAACAAAAATAAATTATACATTAATTTAATCATAACAAATATAATTCATAATTAAGACAAGAGTTAAGAAGTGCCAATGTTTCATACTTTTGATTAACTGAAAATTATATATACATATATTGATTTTGAAAACTTGCTAGCTAATTGAAGAGGTCATTTGTCATAGATGTAAGTATGAAAGTATGGTTTTCCAAAAAAACGCCAAGTTGTATGTTTTTAAATCATTTTCTATCATAATTATTAGTTGAATTGCCTTCCATTCCTCAAATATGGTTTGCCAAAAAAACACTAAGTTTTATGTTTTAATATCATTGTGTGGAGAGGCCTGCAGAGAGGTAATTCATATGCTTAGTTTCATTCAAAAGATCAAACCTTCTGAAAATCTCCTACCCACTTTAGAAGAAGCGGAATCTCAACAACCAATTGGTGTTGTTCACCCTCCTCATCTCCTCTTTATATACATCCATTTTCAATTTTTCATTATAAGGTTACAAACTTACATGCTCAATGCATGTTAACACTTTCATAATTCATACACAGAATATCAGATACTAGTGGCCACCTCAAAATTCCGTTTAGGAGGGTGATTGATTTACTCGTAAGCATTATGTAAGTCCCATTGTTGGTTAATCCAAGATGAAAATTTGTTCCTCATATTCTTCTAGTGAGACACCATTTCTTAGTTACAAGTATATGGTCCATGTTCTATGAGAGAGAGACATTACTTCTTGTTTTCAATCACTTGTACATGAATGTGTGTTGATTGGTCATTTGAGAGGTGAATAGAACTAGAACTAACAACAACCACATTAATTTTATTAATGTGTCTGAATACGCCGATAGGTGTAAATTTCACACATACAATTGGGGAAAGAATTAATATGAAAAGTATCTACCTAATTTACACTTATCAACGTATTCAAACACATTAATCAAATTAGTGTGGTTGTTGCTTGCTAATAACGGGTGGGTGCATAGACATATCTGCAAAGTATTAGTAGAAATAATTTTATTTAAATAATTGTAATAATGTGTTAGTTAATTAAACAATAATACTTAATAAAACAATCTCAGTGAAGCGATTTTATTGCATTAATTAACATTGTAATTATTAATGATATAAAATCACTAATATATGTTAATTATGCTATTATATTCTAATTATTTAATTAAATAGAGTATTATTTCATTAATTCTTTATAATATAATAATTATTTATATAATATTGTTTCTTTTGTAAGGTTCAAAAGCTTTATATTAAACTGGGGAGGCAGGTGTGGGGGGATCATCTTCGATCCCAGAGAAAAAATTATGTCTTCTTATGCCTGAGGACTTGGTTGGAAAACCAATGACGAAGCAGAATGGCTCGCTCTGTATTACAGAATGAACCTCTTAAGGCAACTCAATATCACCAAGATTACTGTGATTGGGGACTCAAAGCAAGTAATCCAAAAAATGAATAATGGAAGCAATCGAGGCATGATCAAAACTAAAAGAATCATCTATCAACATCTCAAAAAGTATAATAATCCTAAAGTCCAATTTGAATTCAATATGATAGGTTAGGCACGGAAAACAATTTTGTGAAATATAGTTCACCAGCAGTGTTGGAATTTCATTTCATCTATGTCCTTCCAACTAATTTTTTTTTACTTTTTGAACTTTTATGTTTCCCTTCATACAACTTTTTATTGAAAAAATAACCCTTCAAAAAATAACCCTTCAACTATGTGGGGTTTTAAAAAAAAATTACCCTTCAATAATAATATTTTTATTAAAGAATTTGATATTCAATTAAAATATTTTTATTAAAGAATTTGATATTCAATTAAAATATTTTTATTAAAGACTTTGATATTCAATTAAAATATATTTTATTAAAGACTTTAATTTCCAATTAAAAGATAAATATGGACTCATTTACCTGTGTTTTTAGTTGATCATGCTTTTTAAAAACTGAGGATAGTAACACATAAAACTGGAAAGTAACACATGCCAACATTATGCATATCAAGTACATTAAGTTATAATCTTAAAAGCAAACAAAATGTGAAACCTATAATCCTTTGTGAAAGTTAATGTCAGACCACATGTAATGGGGCATACAAAATTTTGCAAGGTTAACATGTGTGTCAATGGTGTAATTGAAATTACATGACATCTTAATTTTGAATTAAAGGATATGTTTTTATTAAGGAGATTAATTTCCAATTAAAAGATGACAATTGACTCATTTGTTTTTGGTTGATCATGTACTCTAAAAATGGAGTGTAAAACAAAACATCCTACTAATAGTGACACACACAACTCAATAGTAACATGTGTTGCCATTATGTATCTGAGATTCATTAAGTGATAAACATAGGAAACAAACAAAATGTGGAACCTAGAATCATTTACATGTAATGCAACATACCAAAATTTTCAAGGTTAACATGTTGCATCAATCGTATAATTGAAATAAAAAGTTGAATAAATAAAACACATTCTCACTTTTAATTGTTGTCTAGCTTATGAATGGATTGATCACCCATTGGATCATGAAATGAGTGATTGGTATGATTTTCTATTTTTTTTCAAGTCTAACCCCTAAATTCTCTTGAAAGATCAAGTGTTGGGGATTTTTAAGATCATGTGGTGTTTTCTCTACTTTAGTTCTCTTTCGTTACTTACTATCAACCCTCTTATTCATTATCTCACTACCCCTTTTCTTCTCCATAATGTTTCGAAGGGTAAGTAAGCAACCATTTTTTCCATTGTTGGATTGATGTATAGTGAAAAACATTCCACCTTTAAGAAATTGATAGATAATATGTTTTGGGTTTCTAGCTATATTTTCATGTTTTAATGGTAGTCTAGTATTTGCAATGCACAAATGAGATTCTTTAAACCTCCATCTACGGAGTAAAGGTGTTTTCCAAAATATTCCATCACCCAAGAAAAATGATTTTTCATTGCCACATTGTATGGAGAGTTGTCAAACAATAGTGAAATCAAGTTATAAGCAAAGACATTACATCTTAGGTTGCCAAAAATCACTAGGAGAAAGAAGAATTAAGATTTGGTAGCTAAGAGTAGGAGAAGGATGGATTGAACATTATCACAAATATTGATAATTTTTTCTTGCAATTAAGGGTTCAAGTTGCAATGTATACTATCTTCAATGGATGCATACAATCGATTAATAGTCCCTATTAAACCTTTACACAAGAAGCACCAAGATTTGAACAGTGTAAAATATCCAAACGGACGTCACTATTGTTGCCACATTCTTTATCTATACCTTCACATAGTTTTAGTCTTGACTCTTCATAGGCCTTCTTTGGATCCATAGCCCAGTTGGATTCTATCTTAGAACCCTAATTAATTGTAAACTGTTATTGATAAAATCTTGTTGATAAAATCATATTTTATCTAATCAAAAAATAATATAAGGTAAAATATCATCATTTAAACCCTAGGGAAACCTAGACGTCCTCATGTCCGTCCTCTTTTATCCATCTACAAGGTTCGACTTGATAAATTGCTAATTTTAGGTTGTACATGCTAGCTCCATCAACGTCTATTGGTTCTAGAATGAAAAATTCTTCAAGTGCTAAAAACAATTCTATGTAAACAAACCATTGTCTTAGTTCCAAGTTTAGTTTCCGTTTAAAAACATAGCTTGTATAGTTTAGGCTGAATAGTTGTTCTTTCATTTCCTATTGTTTCTTGCTTGGAATCATGAAGAAATGAATCTCCATCTACAACAGGAATCTTTCACCAAATGGTACTGACTTAATAAAGCATTATTGAGGCCTCCTAGGCAGGCTTGTTTCAAGCATATAATAGGCAGATGTAAAGAATGAGAGGGCATTTTCATTTACAAGCAATGTTGAACATGCTCCTCCTCACAAGGTATTGGAATGAAACTCATCTCCACACTTGAAATGATGGATTTTTATTCCTAAAGAGAGCTAGCCATATGAGAATGGATTAAATGAGCATTAGGTAATATTGAACAATCAGAGACGATTATTGTTATAATTTATCTGCTTCTGCTAATTTTATAAAAAACCATCTTTGGTTTTTATTTTTATATGATTAGTAGTTTGTTTGACTCTTCATATTATGTTCCACATCTATTCCAACTCGCCCCTTTGCATAGGCCCAGCTTCCCAACTATTCGCACAATTACATGTTCATTTATCACATATGTGTTCAATCTCTTCACACACAATTCTATGCTCAATCTTTCACACATAGTTCTAGGGTCAATCTTTCACACATAGTTCTAGGCCCTATCCTTCACACAGTTTCAAGATTCAATATAGCCTATAGAAATAAGTTCTTACTTTGATAGGTTAATACACAAGAAGTTAGGAACTACCATGATACCATCCCTCTATAATCCAGTTATGAAACAACAAAACCAAGATAAGTGTTTGATTATTTCTTCCTTATTATAGAAAGGGAATTTCTTCAAACAGATCCTCACTTATTCAATCAACCATTTTCCTATTCTAAAACAAGGACGATGGTAGCATAGTGCATTGCTTACCTATGTGAGTCCTAGCCTCCATGCTCCCAAATTGTATACTAGCACTAGTATCAATATACCCCATTGTAGGCTGTGACCTTAAAACTTGAGGCATTCACATGATAGAGTTGGTTCGCCAAAAATGAGCTTAATAAATAATAAAAACCCTAGCTCCTGGAAAACAGAATAAAGTCACTACTAATACATTAGGATAAAGGCAATAATCTTAGCAAGAAGAGAAATCGAATAATCCACTGCTTTCTGCACTCCAGCAGAAGCGACCTGTGAATCCCTATAGCCAGAGATGAAATTTGATTATCCCGAGGATCATTAAGAGTCAAAACTCCAATCCACTGTGACTTGTTCGACCAAAAATCACATAAATGGCTCTCACAAGGAAACTATCAAACCATTAGGAAGAATCATGGGTAATTGGAAACCAATGGAGCAATATATAGTGAATCAACAATAATTGAAAGTGCTCACTTCTCCCTAAACCATGAAACACCAATTTTGAATTCTTCTCCATTACAAAATTCCAAGGAGATTTCTTTAAGCCCACTACCCTAATGTTCAAGCATACAACCACAACTATGTGCTTATTTGGAAGAAGTAGTCTCCTAGGACCTGTTGGCAGGAAGATAAGTGAGAGAAGTTTCGCAACCCACTATGAATGGTGAAATGACCCTGCCCAATATCTCAACAGTTCTTGGGTGGGATGATTCTTTCTTATCCACTGAAGTCTCTACAGATGAAGTCGCTTTCCAAGAAGAACCATGTTCCTGGTGAAAATAAACGGGAGATACATATTTCCATTGCTCTCCATCTTGAATATCCTTGTTTATAGGAAAATCTTCCTTAACTTTCCCAAGAACCCACCGCTGTAGGCTGTGAATCTACAACTGTGAACCCCCACGACCCGGTATACTTGCAATTTTGAAAAATGAAGGTATGTGGTTGTGGGTCACGGCTTACCAATCATCAGAGTCTGGACTCTGGAATTGTGCAACTTGCAAATGCCACTGCCATCCACACCGCAGCTTGGCATATCTCACAAATAATCTGATCCCTAGAATTTTGCATTCAATGCCATTATGCCATCCACGGATCACATTTATGTGTTCACATGGATGGTTCCAAGTAGACATTGGGTAGTGGAGTTTGGAGTCCCATCCCAACAACCCCTACTCTAAGAGTCTAATTATGGATACTCCTAGATTCATAGTCTCCTACTACATACTAACCTACTACCTAGTCGTATATCACAAATATAATGACATTTTGAAAAAAGTTTTAAACGTCAAAACAATGTTTTATAAATATATTCAACCGTCTAACCAAACGTTTTTTCCAAAATTTTACCCGTATTTGACGGGAAAAATGTCCCAAAACGTGCAAATGCCTGTCAAATTCCAACTCTGGTCGGCATTATTGCTTCAGCAATAACCTTTATCATTAATTTAATAAAATTTATTTAAAATATTAGTTATGCAAGTTCCATGAGATAACAAATCGTAGTGTGTGTTTTGATATTTTCGGTGTTGTTTTTGATAGGTCAAACTACTTTCGAGATCAATCATTATTAAATTAAATTATTTATCTTGTGTTTTGGTGGATCCAACAACTTATTACATCAACACTCAAATATGTCTTTGTTGATCGGTACAACTACTTACTACACTATTAAATTATATCTTTGTCTTTTTGTTTGATCTAATTACTACCACTCCATATCCAACTGCTTCCTATGCCAATAGCTATTAAATTAGCAATTACTCCAGGTGCAATAATAGGTGGTTGTTGTTAGAAGGTAAAAGAAGACATAAAATGTAACATTAAAATGAAGTAGTGCAAGATTGCAATTAATACCACAAAAAAATGGAACACTTCAATTTATCAACATTAAAATGAGGTAGTGCACGATTGCGATTAATACCACAAAAAAATGGAACACTTTAATTTATCAACATTAAAATGAGGTAGTGCAAGATTGCAATAATACCACAAAAAAATGGAACACTTTAATTTATCAAAAGTTAGAGAATAGTCCAACTCAGAATAGATAACAAGTTTAGTGAACTTAACAGTTTTACACAATAGAAAATAGGGCTTTCAATTAACATCACATTATACAACGAACATGCGATGGCATGGAATAAATTTATCTGATGAAGAAAAGACACAAATGTGTTGTTATAACTATAAAGAAGGAAAAACATGTTTGATAAGAATGCATGTATTCAAACATGGTGTTGCAAACATATTGGGGCAGTTGCAATCTTGGATGAATTGTAGCAACTTCTAATCCATTCAAATGGCCCTCTCCATCACAACCACTTTCCTCTCAACAAAGACATGTTCCTCTTAGTAGATATCTGATGTGAAAGGGGGATTCTAGAAGTATTCTAATAGCTAAAAGATCCTGGAAAATAACTAATAAAATTTACAGCCTCTTAAATTGGTACTTGACTTCTTGAGATAATTATAGACATGAATGATCAATTTATAATGAGATGAAAAACATTTCAAAATGGACACAATAGAGCTAGGCATTCACCTAGGATGCAATAACAACACGATTTGAAACATTTCTAGATTATTTGAAACATTTCAACATGTCTTAATCAATACATGACTTATTGAAATGATTGTAGACATCAATGATCAATTTATAATGAGAAGAGAATCATTTCAAGAATGATCTCATATTTTTTAATAAATACCTTCAACATTATAACAACTATGTGAAATGATGGTTGCCAATTCTTTTTCTATAATGTGCATACCTTAAACATTATAACATATATATTGACTCAAATTTTTTTGCTTCACCTTAATTAACAAAGCATGGTATGATATTTATCAAATTTAATAACAACTATGAAGGGTTGTAACAATTATGAGTAGTTGTATGAAATAGCATGAAATAGACCAAATTCCACATAATCTCATCAAATATACTTTTGAAAATCATAGAAATGAAGGTCATGAAGTTCGAAATCGAACAAGGTAGATAATTTCACAATATTTATATAAATTCATTCATATGCATGAGTGATAGAAAATATGCAAACACTTCAAGGTAAGCGATCAAGAGTAGCAAGTAAATGCAATGCGACCATCATAAGCATATAGTTATTAGTTTGACAAAACACAATGCAACCATGATAAACATATAGCTATTAGTTTGAAAAAATACAACATACCATAGTCCATAAAATTGAACCATAATGCTATCTGCAATGTCATGTATAGCAAAAAAAAAATTCAAATAGATTCAAGTACTGAACAATCCCACTCTACTAAAACCCCCAACCTTGAACAACAACTAATGACAATTTAAAAAAAATAATGCATGGAATATGATAGAATTCAAACCGTTTAGGCTGGAAATGGAAGTAGCAGTCAAAGGATCCATGCACATCCACTTCTAATATAGAAGTAGCAGTTCGAGAAAAAAATAGACAATGAAGACATAACATACATAATACACGTATTTCTACATATTTCCCAATTGTTTAGAATATTTAGATCCAATATTTTTCCATGTACTTTTCCATGAGCTTCCATAGTTGTGGCTTCAAGCAAATACCTTCTCAATTATGGCAAGACATGTCTCCTGGATTTTGATTTTTGGGGTTGAAGATAATGATGATTCCCCCAGAATCATCATTATCTATATCTTTGGCCTTCCATTTCTGAGCTAAAGGTGCCAAAACATTGACAACATGTTTCACATGCAATGACATGGTAGTTCATCAACAATGCAATGCAATGACCTATTCAATTTCTAAAATCAAGTATTTCCCAAGTCAATTTCTCAACTAATGTTCCTTATGTGAAAACTAAAAAACTTTCTCAATTAACAAGATCTCCCAATACACTAACCTGAAAGGAATTCATTTCTATTTGATGTTCTAAATACACTGTAAGAATGTTTTGAATGTAATCCATGTGACATCCTCATAGATGTTGAACATTCTAGTCTCTCTAAATACTCAACTAAGAATGTACACAATTTCAGAGATAAATATTCTGGGGTAAAAGGAAAATATGCTTAATTACCTGCATATTTGGGTGCTAGATATCCAAAAGTGCTAGCTGATCTGGTCTCCACTGAGTTTTTTTCCTATGGTGCCAACTTCACCAATCCAAAATCTGAAACCTTTGCCTGAAAATCATGTCCAAGAAGTAAAGTAAAGTATGCCATATCACCACCCATACCTGTTATACTGTGCATCAATTATTTGAATCCCAAATTTGGACATAGTACAATTACTGATACAGAGTATTGTTCAACATGAATCCATGCAGAGGGATGTTTGTATTTGGACATTGTTCGAGTTTAACTTATTGGAGAGAACGTGAGTGGAAACAACAATTATGAACAAATTGCACAACCATTTAGGGGGTTATTACATATATATATGCATTGTTTTGCTTACTACCCTGTATTTTCCAGATCTAAATTTTTTAAATCAGCAATCCTGTTAGTGTTGGGATTAACCTAGAATCCAACCCAACACTTTTTTTTCCACCCCTAATATAATTTTCAAGTGTTAAATTGCTCTAAACCTTCAATCATAACTCATTTCTAAGTGTTGGTATCTTCTCCAAACACTACCTCATAATTAGGCATGGTTTTCCTAAGATTTTCTAGGCCCTTTAGTTGATTGTTCTGTGTATCCATATTCAGAAATTTTAGGAAAGCTTTCTTAAATGATGAGTCTAACATTTCTTAGCGCCACCTACTTTCCCAAACAACGTGCATTAATCATTTAATATCTTGCGTGGTTGGTTGTGCTTAGCTATAGGAAGTACTTAGATAACTTTATAGTCTCCCTTAACCATTCCCACAGGAGTGCAATTTCAGATTTGAGATTTTTCTTCAAGCACCCTTGTCTTTTTGCAAATTGGGCATACTAATACTATGACAAAGTTGGTTGAAGTTCTGAATTCTCAAGTTATGAACCTTAAGAATAAATTGCACCCAACATATCGGTATTCATCATAGCATTCATAACTTAGTTGAAATTACCCAATCAAGCATCACTCCTTTCTGGTTTGCTGCCTGACCAAAATCCAAATCCTTTTGTTGAGTTATGAGTTTCATCAATCCTAAAATCAAGTATTTCCCAAGTCAATTTCTCAACTGACGTTCCTTTTCTGAAAACTAAAAAATGTTTTGAATTAACAAGATCTCCCATATACAGTAGATGAAATCAACTAAGAATGTACACAATTTCACTGATAAATATTCTGGGGTAAAAGGAAAAGTTACTTAATTACCTCTATATTCGAGTGCTAGATATCCAAAAAGTGCCAACTGGTCTCCACACATTTTTTTTCCTCTGGTGCCAACTTGACCAATCCAAAATATGAAACCTTTGCCTGAAAATCATGTCCAACAAGTATATTAGATGGTTTAAGGTCTGTATATTAGTTATTAAGCATAGTTATCCACAAATACACTGCTTGGAGCATCCAACATTACCTGTGGGTAAAATGAAAAAATTAAACCATGAACAAGCATTCAAATGAAACCTATAATGCCAAAGTACAATGAACTTTAGAATGAATGCATTATTTATTCTATTAAATTCATCATATAAAAGGTATCTCTTTTAAGTAATGATTTCAACCATTTAGGGGGTTATTACAAACACATATTCACTATTTTGGTTACTACCCTGTATTTTCCAGATCTAAAATTTTTAAATCAGCAAGCTTGTTAGTGTTGGGATTCACCTAAACTCCAACCCAACGCTTTGTTTTGCACCCCTAGTATCATTTTCAAGTGTTAAATTGCTGTAAACCATCAATCATAACTCATTTGTAAGTGTTGGTATCTTCTCCAAACACTACCTCATAATTAGGGATTGGTTTCCTAAGATTTTCTAGGCCCTTTAGTTGGTTGTTCTGTGTATTCATATTCAGAAATTTTAGGAAAGCTTTCTTAAATTATGAGTCTAGCATTTTTTAGTGCCTCCTACTTGCTCAAACAACTTGTATTATTCATTTCCTATCTTGCATGGTTGTTTGTGCTTAGCTACAGGAAGTACTTAGCTACTTTATAGTCTCCGTTAGCCATCCCTCCAGGGGTGCAATTTAAGAGTTGAGATTTTTATTTAAGCACCCTTGTCTTTTTGCAAATCGAGCATACTCATAGTATGAGAAAGTTGGTTGTATCTAGAAAGTATCCGGGAAGGTTATGAACCTTAAGAATAAATTATTTCCAACATATCAGTATTCATCATAGCATGTAGAACTCGATTGTACTTACCCAATCAAGCATCACTCCTTTTTGGTTTGTTGTGGGACCAAAATCCAAGGCCTTTTGTCCAGTTATGAGTTCCATCAATAATATGCCAAATCTGAACAAATCAGTCTTCTCAGAGGAATATCCCATTGCAAGGTACTCAGGGGCAATGTGTCCAACAATACCCCTAACAGTTGTAGCCACGTGTGAATCCTTGTGGTCCAGAAGTTTTTCTAATCCAAAGTCTCCCACAACAACTTCAAAATATTCATCTAGTAAGATGTTGGATTTTTTTACATCACGATGAATTATTTTGGGATTACACTGCTCATGTAGTTATAAAAGTCCCCTAGCAGGTCTCAGGGATATACTCTTCCTTGTATCTGTAATACCCTGATTTTGACCCCATTGGTATTAAAATTGTACATGACATAAATATTGTTATTAAATCATGGTGAGGACCTCAAGGCCAAGGCCCTACCATCGATTTGGTGTTTGATGTATCGGCGATTAAAATCGGCGCCGAGGGTTCTCATGCTAGTCAGGCACATTATATTTTGAGACATCATGTAAATATTCAATTTAATAAATACCCACAACTAGCTATGCACTACAACGAAGAGATGGGGGCATGATTTCAAAAGAAATAGGGAGGGAAGTTGTTCAAACCCTTGAGCCAATAGGGTGAATCCAAATTCATTGATAGAAATCTTAAGCTCTTAACTACCCATTTTTACCTCTGCGCTCAATCATTCAATTCTTACAAAAGTTGGTTGAGGTAGTTAATGCCTTGGGAAGGGAGAGGCATGGTAGTCGATTTCGTGGTTGAGAAAGTCTGCAGTCTGAAAACCGTATTCTTGCTTATGGGGCAAGGAAAATCACAAGAAATGTGTGCCCATTCCATTTTTCTTCATTCACCAAAACAATTGTCATTGTTCCATTATCCTCACGTAGAAGTTTCACTCGCACATCCAACGAGAGCTAGTAGGTGCGTTCATTCGCGTTTCTGCAATATTTATCCTCATTTATCCATCGCTGGGAAACCTGTTTTGTTGTGTTACATCATGTTATCAAAGAGAGTCATGATTTGGGGGTTCATAGAGGTCATTGTCTGCCTGTAAGGCCATAAAACATTTTCTGAGATCGAGTTTGCTCTCCCAGGGTTATTTCTCCATCTACCCTATTCGTTTTTGGTTTCTAGAACGGTTTCCTTCATGCCCAACACTTGTGTTTTATTTTTATGTGCATCCTTTCTTGGTATGAACTAATAGGAATGATAGAGGACCAGGATTTGCTTGATAAACCTAGTGAAGAGTGGATCCTCACAGAAAGATCAAGAGTGGTTGGCTAATCTTCTATGCACACCTGAGAGAACACTGGAAGGGAAGATATGGCCTGTCGGACTGTGTAGTGGAGAAGGGGATACTTCCTTCTATTGGGTGTGTAGGTATTGTGGAATTCCAAAACATATAGATCTTTTTGAGGTGTCCATAGCTCTGTGGTTGAGCTCACTACCTTATCAATTCTTCCTTTTCACTGCCTTAGCAGTTGTGTTACTGTTATGTGTATACTGGTCTTGGTATGAACTGTAAGTAAGACTTAGGAGTGGAAGAGGCCCAGAATTGGCTTGATAAACCTAGTGAAGTGAGGAACCTCATAGAAATATCAAGAGGGGTCGGTTACTCTTTTATGCACACCTAAGAGAACACTGGAAGGGAAGGTATGCCCTGAGGGACTGTGTAACAGAGAAGGGGATACTTCCTTGTGTTGGGTGTGTAAGTATTGTGGAGGCCAAGCTAAATAGATCTTGTAGAGGTGTCCATAACTATGTGGTTGAGCTCACTATCTTAGTAATGCTTTCCTTTCCACTTCCTAGTAGCATGATAAACCCAACAGTGAGTTGGCTTGGTAAGACATCCTGATAAACCCAAGGGTGAGTTGGATTGGCTGGACAACCTGATAAACCCAATGGTGAGTTGGATTGGATGGACCTTGATGTGAATTTGGCTATGTGTGAGTCACTGCCTTAGCAGTCTAATAAACCCAATTGTAGATTGGCTTGGCTGAGTAGCCTAATAAACCCAACGGTGAGTTGGCTTGGTTGAACCTTGATGTGTTTTTGGCTATGTGTGAGGATGATGTTCCCTAGTTCCTTGTGGAAATCATGCCTAGCTCGAGGGTGGTAGTTGTTCTGAGAGATTGATGAGCACAACTGGCCTATGGTTGGGTGGAACGTTGCAGGGACATAGCTAGTTGCGAGCCAACTCATTTTCAAGATAAGTACTCTGTTGTATAAATTCTGCAATGTATTTGTTTATGAACATATTGAATGTGTTAAATTTTTGCTAGAGATTCAAGTAGAGATTACTTCTGTTATATTTTCATGTCTTGTATACATCTGCATATTCCTTTTATTTCCAATGTATTTTTCTTATGTTCATGGTGGCTAGATGCCTGGTTGTAATGTAAAAATGCAACTAACTTAAATGTTTCCACACCCCTGAGTCCACTTGCAGAAGGAGAAATGTGGGAGGCATAAAGAGAAATAGAAACAAGGTAAAATGTGGTGTTTCCACACTCGGAATCCACCATGTGGAAGGCATAAGCGTAAAAGAAACATAAATTATAAGGTAAAATGTGGTTTTTTGTACTTCGGAATCTGCCATGTGGAATGCGCAAGGTGGAAGGCGGAAGCAAAAAAAGCAACTAAAATTATAAGGCCAAAGTGGATTTCCGCACCCCAGAGTTCTCCCGCAAAGAGTGGAAGGCGAAAATAGGAAAAAAAATGATTAAGGTAAAGCATTTTTGGATTTCCACTACCCGAAGCCCACCCGTGGAATGTGGAAGGCGGAAAGTGAAAAGTAAAAAGATAAGTGTATCGTATTTCGGGTTTTTCGCTACCTGAAGTCCTCTTGCGGAATGCGAAAGGTAGAAGGTGAGCAAGTTACTATGTCGTATTTTGGTTTTCTGCTACATGGAGTCCGCCCACGGAATGTGAAAGGCGGAAGGCGAAAGGGTGAAAAGATACATTGGGAGAAATTAAGAGTTCCACCTGCTGCAAGCCGCATTGAGGAATATAGAAGGCGGAAGGCAGAAATGTCTTGTTAAGTGTGGAAAGAACTTTTCTAGTTGCAGAAAGGTCTGTTAGTTGTGGAACGACTATTACAGTGGAAATTAAACTTAAGAATGAATAATTTAGGATGATACATGACCCATGACTTGTATGAAAGAATTTTTTTTATATGCATGTTAGTTAGGATGTATGGGTATGTTACAGAGTTGTATCAGAGCTATTGATTTCAACATTGGGCCTAAATGGGCCAATTTGAATAATTTGTAGAGAGAAAACTGTAGTGAAACAATCGGTAAGTAACTTATAAATTTATGAGATTATCATGTAGCTAACAATTGTGTTTATGGACATATTTTGCAGCATCATAGTGCAGTTTGGGAAACTTGGTATTGGTTGGGCCATGAGGATCAACATCATGAATTATGCATTGGATCCTTGTGAGATCAAGACATATTCCATGGTGGAGAACATACAGGTTGAGAATGCTGAAACATAATCCAATGGGAGAAGAAATAAAAAAGACTCCCATAGATATTGCAGCCACCATGAGGAGCTTAAGGGTGGGGTTGCAAAGTTACATAGAAGACAATGAGAGGATGATTAAAGCTCAGGAAGATCAAAATCAGTTAAATTCAGCCATGCTGCAGATTTTGGTAGACATCCAAAGGCAGATTAACTCTAGGCATTAGATAATAAATCTAGAAGGAATTAGGAATAGTGCAAGGAGAAATTCCCGCAAAAGGTCCAATATCTTGAGAAGAGTTTCTATAGAAAGAATGCATGCTCCATAAATGTCTTTTGGTGGATCATCTGACTCTAAAGAATCCATTGGGGGTTAATCTCTTCATCTCACAGGAATAAGAGTAAGAGGCGTTACAAGAGAAATTCACATGGGGAATTTAAGAAGGAAAAGCCTCCTACATTTGATGGTGAGGTAAAATCCGATCAAGAAGCTGAAGCTTGGCTTCTTGGGATGATAAAGCATTTCCAAGTCCAAGACTACTCTGGAAATATGAAGGAAAGGGTAGCCATATTCAACTTAAATGGAAGAGAATCTATATGGTGGGAGAACCTCGGGCAATTGAAGAAGATCAATGAAAGAAAGATTGTGTGGAAGCAGTTCAAAAAATATTTCAAGCAGAAGTACCTCTCTGATAGGTACTATGATGATAAGATTAAAGAGTTCCATGAGCTAAAATTGGGACAATTGACCATGGAAGAATATGCAAAAAAAATCTTGGAACTGTTGAGGTATGTAAAGTATATCCGAGATGATAAGGTGAAAATTCAATGTTTTCTAAGTGGGCTACCTCAGTCATATAAAGATAGGATTTAGTTTGATGAACCTCGAACTATAGAAGAGGCAATAAGGAGGCCAAGTATTGCTATGATCAGAACAAAAGAAAACCTGATTTCCATAAGACATGGAAGGACAAGAAGAATGAGAAGTTTGACCAAAGGAAGAGAGGTTTCAAACCCTCTCACTTCTGAAATCACAGCAAAGGAAGCCATCAAAAGCTGTCACTAAGCCATCCAGAATGATGGGAGAAAATCCAAGAGATCAAAAGGATACAAGAGAACCACTCCAATGTTGGGAATGTTGTAACACCCCAGTTTTGACCCTATTGCATTAGATGTATATGATGTATATATTGTAAGTAATCATGGTGCGGAGCTAAAGGCCAAGGCCCCACCATCAATTTGTTATGCTATGTTTCGGATTGAAATTGTCATCGATGGCATGTCGGGGCATGTGGCATACATATTGAGTTTTGTTATCATGTAAATATGCATCTTTAATTAAATAACCCAACCAACTACGTTTGTGGCAACTAAATTGAGAAGGGGCATGATTTTCACAAGGATAAGGTGGGGGATGTCAAACCTTGAGCCATGAGAGAAAATCCATGTGTCACCACCCTGTTTTGATTTTCCCATCTTCCCTTGTCTTACCCAACTACCACCATTGAAAATTGCTGCTGTTAGTTGGGGCAGTTATGGCTGGGAGTGGAGTGTGGTAGGACTGTCAGTCCTTGCCCACACGCACACTCCACCAGTGGATTGAACCTCACAATGGGTAGAGGAATGACTATGCCTCTCATTCCACACACTCCACGACGCCATTCTTGCCCTTGGTTGTTCATTCTCACGGAGAAGCAGGAGTCTTGCTCATTCTCATGCACAGGAGTTTTCCTGGTTTTACTCACGCAGTTTTCCTCTACGTATTTTGTGGATGGTGTGGGCGGATACTTTCCTCACAGACTAATTGTGGGTTTGTTGTGGTCTCCCTTACGTTGTGTTGTGTTGGGGTCTCCTTTACATTTTGGGGATGGGAGTCTATTCATTTTCACGCACATGCATCTATTCTGGTTGGTCTCACGCAGCCAGGAGGGGAGCCGCTTATCAATGGTCATTCACATTTTTCCACAGAGTGGAATCGAGTGTGTTTTCCCTCTGTATTTTGGGATCTGGTGCAAGTTTCCCTCACGCACAGGTTAGGAGACTATATTCTCTTCCCAGTGTGGTCTGTGTAAGTTTTCCTGGTGCCTTCTTGGTCCAGGATGGACTGTTGTTTCCCCATGTCGTGAGCTGTGTGTATTGATATGTTTTGGGACTGTTTCAATTCACTTGGGAGTTTTTTTGGCCACGATAGGGCCAAGAACGACTCAGGAATCATTTTCCCTATTTAAGCTGTAACTGCTAAATGATTGCATGCGTGCAATGGTTGGTGTTCGGACTGTGTTGGGAGCAAGGATGGGGGCTTGGGTTGCTTGATAAACCTGGTGTGTTTGGAAACCACACAGGAAGAGCTAGAGGGATGGCTTTCTTCTCCACAACCCCTGAATAGCACTGGAAGGGAAGTCAGGGCCTGAGGGACTACGTAGCAGAGAAGGGACTAATTCCTTGTGTTAGGTGTGTGTGGGTGTCTTAGAAGTCAGGCTAGTTTTGGTGTGGGTGTCCCTAGCTCTGTAATGAGCTCACTAGCTTAGCATTTATCCTTTCCCAACTCCTAGATGGCCTGATAAACCTGGCCATGTTGGCTTGGCTGTCTTGTTGATGGCCTGATAAACCCAACTGTGTTGGCTTGGCTGTGTTTTGTGTATCCTTGGCTATGTGTAAGCCTGATTGTTCCTTATTCCTTGGAGAATCATGCCAATCTCGGGGGTGGCAGTATTGCTGAGAGATTAAGGAACACGCTGGCCTATGGTTGGGTGGAACGTTGCGGCAACGTAGCTGGTTGCGAAACGAGTTCTTCATAAGATAAGTAATCTTGTCTATTCTACTCCTGCAATCATTTTATTGTTAATGAATATGGTGAACATGTTGAATGCTTGTATGAACGTATGTTTGCTTTCACTATATTATAAATGATCATGTATGCATGTTCTAGTTAAAAGCATTTTGTTTCAGCATTTCTACATTTTATGAATGCACATGTTCATGGGGCTGGTGGCCTGGATGGTTAATGCCATGGTAGCGTCCCCTTCGTCGGTTGAAGGGTCGGGGACGTTACAAATGTGGAGGAAACCATACGCATAGGAACTATCCGCATCAGAATGGGAATGTAAGTCAAGTCCATAACATCCAAGGAGCTAAAACTATGGGTCAAGTGGCAAGGAACTTCCCTAGGATCTATGCAGCACTAGAGGACCACCAGGCAGATCATCAATCAACTATGGTTGAAGTTGAAGGAAAGATTGCTGAGCAATCTATTTTTTTTTTATTGACCCTGGATCTACTCACGGTTATATCACTCCTAAAATTGTTGAGATTTGTGATTTTAAGAAATTAAAGCATAGAAAATCATGGTTAGTTCAACTAGCCACTGGAACCAAGAGAAAAGTTAGTGAAATGGTAGAGAAATGTCCATTAGAGATGGATGGACTATTCACTTATGCAAACTTGAATGTTCTACCACTTGGTTCCTATGATATTCTCATTGGAATGGACTGGTTGGAAGCACACACAGTAAAACTTGACTGCTACAACAAGACATTTGAATGCATGGATGAAGAAGGAAACCCAAGGGTTGTAAGAGGCATCCCAAAGGTGATTTATGTTAGGAAGGTTTCAGCAATGCAGTTGAAGAAGTTTTGTAGGAAAGGTTGTCGATTGTATGCATCCCATGTTTTGGAGGCAATGGAAAATGAAACTCCTAGGTTTGAGGAGTATCGTATATTGCAAGAATTCAGGGATGTTTTTCCTGATGAGATTCCAGGACTTCCTCCAAAGAGAGACATTGATTTTACAACTGAACTTGTTCTTGGAGCAGCACCAGTGTCCAATACAACCTACAAGATGACCACACCAAAATTGTTAGAGATGAAAATGCAGTTGCAAGAATTACTGGAAAATAAATATATTAGGTCGAGTGTATCCCCGTGGGGAGAACCGGTTCTATTTGTGAAAAATAAAGGTGGGAGACTCAATTTATGCATTGACTACAAGAAGTTGAACAAAGTTAATGTGAAGAATAAATACCCATTACCTTGAATTGATGACCTTTTTGTTCAAATGAGAGGAGAAAAGTATTTTCAAAATTTGACTTGAGGTCTGGTTACCATCAGGTAAGAATCAAAGAGGAAGATATTCATAAGACAACTTTTAGAACAAGGTATGGACACTATGAGTTTGTGGTGGTACCATTTGGTCTCACAAATGCACTAGCTACATTCATGTGTCTTATGAATAGTGTTTTTAGCAAGTATCTAGACACGTTTCAATCTTTTCTTCCTAGATGGCATTCTTATTTATTCTAAGAATGAAGAAGAGCATGAAGAACATTTGAGAATGACATTGCAATTTCTAAGGGAGCATAAGTTTTATGCAAAGTTGAGCAAATGTGACTTTTATCAAGATAAAATTCATTATTTGGGTCACATTATCTCAGATGAAGGAATATCTGTGGACCTTGAGAAGATTGAAGCCATTATGAATTGGCCAACTCCAAGAAATGTGACATATGTGATATCCTTTATGGGACTTTCCAGGTACTACAAGAGGTTCATTGAAGGATTCTCCAAGGTCGCACATTCAATCACTTCTTTTCAAAAGAAGGGGATAAAGTTTGAATGGACACCAAGATGTGAGGAGAGCTTCCAGCGGTTGAAGAATCTTCTTACAAGTGCACCAATTTTGAAAATTGCAGACTCGGAAAAAGACTTTGTGGTATGTGCCGATGCATGCAATCAAGGACTTGGAGGAGTTCCTATGCAAGACAACCACATGGTATGCTATGAATCAAGAAATTTTAAGAAGCATGAGAAGCCTACTATGCTACCCATGATTTAGAACTTGTAGTTATAGTACATGATCTAAAGATGTGGAAGCATTACTTAATGGGAAGAAAATTTGAATTAAGGACAAACCATAGTGGTATGAAATACTTGTTTGATCATCCAACATTAAATTCTAGGCAATCTAGATGGTTGGAATTTTTGTGTGAATTTGATTTTGAAATCAAACACATAAAAGGAAAAGAAAACAAGGTGTCTAATGCACTCAACAGGAAGGTACATGAAATGCATGTGGCATCTCTTAGTACTTGCTAACAATATTTGAGGCAACATATTATTAACCATATTGCTGAGGATGAAGTGTACGTGCACATAAAGGACAAGTTGCATCAACAAAATCCTGAAAGGAAGTACGAAGGATATAAATTGGAAGAAGATGAACTTCTTACTTATAAGAATATAATTTATATTCCAAATGTGGCAAACTTGAGGAGGATTGTCATGGATGAAATCCATCAAGCTCCATATTCTGGTCACCCAGGATATCAGAAGACAATTGCTACAACCAGAAAGCAGTATTTTTGGTCAAGAATGAAAAAGGACATTGCTGAGTATATTTCCAAGTGCATGAAATGTTAGTAGGTGAAGGTTGATCATCAACAACCAACAGGTTTATTGCAATCTTTTCCAATCCCGGAATGGAAATGGGAAGTCATTTCCATGGATTTTATTATAGGATCGCCAATGACTATGAGACAACATGATTCCATCATGGTTGTGGTGGACAAGTAAACAAAGGAATCACATTTTATACTTGTCAAGTCCACATATAAATCCGATGCCATTGCAAATATTTTCATGAAGGATATTTTCAGATTGCATGGATTTCCTAAGGCAATAATTTCTGACAGGGATACCAAGTTTACTTCCAATTTTTGGAAGGGTCTTTTTGCATATTTGGGTACAAAGTTGAACTTTAGCACCGCCTACCATCCTCAGACCGATGGATATAAATAGCAAGTAAATTAGGTGCTTGAAGACATGCTTCAAAGGTATGCAATGGAAAAAGCATGCAATTGGGAGGATTATTTACACTTGGTAGAGTTTACATATAATAATGGAAAACAAGCTTCACTGGGAATGAGTACATATGAAGCTTTATATGGAAGAAGGTGTAGGAAACCAGTGACTTGGGATAATCCAATGAATAGAATAGTGCTTGGTCCAAAATTGCTCAAGGAAATGGAGCAAGAGGTTGCAAACATTAGTCATAACTTGAAAGCAGTCCAAGATAGACGAAAGAGCTTTGCAGATAAGAATAGAGTGCACATGGGGTTCAATGTTGGGGATCATGTTTATCTTAGAGTGAGGCCAAGGAAGAATTCCTTGAATCTTGGGAGTTGTGTCAAGTTGTCACCTAGATATAGTGGGCCATTTGAAGTGCTTGAAAGAATAGGGCCAGTTGCACATAGACTTGCATTTCCTGCTAGCACTAGAGATCATAATGTTTTTCATGTCTCCTTGCTTAAGAAACATGTACATGATCCTAACCATGTGATTACTTGGGATGTGATTCAGGTGGAACCCGAGGGAGAGTTCCAAACCGAGCCATTGTGCATCCTTGACAAGAAGGTCACAGTGCTCCGAAATCAATCCGTTGGACAGGTAAAGGTGCAATGGAAGGACTACGAACCTGATGAGGCTACATGGGAGCTGGAGGATGCCATGAGAGTGGCACATCCATTTTTTTTCAATTTTGCAGAGCACTGAGGACAATGCTAATGTAAGGGGGAGGGGAATGTAATACCCTAATTTTGACCCCATTGGTATTAAAATTGTACATGATGTAAATATTTTTATTAAATCATGGTGAGGAGATCAAGGCCAAGGCCCTGTCATTGATTTGGTGTTTGATGTATCGACGATTAAAATCAATGTCGATGGTTCTCGTGCTATCTAGGAATAGTATATTTTGAGACATCATGTAAATATGCAATTTAATAAAATACCGACAACTAGCTATGCACTGTAACGAAGAGATGGGGGCATGATTTCACAAGGAATAGGGAGGCAAGTTGTTCAAACCCTTGAGCCAATAGGGTGAAACCAAATGTCATTGAGAGAACCATTAAGCTCTCAAATACACATTTTTACCTCTGCACTCAATCATTCAATTCTTCAAGAAGTTGGTTGAGGCAGTTAATTCCTTGGGAAGGGAGAGGCATGGCAATTGATTTCGTGACTGAGTAAGCCTGTAGTCTGAAAACCATATTTTTTCTTATTGGGAAAGGAAAAACACCAGAAATGCGTGTCCATTCCATTTTTTCTCATTCACCAGAACGATTTTCATTGTTCCATTATCCTCACACAGAAGTTTCACTCGCATAGGAAGCGAGAGCTAGCAAGGGCATTCATTCGGGTTTCTACAATATTTTTCCTCATCTATCCATGGTTGGGAAACTTATTTTGTTGTGTTACATCATGGTCTTGAACATAGTCATGATTTGGGGGTTCATGGAGGTCATTGTCTGCCCTGTAAGGCCATAAAACATTTTCTGAGACTGAGTTTTCTCTCCCAGGGTTGTTTCCCCATCTACCCTATTCGTTTTTGGTTTCCAGAACATTTTCATTCATTCCCAGCACTTGTGTTTTGCTGTTATGTGCATTGTTTCTTGGTTCGATTTGGTAGGAGTGAAAGAGGACCAAGATTTGCTTGATAAACCTAGTGAAGAGTGGATCCTCATAGAAAGATCGAGAGTGGTTGACTAATCTTCTATGCACACCCGAGAGAACACTGGAAGGGAAGGTATGGCTTGAGGGAATGTGCAAGAGAGATGAGGATAATTCCTTGTGTTGGGTGTGTAGGTATTGTAGAATTCCAAGCCAGATAGATCTTGTGGAGGTGTCCATAGCTCTATGGTTGAGCTCACTAGATTAGTAATTCTTCCTTTTCATTGCCTTAGCACTTGTGTTGTTGTTATGCGTAGTTTGGTTTTGGTCCAAACTGTAAGTAAGAATTAGGAGTGGAAGAGGTCCAGAATTGGATTGATAAACCTAGTGAAGATAGGAACCTCACAGAAAGATCAAGAGGGGTTGGTTACTCTTCTACGCACACCTGAGAGAACATTGGAAGGGAAGGTATGGCCTGAGGGACTATGTAGTAGAGAAGGGGATACTTCCTTATGTTGGGTGTTTAGGTATTGTGGAGGCCAAGCTACATAGATATTGTAGAGGTGTCCATATCTCTGTTGTTGAGCTGACTAGCTTAACAATTCTTTCCTTTCCACTTCCTAGTAGCCTGATAAACCCAACGGTGAGTTCGCTTGGCTGGACAACCTGATAAACCCAATGGTGAGTTAGCTTGGCTGGACCTTGATGTGAATTTGGATATGTGTGATTCACTACCTTAACAGCCTGATAAACCCAATTGTAGATTGGCTTGGATGAGCATCCTGATAAACCCAACGGTGAGTTGGATTGGATGAACCTTGATGTGTTTTTTGCTATGTATGAGCCTATTGTTCCCTAGTTCCTTGTGGAAATCATGCCTAGTTCGGGGGAGGAAGTTGTGCTGAGAGATTAATGAGCACAAATGGCCTATGGTTAGGTGGAACGTTGCAGTGACATAACTAGTTGCGAGACAACTCATTTTCAAGATAAGTATTATCTTGTATAAATTCTGCAATGTATTTGTTTATGAACATATTGAATGTGTTGAATGATTGCTAGAGATTCAAGTAGATATTACTTCTGTTATATTTTCATGTCTCCTATACATATGCATATGTCTTTTATTTCCAATGCATTTTGCTTATGTTCATGGGGGATAGATTCCTTATTGCAGCGTCAAAATGTAACTAACTTAAGTTTTTCCGCACCCCAGAGTCCTCCTGCGGAAGGCCGAAAGAGAAATAGAAATAAGGTAAAATGTGGTGTTTCCACACCTGGAATCCTCCCTACAGAAGGAAGAAGGCGGAAGGAGGAAATAGAAACATAAACAAAAACAAAAATTATAAGGTAAAGTGTGGTTTTCCGCACCTCAGAATCCGCCCTGCGGAAGGCAGAAGCGGAAAAATAAATGGAAATTATAAGGCCAAAGCAGATTTCGGCACCCCCGAAGTTTTCTTGTGGAGAGTGGAAGGTGGAAATTAGAAAACAAATACTAAGGTAAATAATTTTGGGATTTCCGCTACCCGAATCCCTCCCGCAGAATGTGGAAGGAAGAAGGAGGAAAGCAAAAGGTGAACAAGTGACTATGTCGTATTTTGGTTTTTCGCTACCCAAAGTTCTCTTGCTGAATGCAAAAGGTGGAAAGGTGAAAAGATACATTGGGAGAAATTATGAGTTTAGTGTGCTGCAAGGTGCATTGAGGAGTGTGAAGGCGAAAGGTGGAAAGGCCTTGTTAAGTGCGGAAAGGACTTTTCTGGTTGCGGAAAAGGTCTTTTAGCTGTGGAACGACTATTAAAGTGGAAATTAAGCTTAAGAATGAATTATTTAGGATGATGCATGACCCATGACTTGTATGAAATATTTTTTTTTATATACATGTTAGTCAGGATGTATGGGTATGTTACAATATCCCAATCTAATGTAGGTTTTCCATGAATGGTATTTGCAAGTTTATAATATTCAATTAGTTTGTTTTACTTGAGACTCAATTATGTCCTTCATGTAATATAGATCAAAATAAAACAAACTTATATGCAAAAGTTGTATAATTTGGAAAGCAGACAATGCCCAATCTAATGTAGGATTTACATGAATGGTATCTGCAAGTTTACTTAAGACACAATAATGTCCTGTCTATAATACATACCAATTCAGAAAAACTTATATGCAAAAACTATATAGTTTATATAGTAGACAACTTCTATTTTACTTTCTCTACCCTAATATTTGCAGAAACATGCACCAAGGGAAAAATAAGTAATTACTCCTCAGAGGAGATGCGACATTTTTAAAGCATGGATTATGGCAGCCAACTCTAAATTATAAGTTGCATAGTTCTTGTCGTGAGTTTTTAATTTTCTTGATTCATACGCAATTGCATGACCTTCTTGTGTCAGTATTCCACCCAAACCATCATTGCATGCATCATTGCATATGACGAAATATTTGTCTGGATGTACTATTTTTAGAATGGGTGCAGTAGCTAATAATTCTTTTAGTTTATTAAAACTGTCTTCGCATTGCTGATCCCAAACAAATTTCTTACTTTTATTTTATTTTATTCTGTAATGAGGTTATAGGATTTGCAATTTTTGAAAATTATTCAATAAATTTTATGTAATAACCCGTTATTCCCATAAAGGATCATACTTAAGTTACGTCCTTAGGGACATTCCAATCAATTATATCTTTTATTTTATCCGGTTCCACCGATATTCCTTCTTCAGATATTATGTGCCCTAAATATTGTATCTTATCTTTATAAAATTCATATTTTCTGAACTTAGCATATAGCTGATGTTCTCTTAACACTTGTAGTATTATCTTTAGGTGTTCATCATGGTATTCTTTTGTCTTAGAATAAATTAATATGTCATCTATACAGATGACTACAAATTTGTCTAAGTACTTACTTAGGACACTGTTCATTAAACACATAAAGGTTGCTGGAGCATTCTTTATCCCGAAGGGAATAAACACAAACTCGTAGTGCCTATATCGTGTCCTGAAAGCAGTTTTAAAGATGTCTTCATCCTTAATCCCAACTTGGTGATACCCAGACATTAAATCGATCTTTGAGAATATCGTCGCTCTACGTATTAAATCAAACAGATCATCAATGTGGGGAAGATGATACCTATTCTTAATCGTCATTTTATTAAGTTGATGGTAGTATATACATAGACGCAGAGTACTGTCTTTCTTTTTAACAAAAAGAACCGGTGCTTCCCAAGGGGATACACTTGGTCTTACATAATTTTTTGTTTATTAATTCTTGTAATTGTAATTTTAATTCATTCAGCTCCAAGATGTTCATTCTATAGGGGAATTTTGAATTAGGTATCGCTCCCAATACTAATTCGATTGTAAAGTCCAAATCTTGTTTAGGAGGTAATCCTATAATTTCTTTCGGGAATACATCCACAAAATCTTGCAAGATCAGAACATCCTCAAATCCTGGTTTATCTTATTTATCAATTTGCTCATTATTTATAATATGTACAACAAAGACTTTACAGCCTTTTTCATTTGTAAGGATGAAATTTTTCTAACCGATATCTTCCTAGGTATTCCTGTGACAGTAATTCTTTCTCCTTCATTATTGAAACAAGTAAAAGTTTTCTAAAAACAGTTTAAAATCACTTGGTGTTTTTCAAGCCAATCCATTCCTATTCAAGACATCATAAGATCCTAAAGGTAACACATTTAATTTGACTTTAGTTTTAAACTGACTTATAAGAAAATTATAACTTTCAACATAATTTACCACCTTTCTTTTAGTTCATATAGCTAACTGGACCAACCAAGATTTTTCAAACTTTTTTAAAGATAAGCTACACTTGTCCACTATGCTAAGAGATATATAACTTAAAATAGCACCTAGATCGATTAAGATGGAAAAAAAAAATGTATCATACCTTGCACTTACACCATGGAAGTCTGATGATCTGCTTGTCAGATTTCCAGAGCTGCATTTATTTGGTGCATCTTGTTTTCCACATCTCCATCTATTTCCTCTTCCTAGACAGTGTGTATGTTGCTGATTTTCCCCTTCTGGTTTGGACAGTACTTGGCATAATGTGGTCCTTGACATTCCCAGCATTTGGCAGATTCCCTTTGTTTAGTATTTTTAACAAAATTGTTAGACATATCCCTGCCTTTTGGTGCTGCAATATTATGTGGTACTCTATTCTTAAAATTAGTTTTCTGATAATTATTCTTGGAGAATTTATGACATTTACTCCCAAAACTCTTATTTGACTTAAACCGTCTTCTCTTTTGATTAAAATGACTTGTCTTTTTAATCTTCCAATTTGGTAAAATTTCTCTTTTCTTACTCTGCTAATAACATAATTCATCATTTCTCATAGCTTCATCCAAGGTTTTCAGATTATCAAACGCATTCCTATATTTGAAGCTAGTAGGTAGACAACTTAAAAATCGTTGAGTTTTAGGCTTTTCATCTATCATTTAAGATACATATCTTAACAGACTTAGAAACTTGCTTCTTTCATGGACATGGAACCCAATTTTAATTCATAGAAATCCTTGGATCTTTTTTCGTAGTATTGTTCAGAGAGAAACTTTATTTTAAAATACTTCTTAAAAGCTCTCCAAGTTAAGTACTTCTCTTTCATGCTTTTGACTTTTTTTATATCTTGCCACCAGATATCGACTTTTTCGGTCAAATTGTGAATAGTTGTTCTGGCCTTTAGTCTGTCAGAATACTTGTAAATATGGAAGTATTTCTTCATTCCCGACAGCCAAGATTTTGCTTCCTCACCTTTCTTTGCTTCCCCGTTCAACATGGGAGGATTTATTTTTTTGAATTCCCCAGAAATTTCTTCATAGGGTTTATACTTCTTTCTCCTAGATTTTCGGTCACTTTCACTACTGTCACTTATGTATTTATGCCTTTCCCTACGTGACCTTGTTTTAACCTCTGAAGAAGATTCACTATCGAAATATTTTGCTTTCTTTCCTTTATGTTTATAGGACGTTGTTTCAGAATCAGTTTCATAAACATTTTGTTTATCTTTTTCTCTGTTATGCATATTGTCTAGTAGAATTTGATTCATTTCCAGAATTATTTCATTGTCTAATTTTACACTTCGTAGTTCTTCTTTTGACACCTTAACTACCTGTATTAACTTTGGATTGTTCAAATCTACATAAAAGTTGTCAAGATTGTTGCGTTGACAACCATTTTCGGTAGATGCTTCAACACCTTCCATTTCCTGCAAAACATATTTTATATTTCTGTACATAAATAAATGCAAAAAAAAAATTAGTATATTAATTTACTTACTCATATGCAAGTGAGCCAATCGGGCCTAGTGTTTGGAAACTCGCTCTGATACCATAAGTAACATCCCTCAAATTTCATAAGTAAAAAAAAAAATATTTACTGTAATTAACTATGATGTTATATTTCATAATTCACAGTTCTTTTAGTTAGCAGTAAGAGTCATGTACTTATGTTATCATTAGCTTGCTTTCTTTGTTATATGTCATCATGACATAATTTGTGGCATAGAAGTCTGACACAAAGGATATAGTTTGATCTTGACAGTTTGTCATTATCGTTTGTTTGAATTCTATCCCTGAGTGGCACAAGGGATGGATCATGGTATTACTTAGTCATCACGACTAATGCATGAATATTCTTGTCTACTATGTGCAGGCAGTGAGGTACCCCTACACTACAGTTAAAGGGAAAACTTTGTGCTAAGACTCCAGATAAAGAGAAACTAAGGTTTGGACAAGGTTCCAATCCTAAACCCTTTTTCTTTCAAAGCTAAAATGTCATAATACATAGGAACTATTTTTATTAAGAAAAGTTCTAACCTAAGTACATACTAACAGTCAAACCTTATCCTTTCAGGTTGAACAAAAATATACAAGCACATACATTATCTCATAAGCTATATCATTACTTTAATTTCTATTGTGGTAAGTTATGCAAAATAAATTTGGGCTTGAATTGATGTGATGGATTATCAAACAGTCTTAACTTCGATATCTACTTATACCAACTAAGGACATGCTGAAGATTTGGTTTTAAGGCGGACCATGTGATTTCGATCATTTCTCCAGCTATCAGGAAATAGGGGTGATGTAAAACCCTAGGGATTTTCAATGCACTTTTGAGATTGGGCCAAACACTTTAATGGGGTTTTCGTATGGTAATTGTTGTTTCTTCCAGTTTGCTCTTCGACTCCTTCATGCTCTATTCTTTACTGCTCTCATAGTGAGAAGAGATGTAAAGGCCATTATCCTTGGCTCTTGGTTCCATTTGGAACTGTCTCACATTACACAACCTGCTAGTGGAAGTCCAGAACTGTGTTCGGTTGTCGAGAGGGTATACCAGTTGGAGTTAAACGCTAAGAAGGTAACTGTAAATTCGTTCATCGATATTTCTTTTGTCTTTGCAATAGTTTTTGAAAAGATATGTTTTAACTCCTTTTTAATTTGAAAGTGCAGAATAAACACTGGTACTGGGACATGGTTAAACTTCGGTTGAGAAGACTCTTTCTGAACGGGTAAGACCCATGTCTATACTTGTGCACCTCTGTGGATCTAACCAGATATATTTCCTGGCGTTGGGTTTTTTCCACTGTGTTGGTCTGGTGTTATAGAAGTGATGTATTCGCTTTGGTATTTATACATTTGACAATGTAAGGGTGTTACTACCACCTGTGGATTCATATATGACTATGCCACTCATTGTAATTTTGTTTGGTTCTGGAACTTGTTCATACTATGAGTATCCCCTACCTACCAACTACTCACTCCATACAGAATTTCACACCAGTATATAGCGGAATGCGAGGAGGGTCCAACGCCAGAGCTGCCGATTTTTTGCTCCTCCTCCATTGACTCAGGTTGTCGTTGTAACATTAATTGGGTGTTCATTACCGAGCTAGGGGGAGGCCTGGTGAAATTCTTTCTCATCAAATCCTGCGCCAACGTGTCCAAATTCACATCCAGACGCACCATCTCCTCACGTTGAGATCTCCTCTAGCTGCAGCCGCCCTATAATGCAATCCTCCATGGCCATTGACATTAACGCCTTTCCCGTCTAGTAAACCCCAAGACCTCTTAAAGAACCCTTGTATTCTTCTCATTTCACCTAATGAATGAGGCATATGAGTGCGGCGAGTCCCATTCGCAGTCTTCCTTAGAGTGACCTTGGTGCACACCATGGTGAACTCACTAACCAGAAAAAACCATACAGGAAGGTGCCAAAAAATGCGAATAATTGTCTTCGCTTTTGTCTGGTTGTATATGCCATAAACGAACCCGAATTTAAGCTAATGCCAACTCCTCCTATGCTGCGAGATATGGGAAGATTTTGAGCCATCGCACAGACTTACCGTATAATTCCCCACACAAATGAAGGAACCACCTCGTGTATAGGCCAATCTAAGTCACTGCTTGATTGAATACCCCTTGTTCTTGCAGTCGAAGAGGTGATGATGAGATTCAGTGGAGGTAGGTTGCCACCTTCCACGTGTCCAGTTGCATGGTGCATCCTACCACATGTCTTCATTGTTGGGCACGTGAGGCAAGGGCCCCTTCCTATTAGCACCCATTGTGGGGGTTTATAATAATATTGTTATTAATTAAATAAAAATTGTTTAATTAAAAAATGGGTAACATAATAATTAATTATAAAATAATAATTAACTAAAAGTAATGTAGTTTAATTAAATATAATTTTTTTTTTAATAATTAATTAAAAATAGTCTTAAAAATTTATAAAATTATATCACAATTTAGTCAAACGAATAATAGTAGATATGGACATTACATCCAATAATTTAAATATCCTCAAACTATTGTTTAATTTAAATATCCTCAAACTATTGTTTAATTATTTGTATAATAATTAATCATTGTATTCATTTTTTTATGTAGTACATCCAATGTTAAAAATAGTTTAATAAAAATAATAATTATAAAATAATATTTAACTAAGTAATGAAATGCGTGAAAACTAATTTAATAATTAATTAAAAAACAATCGTAAAAAATTTGAATACTATATCACAATGGATATTCATATGTGCAATGTTCTTGAACTATTTTATTAGATTGTAATAGTGTAACCATTACTAAAGGCTATGTTGGATTGCAACATTGTTGGATTGTTGTTACATAACTTTTTAGTTTGTTATTTGGAATGTTTCTGAAGTGTTTTGTTATCTTTGGTACATTCTTTAATGGTTTTTCACATAGTGTCATTTATAAACTACTATGTAATTGGATTACGACATTGATAAAGTGTTAAGTTGGATTGTGACATTCCTCCATTGTCATGTTGCATTATGGTTATGTTCCTTAATGGGTTTTGTTGCACTATAGAAATATTTTATTTAAATACATAGCAGTTACCTTCATGACCAAGTAGCATTGGTTTCCTTGTCGAAGCCTTTCTCCACTGACGAAATGTCAACAACTCTTCCAAATGCTATTATTCTCATAAACCCGTCATCTATAAAGAGGGAACAAATATTTCTAGAATAAGTTTGACAATGCTAGTACAATTGAAAGAGTATGATTTCCAGCGCATTCCCTTATTTTGTCATTGTAATAACTTTCCAACAACGAAAAGGAAGATTTTTCAAACAATATTTCCAAGCCTACCAGGTCATCTTCTTAGGGGGGGCATACAATGAATAGATTGTAAGGGATTTGGATTAACTCAAGCATGAGGCTAGATGACCCATGTTATGTTTCTAAAGAAAGGGCTTATAAGAATGCATCGAATGAATGTCTATAGATATGATACTTGTTTTTTTTTGGTTTTTTTTTATTTTTATAAATTTAGTGTGTCAAATTATAAGCTTCGATTGGTCTCCTAATGATGATCTCAAAGTAGAGATCGAAACATTGAGATTTATAAATTACCTGAATGTAGTTCCACATCACCCACAATTCTAATATCGTTAATGAATGGACCTTTGGTTGGCTTGAATTTCCAAGGAAATTATACTACATTCTAAAAAGGAAATTTTAGTTAGAATTTTTTGAGTGATATACATAATTAGCTTATTAGCGCTAGAGTTGTACCTTAGATTTACCTTATGTTTTCCTTATTAGTTCATATTTTCCTAGAATGTAATCACATGTCTTAGGTTAGAATTTATTATTTTCCCGTAATCTTTTTATTCCCTTTATGCATTTTTATGATGAATGTAATAAAACGTGGGTCATATTCATTTAATTATTTCATAAAGTCTTCAAAAGCATGCTTTTATATGTCAAGCTAAATCAATTTTGGAGGTTTGTGCATTATGATTAGTATAAATAATATGGTACATTTCGGTAGAAAAATATATGAAGGTTTTGCAAGCTAGCATTGTCGGATTGTCAAATCATTGAAGCCAATGGCATAACACTTGTCCTGGAGTAAGTGAGTTTTAAATGAAGTAATGTTTGTTCATAATTACTGTCAGAGATCATGTTCCAGATGTTAAATATACAATGGAGTTCATTTCAACTCTATACAACGAATTCAACATATTTTTGGGTTTTCATTTAATGTAACCCTATTTCTTAATTTTGACGACCGCTTCATATCAAAACACATGTTCATTCTTGAACTCGTGTTTATTCATAGGCATATGATCTAGCAAGGTTCAATAACTGTCAATATGAAGAAAAGCAATGGTAAAATTTGCAGGTTTGAGCCGATGAATTTGAAATGGGATGAGGAATTTCACCAATGTGCTAATTAGATGCTGATGGACAAGGGATACCACTACTTATTTGAAAGAGTTAGGGGTTACAATGTTGAAGTAACTAAATATTTTGCTAAAAATTATACAGGTTCATCTGTATATTTCCAAACCCTGAGCTTTGAATTAAATGAAGGATCGATTGTACAGGCAACAAGGTTTCCTGTTGAAGGAGAATGATGGTTTAAAAAGCACCTGTTTGAAGTTGATTTAAGCTCGTATTTTCTACATGGTTATGAATATTTAGATTCGAAAAAAGGTATTCATCTCAACAATGTGAAGCAGGAGTGGAGGGATGTGCTTAGCATTGTACAACACTATATTACTTGTGAGGGTCAGTTTGCTATTGTTTTCAAGTATCATCTAAGGTTTCTTTTGCATTTAAATGGACAATCTAAGTTAAATTTACCCTATTACTTGTTCAAAATCCTTGAAAAGATGGCTAAAAGGGTAAAAAAACATCTTGATCACACAAGTCACTCTTTTTTCCACCACATGATCGTTAAATTGTTGGTATTGACTGAACTAAGGAAGCAAAATCGCTCCTGGTAGCACTTTTTGTTCTGTTCAAGCTTCGAAGTAGAGACGCCTGAAACCCAAAATGATATCAACGTACAAATCAAAAGAGAAGAAGCAAAGGTTTCGATCACCCAAAGGAAAATCATAGGTGAAAATACAAGTGGACATAAAATGAAGGTTGAACATGAAATCAATTAGCTAGAAAGTGAATTTAATTCAAAAGATGACCCTATTTCAAAACCCATTAAAAAAGAGTTACAAAAGAAAGTGTTCCCTGAATTACAAAATGAAGAGATAGTTGCTCCAAAAACCGTTGGGGATACAGAAGAGGAAGGTGGTATGATTCAAGAACTTTCTTCCAATACACAAATTTTAGATACTTCAGCTTCAGAATTTCAGGAAACTAATTGGATACAAAGGACTAGACCCAAAAATAAATTAAGGATGTATATGAAAGTTGTTCTAGATTCTAAATTTCAAAAAGATGCAATGACTATGGTTGAAGATACTTTAAGTGAGGAAGATCCAAAATTTGCAAATATAGAATATACAGAGGATAAAACCCTATGAGACATTGAGAAAGATCTGGAGCGCATTCCAAAATTATCTAAAGAAGATCATAAAGACATGAAGGGTAAATAAAAGATCTATGAATTTGAAATGGGTATGTGTTCAAAGTATCCAAATGTGTAAGAGTTGGAAGAACAAGAGAATCAATCTCCAAGATTGAGTATAGAAATCCCTACACACCAAATCCCCATGGAGACATTGTCAGAAGTTGAAGTCCTTGCGAAATCATTGCAGTATTATAAAACTCAAAATGGATACCTTAATGATTCAAAGGACTAGTTAATGTTAGAAAATAAGAGGTTGAGAGAAGATCTAGAGGAAACTAATGCCAATTACCAGGACTTAATAATAGATTCAAAGGAATTTTTGAGAAGAAAGAAGCTTAATCAACAACAAAATGAATAACTTATCAACTAGAATAAAGAATTCCAAGACAATATTCAAACAATGGATGCAAGATACACTCGGTTGCAAAATGTTAAATTTGTGAACCATTGATATACATGAAAATATGAAAGCTATAGGAAGGAATTATGCAGTGGAATAATAAAAGAGAATGTACACTGAACAAAAAATTCATGCCACAAATTTCAGATAAATCAGACAAGAATCAATTAGTTAATTACAACATTAATCTTCATTCATTCCAGCAGTAATACAATGATGTTACAATAAGAGGAATTCAAATAATGTGGATATTATTCGAATCTACCAACTAAACCTGGATGGCTGGATAACTTGGTGTGTCTAAATCACTATCGAAGCTCACTAGTCTAACTCTAGATGTCTAAATCAGTATACAATCAATTAAACTAGTTAAACTAATGAGGTAGGTGGAAAAAGGCGCCACTTCCCCATGCAACCATGCAAATCTAGTGCTAGAATAACTGAGAGTGATCTAGTTGATTGTAACTATAGGTTGACTAAGCATAACTGCCTACCTACCACAACCAACTAATGGAGGTTGGTGGTGGCACTCATAGTGGCTCCTAAAATGTAGGGAATGGCACTTGTGGCACCAATGGCACCAGTGGCACCAATATTATGGTGGAACGAAACTCTAGTAAATGACTCCTAAGTTAGGAAATATGATCAATTAGACTATATATGGACAAGGGATGATTAAATAATCATAACACCCCCCCTTAATCCTAACTTAGACAACTTTGGGCCCTGGCAACTAGGCCAAACATCACCTATTACAATCTAAAATAAATCAAAGTTTATTAATAAACTAAGGAAAACGGGGAACCCCCTCGCCGCCCCCTCAAAATAAGCAGTGAATAAGGAAAACAAGCTATACTTAAGATGGAATTTTCCTCTTTGGGTAAAAACTTGTAAAATTTTGCTGCAATTTACAGCTCTATGGAGCAGCCATGCAGAATCATGGTTCTTCTATGCATGAACATCCTGGGACTGCGCATGTGAAACTTTCCATCTTCTTCTAATCTATTGAATGTTTCTTTTGTTTCTTCTTTCTAGAGGAGGAATATAATGATCCATTTTGTTCTTTAGTGGGCCAAATTGTGGATCATTCACTATCATCAAGTAGCTTCTTCTTGGAAGTTTGTTGCACCACTTTGTAGGTATCAAAGTTGTGTGAGAGAGTGCAACATATTCATTCTGATACTGGGACCTCATTTTTATTCTATTATCTGGATCCCCGACATCATTCCCAGCCGCTTCAATGAGCTTTTCATCCCATTTAGGCTTCTGAATAGGAGTTAGATCTTGATCTGGATAATCTTGAGGTACAATATCAATATCAAGATCATGCTAATCATGTTCCTCATCTCCTGAAACTGAAATATTAGACAACATATCATTATCTGCAAATGGATATGAAAGAGAGTTTATACCTCCCCTTTCGAATGACTGCTGAGATTGTGTTGACCTGAGTATGGAAGAAAGTGTGAGGATTCATATGCTTTGGAGACATGGTTTGTAACACCCTTCACTATAATATTCCTAGTTGATATATATGAGATCTCCACTAAGTCAGGACCAAATACAACTTACTTTGGTGATCCAGTATGTGTCATCTGATAAATAGATAACAAATTTGCTACAAGAGAGGGCACATAGAGTACATTCTTGAACTCTCCATGTTGGATTTAAATAGAACCTCTACATGCTGCTGGGATTTGAGAGTCATCACCCATATGAACTCTAGGTCCTCCTGAGAGATTGAGAGTGGTGAAGGATCCCCTAGAGGAAACCATGTGGTTGGATGCTTCATAATCTATCAAATAAGACTTTGACTAAGTGAGGATTTCCTTCAAGGCATGGCACTTCTCATGATCTTCTGTTGGTTGTCCAACATCTGACTTCTTTGATCCTTGTGGAAGGGAAATATTGTTCTGTTCAAGGAGTGTTGACAGTTGGTCAATGGTCTTATTCATGCATTGGCTCTCTGGATGAAAGCCTCTCATACAGTAGGGACATCTAGTCTTATCAAATTTCTTCTTTCTCTTGGAACCTGAGGCTCCATCAAAAGATTGTTGATTCTCCTTTGGATTTGAACCAGTGTTTTTGGTCTCCTTCCCTTTGTGCTTCCCTCTTGCTTCCACATTGTTTGATTCTGTCACTTTGAGTGCTTAATTCTTGGAGGTTTGAATCACTCCCATTTGAACCAATTTATCTTGCTCTTGTATTAAGGACTCAACAAAAGCATCTAGAGAAGGCATCTTCCAATTAGGGATGGAATCTATTCCAGAATGGAATGTAGAGATAAATAATAAATATTTTGATCCAAGCTTGCTTGGGACTGATAGAACCAACTGCTCATCTTTCCACTCTAATCCACATTGTTTACATTGCAGTACTCGTGCATTGTACTTTGTAAAGAATTGCTGAATAGTTTCGAAACTGTTGTGTTGTAGTGCAATGAGCTCATTCTCCAATATATGCCCTCGAAGCTCATCTTGTTTTCTAAACAAAGATTGAATCTTATCCCAATATTCCTTCAGAGTCCTTAGTCCCTCAAGGTGAAACACAATATCCCGGGAGATGTGAGTGCACATGAAGTCAAAGGCCTCTTCAAGCCGATTCAAAATTTTGTTCTTCTCAACATGATGTTGGGGATCAATTTATCTACCCATTGTCATCCTAAACAAGCCAAGCTTGTGCAAGGACACCTGCATATCTTCCCTCCAATCAACATAGTTGAAGGGTGTAAGGATTCAAGGTATGAGAGATGAAGAATCTGTCTTTCTATATGTTGAACATTCAATTCCTCAAGAATCTATGTAGGTACCTGCAAGTAACATTGCAAAAAACAATTCAATTCACAATCATATGTCAGTAAAGCCTTTCCACCTCGACATGTGCACTTTCTCAGATCCCATCACACCTACAGAGACTTCTCTGGGTGAATCCAAAGTTAGCAAGGAAAAAATGGCAGGATTTATGTGGAAACTCAAATACTTCTGGTGCAGAATGGGGATCAGAGAAGACTTGCTGCTAGCTTGAACAAGGCTTTGATAACATGTTAAATTTGTGAACCATTGATCTACAGGAAAATATGAAAGCTATAGGAAGGGAATTATGAAGTGGAATAATCAAAGAGAATGTACACTGAACAGGAAATTCATGCCACAAATTTCAAATAAATGAGACAATAATTGATTAGTTAATTACAACATTAATCTTCATTCGTTCCAACAGTAATACAATTGTGTTAGAAGAAGAAGAATTTGAATCATGTGGATAGGATTCAAATCTACCAACTAAAAATGAATGACTGGATAAATCAGTGTGTCTAAATCACTATTGGAGCTCACTAGTGTAACTCTAGATGTCTAAATCAGTCTACAACCAGTTAAACCAATTAAACCGATGAGGTAGGTGGAAAAAGGTGCCACTTCCCCATGCAACCATGCAAAACTGGTGCTATATTAACTGGGAGTGATCTAACTGATTGCAACCAGGGCCTTAATATATCCCATGGGATATATATAGCCCCTAAAATTATCCATGTTCACCAAGTTTTATATTTTTCCTCCTCAATTATATCTAGATACTCCACCATAATGATAAATGGAATATTTCCCTTGATGATCCTCAATTGTAAGAAAATTATTGGTGTAGAATTGGAGATGGTTTATGGTGTTTTTCTATTGAATTCTTAAACATTGGGCCAATGTCTTTGGTACTCCAAGCAATCCTTATACACTTGTGATGGATATGGTTAATGCAATCAACGATTTATGAGTTGTTCTTGTAATGGAGAGAGTGAATGCACTGTCTGGAACCATAAATTATGTTAGGACTGTATTTTATTTGAAACCTATTAGCATGTTTCTTGGATAGGGACTGCTACTACCTATACAGAACTAAAATGCGTATGCGTTATGATAAAAAAAAACACATACACGTTTTGTTCAACTATGATGTGTACACGTTTTGTTCTAGAAACTCTTAGCAACATTTAAGAAGGTGGTTTCATGGTTAAGGGATCATTAAATGTTTAATACACATTAACAAGCACTCCTTAAGTATTAACCCCCTATGACCCACCCTCCTCCGCCCGCCCCCACCTCTCCCTGCCCCCTCCTCCTAAACCTTGTTTTAAAACTCTTAGGGATGTGNTGGATGCATGGGTGTCTATGTGTGTGTATTGGAGAGAGAGGGGGGGGGATTATAGTGGTAGGGGGAGACATAGGGATGTGTGTATGTGTGTGTTAGGGATGTAGGAGTAGGGGGTGTTAGTGGGTGTGTGGGGTGTTAGGGGTTGGGATGGATTTATATTAATGTGGGGGTCTTCACGTATTGTAGAAGGGATGTATTAGGCATATTGGGGGGTTAGGAGCATATGTAATCATAAAGTGCATGCATTTTTTTTCACTAAAACACTTACACAGTATGTAACAGTACAACTATATTGTTTGGTTTGGGGATGATGACATTAAAAGGTTGTGGGGGAGAGCTGAGGGATTGCAGATAGAAAAATAGGGGGGTGTTAAAGGGTTCTAGGTAGAGAAATTGGGGGGTATTAGGAGATTGGGGGTAAGTGGTGCAAGGGATAAACAGATTTATAGATGGGTTTAGTAAGGGTTAGGGAGAGTAGGGGAGATAAAGAGAGGGGCTATCGAGGTTAGGTGTAGGTGTTCAGAGTAGCAAAAGGAGAGTGAGTGAGAAAGGGGGTTATTAAGAGTTAAGGGGAATATGGGGTGGGGGAGAGAGAGAGACATTGGGGGATGGTAACGGGTTAGAGGTAGAGATATATAGGGAGTATAAAGGGGATAGAGGTAGAGGTAGATAGAGAAACAAAGGGCATTAGAGGAAATTTCAACTCAAAATGGGCCTTTTAAACATAATTCAAATTCCATGTCATCATGTGTTAGCCAATTAAATTGCTTTACATTTGAAATATCTTATAGGTCTTAAACAATTTTTTAATATAAATTTGAGGATATGTATCATAAAAAAAACTATTTTTTTTGTTCATATTTTTGACACATCCCCTGTGTTTTTACTCAAATTTCGATTGGGAGAGCTACCTAGATGCGAAATTAAATTCCACATCCAACGAGTACCCACTCGACATGCTTTTGACGGACCCCACTACCCCAAAAACAAGAAATACCTGAAAAAATGTGATCACATTTTTTCAGGTATTTCTTGTTTTTGGGGTAGTGGGGTCCGTCAAAATCATGCTGAGTGGGTACTCGTTGGATGCAGAATTTAATTTCGGATCCAGGGAGCTCTTCCGATCGAAGTTTGAGTAAAATCACAGGGAGATGTGTCGAAATTACGAACAAAAAAAGTAGTTTTTTTCTTTTCTTCCTCCAAAATTAATAAATATTATTTAATTACTTTAGCTATTATTTTATTATTTTTCTTAGGAGGTCCATTTTGAGTTGAAATTTCCTCTAATGAGGGTTTTTTGGGGTAGGTTTAGGTGAGGGAGTAGGGGAGTGAGAGAGGGGTTTAGTAAGAGTTGCAGGGAGAGAGAGAGAGAGAGAGGTGTTAGTGATAGGGTGAGACATATGGATGTGTGTCTATGTGTGTGTGTGTGTGTGTGTGAGAGAGAGAGAGAGAGAGAGAGAGAGAGAGAGAGAGAGAGAGAGAGAGAACCAATGGAGTGGTTGTGTGTTAGGGGATTGGGGAAAAATAGGGGGTGGGGGTTAGGTGTAGTTAGCTGAGTTGGGGAGTCAGAGAGAGTGAGAGAATGGTTTAGTAAGAGCTGGGGAGAGAGGAAGGGGGAGGGGAGAGAGAGAGAGATAGGGGGTTTAAGGGTTTAGGGAGTAAATTAGATTGATCTGAGAGAGAAATGGGGGTATAGGTGTGGAGTGTGGGTGTTTGGGATAGATAAAGCGGGAGAGGTAAGGGAGGAGAGGGGGGGAAGAGAGAGGAAGAGGGGGTTTTATAGGTACAGAGAGGAGTAGGTGGAGAGAGAGGGGGGGGGAGAGAGGAAGAGGGGGTTTTATAGGTACAGAGAGGAGTAGGGAGAGAGAGAGAGAGAGAGAGAGAGAGAGAGAGAGATCATGGGGTTGTTAGGGGATTGGAGGGATTTGGAAGGGTTTAAGTTAAGGAGGGAGAGAGAAAGAGAGATATAGAGAGAGAGAATGGGGTTGTTAGGGGATTGGAGGGATTTGGAAGGGTTCGAGTTAAGGGGAGAGAGAGAGAGAGAGAAATTGGGGGTTGGTAAGTGGTTAGAGGTGGATATAGAGAGGAAGTGTTAAGGGGTTAGAAGTAGAGACCAAGGGGGGGTGTTAGGAGATCGTGGCTAAGTGGAGTAAGGGGGAAAGAGAGTGATACAATGGGTTAGTAAGGGTTAGGGAGAGGAGCACGAAGTGAGAGAGGGGGAATCATGGTTAGGTTTAGGTGGAGGAGTAGGTGAGCGAGAGAGAGTGCGAGATCCACTGTAGCAGAAGAAATGATTTCTCCTTTGTCAGAGCATGGGAAACAACAAGAAGATTGGCGTTCAGAGGAAGTAGTTGTGGAATATCTACTACATCAAGTTGTATTTGAAAGAATGAAGCCAAATCATTAACTGGATACATCAAACCTCATCATGCACAAGGTTGCAATGTAAATAAATCTTCAAAAAGGGTTTAAAATCCCATAGTAGTGTAGAAATTACTTTCCATTAAGTTGTCCTAGTTACTTGTTGAAGCACGAAGGAGAAAATTTAGAGAGCCTCGTTCATTATGATATTCCCACCTTGAGCTACGAGGGAATATTCTAAAAAAAATTGTTAATTTGTCCAAGACATATGTAGTTTTTTTGTGTGTCTACTAAGGGAATCATCAATGACACAAGGTCGATTCTGATGGCTACCACTACAACCCCTAGGAGCGACTAGTTGGGGGCTCAACCTTTACGTGTGTTTCGTCGAGACTCGAACGAGTGACTTGCATAATAGTCTATATGCCTTAATAGAACGCACAATTTCCAATCGACCTACATCCCTGCTACGTCTAGGCTAGATGTAGTTACTTGCAGATGAATAGTCCAAAAAATGTGCGGTGGTGATAACACGCTTACTTCCTATTGAGTATGATACTAAATGCAAGAGCCGTCAACAAAATCTAAGATAAAAAGTTCTCTAAATTTAAAATGTTGATTCAACCTTCCTGAGTATCTAATTTATAATTTTCTTCTAAGTATATTCAGGAATGAAATAATATTTAGAGGCACTTCCAAGATCCCCATACCATTTGGTCAACCATGATATGTTTGAATCCTTTGACGAAGATAAATTCTTTTGTAGAAATGAGCATTTGATACACTTTCCAAATCTGTATTGTTGAAAGAACTTACATACTTCAACAAAGGAGCATTTTGCATGTGAGTTGAAATTCCCTTCCAATTTTTAACAATAAAGCAAATAAGTTCAACATACAGATTTTCAGGTAGTCTTTTGAACCATCTAGATGATAGAATACAGGGAGAATACCATTTCCCAGACAGACACGTGAACCATGCTAAAACAATTCAAGTTTTTATAAAACTCTTGTTTATCAAGGTAAGGATGGACTATGTGTACATTACGAGAAAAAAATTGGAGTCTCTTTGTTGATCTCTAACCCATTACCACCCCCCAATGTCTCTCCCTTCATCTCTCTCTCTCTCTCTCTCTCTCTCTCTCTCTCTAACCCATTAACACCGCCCACCCCTTTCTTACCTCTAACCTCATAGCACCCCCACCTCTTTCACTAACTCTAACACATTACCACCCCTTTATAACATTCCTATCCCTATGTGTATGCTTTGGAATTTTATTTAGATTCATCATGCATGTGCTTTGGAGTATGATAAATCATGGCTCATTGAGTATTAAATCCAAATTTTCAATATGCTTGTGTTTAGTCGTTGGTTACAATGCGTTGCACACCATCATTTTTAATAAAATTTTAGACACGTGAGTTTTCTTGTGTCGTGACTCCTTGACTCAAAAAACACATTGTGAGTGTTTCATCCATAACTATTATGTTTCTCAACCATTTTGAAAAATTATTGTATGGTGCACTAAAGGACACCAACCTCTACATGTTATACAAAAACCGTTTCGAACTAATTGCATTAATACTTTAAAGGCTGCATCCACACTTGGCATATAGTTTTCGAGGTTTGGTCACTTATATATATATGAAAAAATAGCATGTCTACCAGTTTTCATAAGTTGATTCCATCATTTAAGCACTCAAAAGCTACATTGACAAAAACATATATCTTATAAACAGTCCCAAAAATAATAAGTGTATGTTAAAAGAGATCAAACTTTAGTTAAGAACATTTTCACTAGGAAAAAACATATATTTGGAAACATCATTCAATTTCCTACATTTTTCATTTTTTACTCATGACAAAATTCATTTTGTATGTATCTTAAAATATCCATGTAAGTTGAGGGATGCTTGTTTTTTCAGTTTTTTTATTGCATACATTATTATTGGTGATATATTGTTATCAATTAATTTGAAAAGATAGAACATATAGGATGCTAGTAGTGTCTCCTATGCATATGAGATAAGGTGTAATATATTGATTATATCCCTTTTAACCTGGACTTCAAAGTTTAAATTTAACTATTAAAAAAAGTAGTTATATTTTAGAACCTCGTTATATAAATCAATTTCAAATATGATGATCCATGGTTTCAGAATTCTCAAACCTAATGAATGGTTTGGGGTTTTCTTTGTGTCAGAAGGATATTGAAAAAGAGAAAATAAATTAGAATAAATTTCTTTTTTTTTATATTTATATTTAAACTATTTGTAAATATTTTTTTTATAATTATATTTAATTAACTATTTATAAAAATATTCAAATTCATCTTATTTTATGTTCAAATTACTTATAAAAATTCAATAAATTTAAGATCCAAAAATATATATTTACAATCAACTTTCATTATATCAATTAAAGCTTAAGAAAATGCTATTTAACTTTCCATTTCTTTATTTAGGATACTAGAAAATTATTATTAAATTGAACTACTAATTATCTCAAATAGAACTCCACATCATAACCCTATCCTCAATCCTTACCATCTCCTCTATATTTATATCCTTTTAACAATTTTTTATCTATGAACTTTACCTTTGGATTCATATTATGGATTTCTTAAGATTCACGATTCATGTATTTCTAAAGAGACCTTGAGTTTACTCATTTATTTTTTCTGCAGACTCGAGAAATTCCATAGGAAAACAATGACTTGCCATTCCTTATTCATTTATATTTTGTAGTGAACAAAATAAATGGAAGAAATGATATTTTAAACGAACTCTAAATTTTATATTTAATTTTTGCTACAATAATTCATACTTCAGATGTTTTTGAGTGAAAAATTAGTCAAAGAGCTTAAATTCTTATCTTGCCTTTGCTTAACGTTGCATGCTTCAAAATTGGCTTTCAATTTCTTCATTGCAAATCGAGAAATCATTTGCAGAGAGATTAAATTTTCCAATATTTTGGTATTAGTGCTAAAGAGTGAGTTTTAGTAAATGCTTTTTCGTTTTTGTCTCTGTTTTGTGCGATGCTTTGACTTGTTATTAAAGTATTAGACATTTGACAAAGTTCATTAGTGTTGTATTGGATCTCTGTTCTCATATTGATGAGGTGATATTTTTTATTGATAATAATGTGTTGTAAACTATTTTTTTCAAATCTATTGTTAATACTCAAAATATTGATGAGTTTTTCATTTTTTGTATTTGGAGTTTTTCTAGATATATCTTATGTCTTATAGATTTATTGATTAATGATGAAATTCATATATGCCTTATGCCTTAATTGATTAATAAAAATTTTAAAATTGAAACAGGTCAAAGTTTGATCACACATTCACTCTCCAGGCTTGCTCCGGAAAATACTTACATAACAAAGTCAAAATAGAGAGTGGAAGACGGTTCAAATACTTACCAGAATTCACAATATGCATCGAATTGGACTGTTTTAAAATGTTATTATCACAAATACAACATTATTATAACAATTTATGAGTAAAATGTATATATTCCAGAACCTAGTTTTTATATAATTATAACCTTTTCCTAAATGCGATTTCTAACTTCATGCAAAGTTCAAAGATCAATAAAAACCAATACACATATGCAACAACCATGAGAGGGCCAAAGACAGTCTTCAATGATTAAAAGATTTCATTATATATTTTACTTTATGCTATATGGCATTCGACTTGATGTCGTTGGTGCTGCTGTTCCGTTACTCCTTCTCACCATTGGAGTTTAGGCCACATACTCACAACAGATTCACGGCAACATTTAATCCAGACCTTTTGAAGCTTTATCAACTCAGCTAGTCCCCTTATGTTCTTCAGCTGAAAACATGCAAATACCTCCAACTCCACCAACGATAGCAATGTTTCAATACTGGGCAGCTCTTTTATTTCACTGCAAAACATAATCCCTAGTTTTTGTTAGGAAAAACAGAGCTGGCATGGACCTGACTCTTTTACTTCCACAAGTTCTTACTGGTAGGTTTTATTGACAGGTTTTACTTTGACAGCTTGTCGGGTTTTACTTCAACAAGTTGACTTCGACAACTCGGTAATTGGACAACTTGTAGGTTTTACAACATAGAACTTTAAGTGACAGGTTTTTGTTTTAGTAGAAATTTGCAAAGGATATTTCTTAGTCTAAAAGACTTAAGAAATTACAAATGTTTTTCACCAACCAGTAATATGAAGTAAAAACAGACACAACAACAATTCTACAGAATTACAAAATCATATACCCAAACATTAAGGAGACTTGTGTGGACCACTCTATTTAACCTTTTACACAACTTCGGCTCTTCACATCTTCAAACACAGAGAAGCTTGAGCTTCCACACAATTCTTCTCTTTCTCCACTCTCTGCTACCCTCTGAGCTCTCTCTCGCTCTCTCTCCTTGTTTATTTTGTCTAACTTGATTTACAATCTTCTTCTATTTATAGGCAAACTAGAATTTGCTTCTCAGTGAATCTACATTCTTGAACTTAACTTCAGAAATTAATTCGACTCCTTTACATTGCCAAATCATGGACTCTTCACTCTTGTCATATTGACCTACAAGATCTGAACTGATACTGACTCTGGTATAGTCGAGAGTCAGCTGAGCTCCTGATCTACAAGTAATTAATATTTCCAACCGTTTTTGAAGCTTTTTCAACTATGCCAACCCTGTATGCTCTTCAGCTCAAAACATCCCAATACCTGCAACTGCTCCAAAGACACCCATCTTTCAATACCGGGCAGCTCTTCAATTCTATTGCAATAGGCAATCCATAGTTTTTGAAGCTTTGTAAACTGTGCCAGCCCTGGTATGCTCTTCAGCCGAGAACATAGCACTAACTGCAAGCTTTCCAAAGATACCAATGTTTCAATAGTGGGCAGCTTTTTCATTTCAAAACAGCCTTTAATTATCAGCTTTTGAAGTTTTATAAGACCAGAAAGTCCTTGTATTTCCCTTAAATTATAACAAGATTCAAATACCAGTTCAATGAGTGTATTGGGCAACATTCCAACCTCCACCAGATCATTACAACCTTTGATGATGAGACGTTCAAGGTTGGGGCAAACACCTCCTCTCGACTTTGTTAACGTTTCTCTAGGTTCTCCTTCAGCCCTTTTGAATGGCAGCTTGCGTAAAGGACAATGTACTATTGTCAAGTCAGCCAACTGAGTCATTAGTTCGACATGCTCGGTAAACCATTTCAATTGCTGAGCATTCTCGACCTTCAATTCCTTCATGTTCCTTAGATGACTGAGCGAAGGCGGCAGTGTTTCCGGCGAAGGGTTTCCAACTGAACTTCGCAATGCTCTTAATGGTTCCAAGGATCGTTGATGTCTGACTTGGGCTGGCAATTCTTCAATATTCACAGAACCTGAAAAATCCATGTATTCAAGACTGCCGATATTTTGGATTATGTGCTTAGCAGATTGGAAAGATTATCCTTGGCAAGTTGGCTGATCCTATCTTTTTATATACAAATTTATCTCCAAGGCATTGTCTTTATCAATAATTACTAAAGTAATTGAAAATCTCAAAGATGGAATTGAAACTATGTAACTTTCAATGTCGATCTTTATCAGTAACTCCTAAAGTAACTTAAAATCTCAAGAAGAAGTGACACGATCTAACTTTCAAGGTCCGTCTTTATCAATAATTACTAACGAAATTTAAAATGAGTTGTCTAGAAGAGCGACGATTTCGCTCCGACGGCGAAATCTTTCGGTCGCGGACAGTCCTCCTTCTGAAATTCGATCTGACATCAGAAGTCCCGTCCTGGGGTCAGTGCTCAGTCCGTCGTCTCCATTCAGCTCCGTAATCGTCGGCCACATTAATCTCATTAATGCTGTAGTGAATTTGATCTGGTTTGGTGAATTCAAATGAAGCCAATACCGATTCCCGCCAGATCGTGAACCCCTCCCCAAACGAGCCGAGGAGGTTCCGGTCATGGAGGTCTCCCATTCTAGCTGTCTAGTCACTGATACAGCAGCAGGATACTGATCATCGGAAGAACAGGCTACATTGGTTGTCATATAGCCAAAGCTAGCCTTGCTCTCGGCCATCCCACATTCCTTCTTGTTAGAGACTCCACCGCTTCCAATGCTGAGAAGGCTAAGCTTCTGAATCCATCACGGCCTCAGGTGCTATTATACTCCATGGATCACTGAAGGACCAGGCAAGTCTCGTGGAGGCAATCAAGAAAGTTGATGTAGTTATCTCGGCTGTAAAGGGACCACAGCTGACGGATCAGCTGAATATTATCAAGGCCATTAAGGAGGTTGGAACCATTAAGAGCTTTTCTCCATCCGAGTTCGGGAATAACGTTGATAGGAATCATGCAGTGGAGCCTGCAAAGACCATATTTGCTAAAAAGAAAAAATTCGCAGGGCCATTGAGGTAGAAGGCATCCCTTTCACATTTGTCTCTGGCAACTGTTTTGCTATTTTTTTTTGCCAAGTTTGGGGCAGCCGGGCCTTACTGCCCTCCAAGGGATAAATTTACTGAGCTAAGCAATCTGGCACTCCAAAACGAGGCCATCTAGAAAACGAACGAATTTTATGAGGAGGATTATAATACAAATTCCACCATCTGAAAATCCAAATTAAATTATGGGCACCCAAATTCATTGCTGGAGCACCCATTGAAATAACAGCCAATTTTCTAGGGTGATTGAAGCAGAACCATAGGGATTCCTTTCTGTATTTGATTTTCTAGCAGGAATGGCAACCTGAGTTTTCACCTTGTTACCGACCCTGTCCGCATGTCCCATAGAAGACTGAGCTTCTTCTACTGGTGTCATAGGATAGGAGGGCTTCAAAGAAAAATTCCAGCGTAGTGAAAGTGATGTAGAACGGAAAGGATTGTAGACGTTTTTGTGTGGGTCACGTTCACTGGGAAGTGCATACAAATAGTGGTTAAGAGGGTTCCCAGACTCGCATTCCCAATCCATAGTTATATCAAGCTGAAAGGCCGGTGAAGAAATAAAGCTTCCCATAACATCGGTGGGTAGTTTCAGGCTGTAATTCTTCAGTATATGCTCCAAGCTACAAATAAAAATGTTAAATTCCTTCGCAGAAAATGTAACGCGACCTTCTGACTGCTGAATGTCCATATTATTGGCAACAATTTGCAACTTATCGACACTTTCATAAGGATCTGTTGTTTCTCTTCAGAAAAAGGAAAACAACGCTCCTCCTGCTTCCCCCAAGTCCTCTAAAATCTGCAGCATTAGACAGTTGCAGATAACATCATATATGGAGCTCCGCAGCAGAAGGCTTGCTTGATAGGTTGTAATGTTGTTTAGTTCGCAAAGTGCTTACTTTAGTTGTGATCTCATCAGCTATAATCTAAATCTTTTGTTTGTTCAAACCCAGTTTCTAAGAGTGGTGGACAATCAAAGCTCTGTATAATTATGACAGTTAGCTTGCAAACATGTCTTTCTTTAAATTTGAAAAATTATACATGATTTTTGGATCTGGAGAATAAGAAGTCTGACTTGGATAGCTTACTTTTTATCACCAGTATGGGTTGCTATGAAAAAAAGCATCATAGCTGATCTCTAGATACTATTGCAAGAAACCACCCCATGTCTATACTAATTAAGAAACTTCTTTTATTAACCCCCAAAAAAATAAACTTTTACAAAGAAGTCCTACCAAACACTGTACAATGTGCCATAAGCCAACGCCAACTAATGAGCCATCGAGTGTTCAATCATTCTTGACCAACATTGTTTCTTCTCCCACTCCTTTTTTCTTTCATGAGGTTTGTTCATGGGTTCAGTGTAAAACCCAGTCTCCCCCAACCAACAAGTTACACTATGCATATTATCTATTTAATTTAGGGAGTTTCTTTTCACCCCTATCAACTCATTCTCCAAGGTTGAGGCCTTACAATTATCTTTTGTCCAAACATTAACCTGTGAAACACCCTAAACTTAAAATATATTTCAGCTAAGCATGGGAAACTTTGAATAACCCATAACCCTGAAATTTGAATATATTACAAGTTCAGGGTGTTTCACAAGTTAATGGACAATTTCAAGCATCAAAAGTGGTCGTTTGCTTCTAAAAGGGACAATTTCTCTAGGTCATATTAGCCTTTTACCTCCTAACAAACTATCACAGTTTCTATTTAAGTGGAAATCCCAGCTCAATAATGAAGCAGCTTCTGGACTCCACAGGACATGTTAGGACAAGCTAAAGAACTGTCAGAGTAGTATAATTGTAAGGCCTCAACCTTGGAGAATGAGTTGATAGGGGTGAAAAGAAACCCACTAAATTAAATAGATAATATGCAGAGTGTAAGTTGTTAGTTGGGGGAGACTGGTTTTTATCCTGAAACCATCTTCCCTTTTTTTTTTGCCATTTCTCATTTCTGGTAGCTTAGGAGTTGGGTATATTATTGACTGATGTCTATGAAGATGTTAAAGAATGTGGTGAAGTTAAGATAGAAAAAAATGAACGCTTGAAGTAGACCACGCTTAAGCTTAGGAAAAAAACTAAGGAATAGTGGTCTAATGGAGATGTATTACCATTAAAGATTGTATTTAGAAAATTGAAGAATTTTGAGTGAAACTTTGAGTATTAGTAAAATTTTCCTTCTTAACTGTGAAGGGATGATGGCATAATAGTTTCCCTTGCTGTTTATGAAAGCCTTGTATGCATTTTCAGACTCATAAGCTATCCATGAAAATAAATAGTCCTCTAGTGATTTTTGTTCCCATTTGTTTATGATGCTTGATATTTGTAGCAATTTACCACACAAGTCTTAGAAAGAGAATGAGTGGTGAAAGTATGGTCGAGCTACATGAGTCTTTATCTCTTTCATGAGTATTTTTCAGGCCATGTAGCTCAATAGAAACACTGGAAGAGATCCCCTACATTGGAGCTCAAATAGACACACTTCCACATCCCTTTGCCTAATGTAGCTACATCGCCTTGGAGTCCCTTTTGCACACAATATCATAATTGGAAAATGGCATTGTACTCTAGAGTGGACGTCTCACTTGTGTGGCCTACAAGTGCTTGTGCCCGCTAGTATTGTTGGCCTTGCTTACCTTGATTTTTTTAATCCTCTCTCCCTTTTAGCCTTACATCTTCTCTTAGAAAGTTGATGATAACACCTTGTTTTTACACTTGAATACCTACTTATGTGAGAACGAAACCAAGTTAATTACAAAATAATATGTGCACACTTGACATCAATAAATAAGAGAGAATATTCATGACATCATTCATAGAAACATCATAATTATCATTTAAACTCTTAGTCCAAGTCTTGTGTACATGTACATATATACAATAAATAGATTTGGAGGTATGATAATTCCAACCCAAAAAGTATTAAAGTATGCTGCTTCCCTTGCAACATGAAAGTTGTTAAAGAAAAAATCAATTACCAGACGAATTAGAACACAATGATTAATTTAGGGATACCATCTATCTCTATTTTTGTTAATGAATCACCAACTGAATTCCTCATCTCTGAATGATGCCACCTTTCCTCTCATACCTAAATGCTGCCTCCTTTGTCTTGATTATCCAAATAGGTGTAAAATCAGCCTCGTCTAGATTGATAAAATTGACACTTGTTATTCCTTCAAATAATCTGATACTAAATGAAAGGTTGTTCTTTATGAACACACAATCATCTATCCATTTTTGTGCAATCTTGTTATGTCTTTCAGATTGTATGTGCTCAAACAGACTCCAATTCCTCATGCACTTGGAAGCATTTTAAGTTTGGCTCATGCGTATTACTGCCAAAGTACTTCCATGATACACATTGCATATGCTTGTATTTAACTCCGAGTGAAAAATTGTTCTTATGAATACTAAATCATCAATCATTTTTATGAAAAGTTATTTTTCTTCTTGGTTTGTATCTGCTTAAACATTCTTCAATCCAGATTGCATTTGGAAGCATTTCACATTTGAATCTAACATTTGGAGTTCATCAACATGGATTTGAAGGTATATGCATGATCATAATAGGTAATGTAAGATTGGGAGGATCAAGAAAACAAAAATGAAATAGACTAAGGAACTACAAAATTCTATTCATAGATTGGTGAACTATATTTTACAAAATTGTTTTCCTTGCCTAACCTATCATATTGAATTCAAATTGGACATTAGGATTATTATACTTTTTGAGATGTTGATAGGTATAATCTTGAAATTTATAATTTGGAAACATTTTCTGCATGCATTGAAATAGAACATCCTTATAATCATGTGTGGTTGTCATTAGGAATCCTTCTATGAAAGGTATTCATCATGTTAGGCCTTGAAACGTACTGGAGACAAACATAGATTATTGAACACAACTGGGACTTTCTCATATATTTAATTATTATTTAACTACTGTAGGCTGTAATATACCATTTTTCTGAGTTGGCTGCCTCATTCTTGTAGTTGTCCTTAATTTTGTTTGAAATCTGCTACAAAGAAAGTCAAATAGTGACTAAAAGGATTTCGTCAGCGAATCTGCAACTATTTCCAAAAGTTTTGTTGTATGGATTTGGTTGAATATATGGCTGTTCAAGATAGCCAACAAATCCACACGGATAAATTTGCAGCCTCTCTGCTATTTTATAAGTGAGATATAGTTAGGAATCAGGATTATGAATTCAAGAAGCCATTTGTGTGCCCAAAACCAAAAGCACCTAATAAGAAAGAGCTAAATATTTTCCATTGAAGTTGATCAAGTGATAAGAACAAGGGAGCTCGAATGAAAACTATGTTTGAGCCAGCACAATGTGCTAGGAAGGAAAGGCCTCCACATGTCACCATACATGTACATAAATCATCCAAGTCACAGAATCCAAGCATGCTCCAAAAGAAATATATCCATGTCAAGTAAACAAGCCATACACTCAATGAATAGCAATAATGCATATGATATAGATGGCACATCCAGTCAAGAGCAACAGGGCATCCTCATGGAACATAGCACCAAACATCCATAATCTATTAATCATCCATATGAGAACATATCAATATAGCTGGGCAATGTCAATTTGCAAGTAACTTGTTTATGTAGTCTGTGGAACTCAATAGCAACTCATTGTTTCAAGCCAAGACTATGGCATCGATGGGAAAACTTACACAAACAAAAGGCAGAATTCATACTTCACAGTGTCTTTCAGACCACATAGTGCACAATGCAATAAATTATTTATATTTATACATACATCAATAATGATAAGTGCCTTCTTGTCGATGTACATGTTTAGTGCATGGACCCAAAATGTAACTAAGTCTTGTTGCACGGTAAATTACTTATTTTGTAATACGAGTGGTCTATTTTACTAATTAATTTTTTGGGGTGGAAAGCCATATCAATGTGGGCTGTTGAAAATAATTCAATTTTTAACATCCATTCAGGCATGCTTGGTCTAGAGGACCTTTTCTTACAATCATATCATTTCAAGAATCAAAAGAACAAGCACAAGAATAAATCAGCTTAGTCATTGCCCTTTTGTGATGCAGATAAATCTATGCTAGTTACACTAGAACTCTGCATTTATGTCAGAGTAATACAAGTTTACGAAAATGGTAGAGGCCATAAATACATAAATTTGAACATATATTACAAAATGTTTAGAGCATGAATCAGAGATGTTTCAAATCCTTCTCAGTGCCAATTTTAAATTACATTTTACTGTCCTGTTGAATGCAAAATTGAGATTGGCACATGAAATGCGATGCTCACATCTGTCAATGATGTTGTGGTTCAAATCTGAGGGCAGTGGCTATCAAGTCCTTCACCAGGGTTCCAATCTCCCTATGGCATTTGCATTAGATTTGCTGCTTGTGGATGCTTTGTGGTTGACTGCTCATGGGTTGCTTTCCCTGTGCAAGCACGCTGCCACGAATGAATTTGGGTGCCCATGATTTAATTTGGATTTTCAGATGGTGGAATTTTCATTATAATCCTCCTCATAAACTTCTTGTTCTTTTTCTAGATGTCCTCGTTTTGGAGTGCCGAGATTGCCCAGATCAGGAAATTTATCCCTTGGAGGGGCAGTAAGGCTCGACTGCCCCAAACTTGGCCGAAAAAAACCAGCAGAACAGTTGCGAGAGACAAATGTGTAAGGGATGCCTTCTGCCTCAATGGCCCTGCGAATTTTTTCTTTGGTAGCAAACATGGTCTTTGCAGGTTCCATTGCATGATTCCTATCGACGTCATTCCCGAACTCAGATGGAAAAAACCTCTTAATGGTTCCAACCTCCTTAAATGGCCTTATAATATTCAGCTGATCCGTCAGCTGTGGTCCCTTTACAGCCGAGATAACTTTCTTGATTGTCTCTACGAGACTTTCCTGGTCCTCCAGAGATGGATCCATGGAGTATAATAGCACCTGAGGCCGTGAAGGATTCCTGAAGCTTGGCCTTCTCAGCATTGGAAGCGGTGGACTCTCTAACAAGAAGGAATGTGGGATGACCAAGAGCAAGGTTGGCTTTGGCTATTTGACGACCAATGTAGGAACAGGCCTGTTCCTCCGATGATCAGTATTCTGCTGCTGTATCAGTGACTAGAGAGCTAGACTGGGAGACCTTTTTGACCACAACCTCTCCGGCTCCTTTGGGGAGGGGCTCGCGATCTGGCGGGATTGGCTTCATTTGAATTCACCAAACTAGATCAACATGCCCACCCTGCATCATTAATGAGATTAATGTGTTGAATGGGGACGACGGACTGAGTACGGGCCCAGGACGGGACTTTTGGCGTCAGATCGAATTTCATTCACGTTGTCGGAAGGAAGACTGTCGGTAAAATCTCAAGGATGGAAGTGACACACCTAACTTTCAATGTCGGCATTATTGCTTCAGCAAATACCTTTATCCTTTATCGTTAATTTAATAAAATCTTAGTCATGCAAGTTACACGAAATAACAAATCGTAGTGTGTGTTTTGATAGGTCAAACTACTTTCGAGATGAATAATTATTAAATTAAATTATTTATCTCGTGTTTTGGTGGATCCAACAGCGTGTTACATTAACACTCAAATATGTCTTTGTTAATCGGTACAACTACTTACTACACTATTAAATTATATCTTTGTCTTTTTGTTTGATCCAATTACTACCACTCCATATCTAACTACTTCCTTTGCCAATAGCTATTAAATTAGCAATTGCTTCAGGTACAATAATAGGCGGTTGTTGTTAGAAGGTAAAATAAGATATAAAATGTAACATTAAAATGAAGTAGTGCAAGAATGCAATTAATACCACAAAAAAATGGAACACTTCAATTTATCAACATTAAAATGAGGTGGAACAGTTCAATTTATCAACATTAAAATAAGGTAGTGCACAATTGCTATTAATACCACAAAAAAAATGGAACACTTTAATTTATCAACATTAAAATGAGGTAGTGCAAGATTGCAATTAATACCACAAAAAAATGGAACACTTTAATTTATCAAAAGTTAGAGAATAGTCCAACTCAGAATAAATAACAAGTTTAGTGAACTTAACAGTTTTACACAATAACAAATAGGGCTTTCAATTAACATCACATTATACAAGGAACATGCGATGGCATGGAAGAAATTTATCTGATGAAGAAAAGACACAAATGTGTTGTTATAACTATAAAGAAGGAAAAACATGTTTGATAAGAATGCATGTATTCAAACATGGTGTTGCAAACATATTGGGGTAGTTGCAATCTTGGATGAATTGTAGTAACTTCTAATCCATTCAAATGGCCCTCTCTTATGTATCTAATATTACCAGCAATTATTTTAATATTAATGTAGTACCAATTAAAACATAGGATCACACTCTTTCAGTGAAACGGTGTATTTTGACTTATAAAAGGTCTTCTCATCATTGTAATTAATTCATCATTCAATATTCAATTTTATTGTGTTAATTTCTAGAATTCATGTGGGTTTTAGAGTTTTAGTGAGCTTCAAGTGGTATTAGACCAAGAACGAGAGGGAAAAATAAAGAAAAAAAAAAAACATAAGTTAAAAAGAAAAGTTAAAAAAAAAAAAGATAAAGTAAAACAAGCACATGGTTTTGCTTTTAAAGTAAAACAAACACATGGTTTTGTTTTCCAGGTTCAACCGGGTTTTACTTTGATTTGAATTATTATAATATATTTATAATAGTTCAATTTTTTGTTTTATTATATAAAATAATAAAATAAAGATTTTATTATATAATAATTAATTATTATTCCTTAAACCTCACCATTCTTAATAAAACAAAATTCCTCTTTGCACAAGAAAAATAGCAGAAATGAATGAAATTAAAGAAATAATGACGAAATTAGAGCTTAACCAAGCCCAAGGTTCTAAAAATATTGAGGGTTTACACTCAAGACTCAACCAAATCGAAGGAGAACTACACAAAAGCAAAATCGAATTATCAGAGACTGTAAAAAAAGAAGTCAACGAAGCAGTATCTTGGGAGATGGAAGGTGTGAAAAGAAACATCATAGTATTGTTCGAATCTGGGTTAAGCAAACTCGAGCATCATTTGGAAAACACAATTACTACATTAGTGTGCAATATGTCAAAGGAAGACCAACCATCCTCAAATTCAAGGCATCATAAGACAATTCCTCCCAAAAGAGGAAATCCACAAGAAGAGTTCAATCATGATCTCTTTCCAAATCATGAGCCGTCACTTTGTCCTCCAAAAAGGAATGGATATCAAATGAAATCCAAGTTATAATTGTCAAAATTCAATGGAGACACAAAACGGAGTGTGGCGTGGATCAACAAGGTAGAAGAATTTTTTTCCATACACAATATCACAGCTGACGAGGAAATGATAAAATATGCCTCTATGCAACTAGAAGAGTGGGCTTACAACTGGTACATATGGTGGAAGGTTACAACATAGGAAACTAAGCACAAGTGGAGAACATTCAAAAACGATTTCTTTAAGAGGTTTGAAGACTTAAAAGAAAAATACTTCTTCGCAAAACTTACCAGACTACAGCAAAAAGGCGATGTCGATGAATACACTGACGAATAGGAAGCCCTAGCGACACGTGTGCCAGAACTCACAGACAGTCAACGCCTCCAAACTTATGTTTACGGACTAAAACCCTATATAAGAGATGAACTAGAGCTACAAAATGTATCAACCTTCGACAAGGCGAGACGCAAGGCAAAAATCATTGAAGAAAAATTAAAAAAGACGTGGAACCAAAAACCATGACAAAGATAAAAGGTCTATTCAAAATACCAAAACCGACACCAAATACCAGCCACCACATCTAAGGAAGGACAACAAAACCACTTTAGAAGCTCAACGGATGAAAGAAGGAAAGTGTAAGTATTGCGGAGAGAAGTGGGACCCAAGACATGGATGTTTAAAAAAAGAGACCACCAAGAACTTATATCAATGTGAAGCGAAAGAAGAAGACAAGTCAAATAGAGATGAATCCGACATAGAAGAAACCCGTGGCATTGAAAATCCCTTGTCATATTCAGAAGATGAAGAAACTCCCAAAATATCAATTGCAGCCATAACAGGAATACACCAACCAAAAACATTAAAATTAAAAGGGCATATAAAAAACAACAATGTTGTAGTCCTATTCGACACAGGAAGCACCAATAATTTCATCGATGTAAGTGTTGCAAAGAGGCTTAACCTTTCCATATATCCAGTACCCAACATGAAAGTAATGGTAGCAAATGGAAAGAAGATCGAAAAAGTAGGGAAATGCCACAAAGTTAAGCTACAAATACAAGACTATAACCTTGAGTCATAATTTTATGCAGTGCCCTTGGGAGGAGTTGATGCAATATTAGGAATTCAGTGGTTGCAAACACTAGGTACCTACTCAGCAAACCACTAAGAACACTTTATAAAGTTTAAATGGCAAGGAGAGAGATACAAATTATATGGGTTCCAACCCCCTCACACGCAAATTGTGTCATCCCACAAAATGGAGAAGCTAATTCGAAAAGGAGCACCAGCATATGTCGTACAATGCCAAGAGATGGAATTATTAAATTCAGAAGTAGTTAAACAAGATCATCCAGAGATCCACGGATTAATCCAAAAATACAAAAAAGCATTCGAAGACCTCCCCATGGAGTTACCACCAGAAAGGAAGATCGAGCATGTCATTGAAATCAAGTCAGGATCCATCCCTATCAATGTTAAACCCTATGGGTATCCACACCACCATAAGACGGATATTGAAAGAGTTATCTGTGATTTATTGAAATGTGGAGTGATTACATAAAGTCGAAGTCCTTATGATGCACTAGTAGTACTGGTACGAAAGGATGGATCATTTAGGCTATGCATCGATTACAGAGGACTAAACAAAATAACTATTAAAGACAAATTCCCCATTCCATTTATCGATGAAATGTTGGACAAACTACATGGCGCAAGGTACTTTTCAAAATTAGACTTAAGGTCAGGATATTACCAAATCAGAGTAAGGCTAGAAGATGTGGTGAAGACAGCTTTCTGAACCCATGAGGGACATTACGAATTTAAGGTAATGCCTTTTGGGCTAACTAACGCCCCATTGACATTTCAAGCAACCATGAATAACCTATTCCAGTCATTCCTAAGGAAGTTTGTATTAGTGTTTTTCGATGACATCCTTATATACAATAAGACATGGAAGGATCATCTCACACACCAAGAACAGGTGCTCTCTTAAAAGAAAATCAGTTCTACGCGAAGATGTCCAAATGCACGTTCGGTAAAGAAGAAGTGAGTTATCTTGGACATGTAATATCTAAAGAAGGAGTTAAGGTTGATCCAGGAAAAATCAAATCCATCATGGAATGGCCCAACCCTACTAACATCTCCAAGTTAAGAGGATTCCTTGGGCTAACAGGATACTACAGAAGATTCATTAGGAATTATGTGCACAGAATCGCACCCTTATCCAACCTTCTAAAAAAGAATGAATTCCATTGGAATGAAGAAGCGAAAAAATGTTTTGAAGCCTTAAAAGGAATTATGTCCTCCACTGCTGTATTAGCTACCCTAGACTTCTCCAAACCATTCGTGATAGAATGTGATGCTTCAGGTTATGGGTTGGGAGCAGTACTAATGCAAGATGAACACCCGATAGCTTTTGAAAGCAGGAAATTAAACAAGCGAGAACAATTGAAGTCTACATATGATAAGGTAATGTTGGCAATTATGCAGGTATTGGTAAAGTGGCGACAACACCTCTTAGGGAGAAAATTCATGATCCACACAGACCATAATAGTCTTCAATACCTACTTTAATAGAAAACGTTGTCCACAGAACAATAGAAGTGGATAGAAAAAATCCCTGCTTTCGACATGGAAATAATACACAAAAAGGGGAAGGAAAATGTAGTCGCAGATGCACTCTCCAAAAAAGATGAGGATATTACCTCTTACTCCATCTCAATCGCAATTCCAGAATGGCTGAATGAAATACGAAGTGATTACGCCAAGGACCCAGAAACAAGCACTATAATTAACAACTCCAACCGTGACCCCAAGTTTGAATGGAAAAACGATATTCTTTGGTATAAGGGGAGGATTTATTTGAACTCAAACTCTAAATTCAAGGTTAAAGCAATAAAAGAATCCCATGATTCACCAGCCGCCGGACATGTAGGGTTCTTCAAATCTTATTATAATGCAAGAAGGTCATTTTTATGGAAGGGAATGCAGAAAGATATCCAGCAATATGCAGCAAAATGCGACAATTGCCAGAGAAACAAAAGTGAAATTTTTTTAACCCTAGGGTTACTCCAACCCCTTCACATTCCAAACCAGAAATGGGAAGAGATATCAATGGATTTCATCGATGGGTTACCTCCGTCAGAAGGAAAGGACAAGATCCTTGTAGTGGTTGATCGATTAACCAAATTTTCTCACTTCATGGCAATAAAAAAAATAGACACGGCAAAAAAAATTGCAGAAGTATTTTGCAAAACTGCCTACAAATTGCATGGCTTCCCAAACGTCATTGTCAGTGACAGAGATGCAAACTTTAATGGAAAATTTTGGAGGGAATTCTTTAAACAAATGGGTACATCACTCAATATGAGCTTAGCTTACCACCCCCAAACAGATGGTCAGACTGAAGTCGTAAATAAATGCTTAGAAGCATATCTACGTTGTTTCGTAATAGATAAACAAAACCATTGGTCTCAATGGTTACACTTAGTATAATGGTGGTACAATTCAACATACCACACCTCCGCAAAAATGACCCCTTTCTAAGCGTTATATGGGTATGAACCTCCAAATTGGAAGGGGTTAGTTCTGAATGACACTAATGTTCCAGAAGTAAGGAACCAACTAAAAAATCCCAAAAAACAATTGAATTACTCAAGGATAACTTAATCATGGCACAGAATCGCACGCAACAACAAGCAGATCAACGTAGAACCGAAAGAGAATTTGAAGTAGGAGACTGGGCATTCGTAAGACTCCAACCCTATAAACAGGTATCCCTTAAAAGTGGAGAGAAACACAAGTTGGCCCCAAAGTTCTATGGATCGTACCAGATTATCTAAAAGATTAGTCAAGTGGCATATAAATTACAATTACCTGATAAAAGTCGTATCCACAATGTCTTCCATGTATCATGTCTCAAAAAATTGTTGGGTAAACATCATACAGTACAAACAATACTGCCTATGTTAGATGACGAAGGAAGGGTCATTTGGGAACCCAAGGCAATCATTGCAACCCAAGGCAATCATTGCAACCCAAGAAAGAAAACTCCGTTCTCGAACACTCAAGGAATATCTCGTTAAGTGGAAGAATTTTCCAGATGAAGATGCATCATGGGAGACATAACAGTTTCGTCAACAATACCCGTCCTTACCCTTGCTTTGAGGACAAAGCATTCTAAAAGATGGCGGCAATGTTATGTATCTAATATTACGAGCAATTATTTTAATATTAATGTAGTATTAATTAAAACATAGGCTTACACCCTTTCAGTGAAACGATGTATTTTGACCTATAAAAGGTCTTCTCATCATTGTAATTAAATCATCATTCAATATTCAATTTTACTGTGGTTAATTTCCAGAATTCATGTGGGTTTTAGAGTTTTAGTCCGCTTCACCCTCTCCATCACAACCACTTTCCTCTCAACAAAGACACGTTCCTCTTAGCAGATATCCGATGTGAAAGGGGGATTCCAGAAGTATTCTAATAGCTCAAAGATCCTGGAAAATAACTAATAGAATTTACAGCCTTTTAAATCGGTACATGACTTCTTGAGATAATTATAGACATGAATGATCAATTTATAATGAGATGAAAAGCATTTCAAAATGGACGCAATAGAGCTAGGCATTCACCTAGGATGCAATAACAACACGATTTGAAACATTTCAAGATGTCTTAATCGATACATGACTTATTGAAATGATTGTAGACATCAATGATCAATTTACAATGAGAAGAAAATCATATCAAGAATCATCTCATATTTTTTAATAAATACCTTCAACATTATAACAACTATGTAAATGATCGTTACCAATTATTTTTCTATAATGTGCATACCTTCAACATTATAACATATATATTGACTCAAATTTTTTTGCTTCACCTTAATTAACAAAGCATGGTATGATATTTATCAAATTTAATAACAACTATGAAGGGTTGTAACAATTATGAGTAGTTGCTTGGATGCGGGTGACAACACCAAGGCCAGCTGTTCTGCGAGCGCCAGCAACACGTGTCCACCCTTACCACCATTGTTGTTTGTTTCCAGCCTAGAATCCCAGTGTCTGGATCTAAACAACTCCACCGGCATTACCTCCCCGATGATCCCTGTGGACACTTGTCGTGATCTCCGCATCCCAGACCATGTCGGTGTTATGACGTGCGCTCACCTCCCCGCTCATGCACGCCGTCACTCTGCGCAGGATCCTTTGAACGTTGAGGATTATTTTCGCGTCTTGTCGGAGCATGCGAACAGGGCTGGAACTGGTACCTCTTCTCAAGCTCATTCAAGACCCGTCCGATTGGATTAATGGCGACTGATAGGATTTTGAAGTAGGCTTTCCGCTCACATTATGATATGGAGGATAGTTATATCGGCTGCGAGTTCAGGGTGGTCTGCCATAGTCTCTCTACTATTGCTGCTGCTACTGTTAACTCTGCGGGGGATTTCTATACCAAAACCAGTGAAGGAGCGTTCTCCCCTCTGCATTTTGGTCTAAGGTTTAAGTCGACGCCCATGTCCCGCCAGCGTGGTACTCCCAGACATGCCCACTTGGGTCGTGCAAAACCCCAATGGAGTAGCACTGTCCCTGTTCCTGAGGACTATGAACCTCATATCTTTGGTCGCGTTTGGGTGCTAGTGGAGGCATGGGAGAATAAAGTCTTGAACTGGAAGCTGTCGACAGGGGAGGATGGCAGTCGCATCAACCACCAATGGATGGTCAAAAATATGCTTTGCAACCTAGCGGAATACATGCTCAGAAACTGGGTTGAAGCACGAATGGTGGTCCACTCCATGAAAATGAAAATTGCGGAGATTGATACTCAGTTGACCGAATTGGACAAAACTTTCTCCTGGAAAGGAACAGCCAGCATCTCTAGCTTAAACATCCATAAGGTGGGGGCAGATGCACAGGGTGGTGGCCCTAGTGGAGGAGCCAACAGAAGTGAAACGGGCAGGCGCGCCATCACTAGTCTAGGCGAAAGCTGCAGCTCTTCCAAGTCACCCTAAGCTAAAATGTTCCAAGTCCCTTCTCCGGTGGAACCCCTCTCCAAACGACTGAAAGACTAGTCTTCCCCGCAGGCTGGTCATTCTCTAGCATTGTCTCTCGTTCCTATGGCAGCCACAAACTTTCCCACTAGGTCGCAGGAGGAGCGCTGGGCATGCCCCATCACTGAAGATCCCCCCTCAGCTTAATGCGAGCTCCACACAAGTTTCATTCAGGCTTCGCTGAGTGCAGGCCTTTTACTCTTGTCTAGGTTTTGTTTTTCTCTGGTTTACTCTATGTCTCTTTAAGTTCTAGTGGGGCTCGGTTGGTTAGCATCCCAGTTTCCCTGCATATCAGTCTTGATCAGGTTATAGAGTTTTTCTGAATAGATTTTTTAGAAGTTTTTGTTGCAATTATCAGTATGCATACTCAAAGACAATTGTATTGTTTTTTGGAAATGGCTCTGAAGGAGACACAGTCTCCTACAAACCCATGCCAAATCATGAGCTCTTTGATGTAATTTTTTTGCCCCTGTAATATAATTTACTGTGCAGCTTACAAAAAAAAAAAACAATTATGAGTAGTTGTATGAAATAGCATGAAATAGACCAAATTCCACATAATCTCATCAAATATACTTTTGAAAATCATAGAAATGAAGCTCATGAAGTTTGGAATCGAACACGGTAGATCGTTTCACAATATTTATATAAATTCATTGATATGCATGAGTGATAGCAAATATGTAAACACTTCAAGGTAAGCGAACAAGAGTAGCAAGCAAATGCAATGCAACCACCATAAGCATATAGTTATTAGTTTGACAAAACACAATGCAACCATGATAAACATATAGCTATTAGTTTGAAAAAATACTTGTACATAACATAGTCCATAAAATTGAACCATAATGCTATTTGCAATGTCATGTATAGAAAATTTCCTTGTCAAATAGATTCGAGTACTGAACAATCCCACTTTACTAAAACCTCCAACCTTGAACAACAACTAACGACAATTTAAAAAAAATAATGCATGGAATATGATAGAATTCAAACAGTTTAGGCTGGAAATAGAAGTAGCAGTCAAAGGATCCATGCACGTCTGCTTATAATATAGAAGTAGCAGTTCGAGAAAAAAATAGACAATGAAGACATAACAGACATAATACATGTATTTATACATATTTCCCAATTGTTTAGAATATTTAGATCCAATATTTTTTCGTGTACTTTTCCATGAAATTCCACGGTTGTGGCTTCAAGCGGATACCTTCTCAATTATGGCAAGACACGTCTCCTAGATTTTAATTTTTGGGGTTGAAGATAATGATGATTCCCCCAGAATCATCATTATCTATATCTTTGGCCTTCCATTTTTGAGCTAAAGGTGCCAAAACATTGACAACATGTTTCATGTGCAATGACCTGGTAGTTCATCAATAGTGCAATGCAATGAGTTGTTCAATTTCTAAAATCAAGTATTTCCCAAGTCAATTTCTCAACTGATGTTCCTTGTGTGAAAACTAAAAAACGTTCTCAATTAACAAGATCTCCCATATACACTAACCTGAAAGGAATTCATTTCTATTTGATGTTCTAAATACAATGTAAGAATGTTCTGAATGTAATCCATGTGACATCCTCATAGATGTTGAACATTCTAGTCTCTCTAAATACTCAACTAAGAATGTACACAATTCCAGAGATAAATATTCTGGGGTAAAAGGAAAATATGCTCAATTACCTACATATTTGGGTGCTAGATATCCAAAAGTGCTAGCTAATCTGGTCTCCACAAAGTTCTTTTCCAATGGTGCCAACTTCACCAATCCAAAATCTGAATCCTTTGCCTGAAAATCATGTCCAAGAAGTAAAGTAAAGTATGCCATATCACCACCCATAATTGTTATACTGTGCATCAATTCTTTGAATTCCAAATTTGGACATAGTACGATTGTTGATATAGAGGATTGTTCAACATGAATCCATGCAAATGGATGTTTGTATCTGGACATTGTCCGAGTTTAACTTACTGGAGAGAATGTGAGTGGAAACAACAATTATGAACAAATTGCACAACCATTTAGGGGGTTATTACATATATATATGCATTGTTTTGCTTACTACCCTGTATTTTCTATATCTAATTTTTTTAAATCAACAAGCCTGTTAGTGTTGGGATTAACCTAGAATCCAACCCAACACTTTGTTTTTCACCTCTAATATATTTTTCAAGTCTTAAATTGCTCTAAACCTTCAATCATAACTCATTTCTAAATGTTGGTATCTTCTCCAAACACTACCTCATAATTAGGCATGGTTTTCCTAAGATTTTCTAGGCCCTTTAGTTGACTGTTCTGTGTATCCATATTCAAAAAATTTAGGAAAGCTTTCTTAAATGATGAGTCTAACATTTCTTAGTGCCTCCTACTTTCCCAAACAACGTGCATTAATCATTTCATATCTTTCATGGTTGGTTGTGCTTAGCTATAGGAAGTACTTAGATAACTTTATAGTCTCCCTTAACCATTCCCATAGGAGTGCAATTTCAGATTTGAGATTTTTCTTCAAGCACCCTTGTCTTTTTGCAAATTGGGCATACTAATACTATGACAAAGTTGGTTGAAGTTCTGAATTCTCAAGTTATGAACCTTAAGAATAAATCGCACCCAACACATTGGTATTCATCATAGCATTCAAAACTCAGTTGAAATTACCCAATCAAGCATCACTCCTTTTTGGTTTGCTGCCTGACCAAAATCCAAATCCTTTTGTCGAGTTATGAGTTTCATCAATCCTAAAATCAAGTATTTCCCAAGTCAATTTCTCAACTGACGTTCCTTCTATGAAAACTAAAAAATGTTCTCAATTAACAAGATCTCCCATATACAATAGATGAAATCAACTAAGAATGTACACAATTTCACTGATAAATATTCCGGGGTAAAAGGAAAAGTTACTTAATTACCTCTATATTCGATTGCTAGATATCCAAAAAGTGCCAGTTGGTCTCCACAGATTTTTTTTCCTTTGGTGCCAACTTCACCGATCCAAAATCTGAAACCTTTGCCTAAAAATCATGTCCAAGATGTATATTAGATGGTTTAAGGTCTGTATATTAGTTATTAAGCATAGTTATCCACAAATACACTGCTTGGAGCATCCAACATTACTTGTGGATAAAACGAAAAAATTAAACCATGAACAAGCATTCAAATGAAACCTATAATGCCAAAGTACAATGAACTTTAGAATGAATGCATTATTTATTCTATTAAATTCATCATATAAAAGGTATGTCTTTTAAGTAATGATTTAAACCATTTAGGGGGTTATTACATACATATATTCACTATTTTGGTTACTACCCTGTATTTTCCATATCTAAAAATTTTAAATCAGCAAGCCTGTTAGTGTTGGGATTCACCTAAACTCCAACCCAACACTTTGTTTTGCACCCCTAGTATCATTTTCAAGTGTTAAATTGCTCTAAACCATCAATCATAACTCATTTGTAAGTGTTGGTATCTTCTCCAAACACTACCTCATAATTAGGGATTGGTTTCCTAATATTTTCTAGGCCCTTTAGTTGGTTGTTCTGTGTATTCATATTCAGAAATTTTAACTTTCTTAAATTATGAGTCTAGCATTTTTTAGTGCCTCCTACTTGCCCAAACATCTTGTATTATTCATTTCCTATCTTGTGTGGTTGTTTGTGCTTAGCTATAGGAAGTACTTAGCTAGTTTATAGTCTCCCTTAGCCATTCCCCCAGGGGTGCAATTTAAGAGTTGAGATTTTTCTTCAAGCTGCACCCTTGTCTTTTTGCAAATCGGGCATACTAATAGTATGAGAAAGTTGGTTGTATCTAGAAAGTATTCAGGAAAGTTCTGAACCTTAAGAATAAATTGTTCCCAACATATTAGTATTCATCATAGCATGCAGAACTCGGTTGTACTTACCCAATCAAGCATCACTCCTTTCTGGTTTGTTGTGGGACCAAAATCCAAGGCCTTTTGTCCAGATATGAGTTCCATCAATAATATGCCAAATCCAAATACATTAGTCTTATCAGAGGAATATCCCATTGCGAGGTACTCAGGGGAAATGTGCCCAACAGTACCCCTAACAGTTGTAGTCACATGTGAATCCTTGTGGTCCAGAAGTTTTGCTAATCCAAAGTCACCCACAACAACTTCAAAATATTCATCTAGTAAGATGTTGGATTTTTTTACATCACGATGAATTATTTTGGGATCACACTGCTCATGTAGGTATAAAAGTCTCCTAACAGGTCCCAGGGATATACTCTTCCTTGTATCTGTAATACCCTGATTTTGACCCCATTGGTATTAAAATTGCACATGATGTAAATATTGTTATTAAATCATGGTGAGGAGCTCAAGGCCAAGGCCTTGCCATCGATTTGGTGTTTGATGTATCGTCGATTAAAATCGATGCTGAGGGTTCTCATGCTAGCCAGGCACATTATATTTTGAGACATCATGTAAATATTCAATTTAATAAAATACCCACAACTCAGCTATGCACTACAACGAAGAGATGGGGGCATGATTTCAAAAGGAATAGGGAGGGAAGTTGTTCAAACCCTTGAGCCAATAGGGTGAATCCAAATTCATTGATAGAACCCTTAAGCTCTAAGCTACCCATTTTTTACCTCTGCACTCAATCATTCAATTCTTACAGAAGTTGGTTGAGGCAGTTAATGCCTTGGGAAGGGAGAGGCATGGCAGTCGATTTCGTGGTTGAGCAAGCCTGCAGTCTGAAAACCGTATTCTTGCTTATGGGGAAAGGAAAAACACCAGAAATGCATGCCCATTCCATTTTCGTCATTCACAAGAATGATTTTCATGGTTCCATTATCCTCATGCAGAAGTTTCACTCGCACATGCAACGAGAGCTAGCAGAGGTGTTCATTCGCGTTTCTGCAATCTTTTTCCTCATCTATCCATGGCTAGGAAACCTGTTTTGTTGTGTTACATCATGTTATCGAAGAGAGTCATGATTTGGGGGTTCATAGAGGTCATTGTTTGCCCCGTAAGGCCATAAAACATTTTCTGAGACCGAGTTTGATCTCCCAGGGTTATTTCCCCATCTACCCTGTTTGTTTTTGGTTTCCAGAACGTTTTCCTTCATTCCCAACACTTGTGTTTTGTTTTTATGTGCATCCTTGCTTGGTATGAACTAATAGGAATGATAGAGGTCCAGGATTTGCTTGATAAACCTAGTGAAGAGTGGATCCTCACAGAAATATCGAGAGTGGTTGGCTAATCTTCCATGCACACCCGAGAGAACACTGGAAGGGAAGGTATGGCTTGCCGGACTGTGTAGCGGAGAAGGGGATACTTCCTTGTGTTGGGTGTGTAGGTATTGTGGAATTCCAAGCCATATAGATCTTGTTGAGGTGTCCATAGCTCTGTGGTTGAGCTCACTACCTTAGCAATTCTTCCTTTTCATTGCTTTAGCAGTTGTGTTACTGTTATGTGTATATTGGTTTTGGTCTGAACTGTAAGTAAGACTTAGGAGTAGAAGAGGCCCAGAATTGGCTTGATAAACCTAGTGAAGAGAGGAACCTCATAGAAATATCAAGAGGGGTTGGTTACTCTTTTATGCACACCTGCCAGAACACTGGAAGGGAAGGTATGGCCTGAGGGACTGTGTAGCAGATAAGGGGATACTTCCTTGTGTTGGGTGTGTAGGTATTGTGGAGGCCAAGCTAAATAGATCTTGTAGATGTGTCCATAAATATGTGGTTGAGCTCACTATCTTAGCAATTCTTTCCTTTCCACTTCCTAGCAGCATGATAAACCCAGCGGTGAGTTGGCTTGGTTAGACATCCTGATAAACCCAACGGTGAGTTGGATTGGGTGGAAAACCTGATAAACCCAATGGTGAGTTGGATTGGATGGACCTTGATGTGAATTTGGCTATGTGTGAGTCACTGCCTTAGCAATCTAATAAACCCAATTGTAGATTGGCTTGGCTGAGCAGTCTAATAAACCCAACGGTGAGTTGTCTTGGTTGAACCTTGATGTGTTTTTGGCTATGTGTGAGCATGTTGTTCCCTAGTTCCTTGTGGAAATCATGCCCAACTTGGGGGTGGCAGTTTTGCTGGGAGATTGATGAGCACAACTAGCCTATGGTTGGGTGGAATGTTGTAGCGACATAGTTAGTTGCAGGACAACTCATTTTCAAGATAAGTACTCCGTTGTATAAATTCTGCAATGTATTTGTTTATGGACATATTGAATGTGTTGAATGTTTGCTAGAGATTCAAGTAGAGATTACTTCTATTATATTTTCGTGTCTTGTATACATCTACATATTCCTTTTATTTCCAATGTATTTTTCTTATGTTCATGGTGGCTAGATGCCCGGTTGCAACGTCAAAATGCAACTAACTTAAGTGTTTCCGCACCCCGGAGTCCGCCCGCGGAAGGAGAAATGCGAGAGGCATAAAGAGAAATAGAAACAAGGTAAAATGTGGTGTTTCTGCACCTGGAATCTACCCTACTGAAGGCAGAAGCGTAAAATAAACATAAATTATAAGGTAAAATGTGGTTTTCTGCACTTCGAAAGCCGCCTTGCGGAATGCGTAAGGTAGAAGGCGGAAGCAGAAAAAGCAACGAAAATTATAAGGCCAAAGTGGATTTCCACACCCTAGAGTCCTCCCGCGGAGAGCGAAAGGCAGAAATTGGAAAACAAAAGATTAAGGTAAAGCATTTTGGGATTTCCGCTAGCCGAAGCCCACCTGCGGAATGCGGAAGGCGGAAAGTGGAAAGTAAAAGGATAAGTATATCGTATTTCGAGTTTTTTGCTACCCGAAGTCCTCCTATGGAATGCGAAAGGCGAAAGGCAAAAAGAAGAAGGTGAAGAAGTTACTATGTCGTATTTTGGTTTTCCGCTACCCGGAGTCCGTCCGCGGAATGTGTAAGGTGGAAGGCAGAAAGGTGAAAAGATACATTGGGGGAAATTAAGATTTCCACCTGCCGCAAGCCGCATTGAGGAATGCAAAAGACGGAAGGAAAAAATGTCTTGTTAAGTGCAGAAAGGACTTTTCTGGTTGTGGAAAGGTCTATTAGTTGTGGAACGACTATTACAGTGGAAATTAAGCTTAAGAATGAATGATTTAGGATGATATATGAGCCATGACTTGTATGAAAGAATTTTTTTTTATATGCATGTTAGTCAGGATGTATGGGTATGTTACAGAGTGGTATGAGAGCTATTGGTTTCAACATTGGGCCTAAATGGGCCAAGTTGAATAGTTTGCAGAGAGAAAACTACAGTGAAACAATCGGTAAGTAACTTATAAATTTATGAGATTATCATGTAGCTAACAATTGTGTTTATGAACACATTTTGCAGAATCATAGTGTAGTTTGGGAAACTTGGTATTGGTTGGGCCATGAGGATCAACATCATGAATTATGCACAGGATCCCTGTGAGCTCAAGAAAAATTCCATGGGGGAGAACATACATGTTGAGAATGCTGAAACATAATCCAATGGGAGAAGAAATACAAAAGACTCCCATAGATATTGCAGCCACCATGAGGAGCTTAAGGGTGGGGTTGCAAAGTTGCATAGAAGACAACGAGAGGATGATTAAAGCTTAGGAAGATCAAAATCAGTTGAATGCAGCCATGCTGCAGATTTTGGCAGACATCCAAAGGCAAATTAACTCTGGGCATCAGACAACAAATCTAGAAGGAAGTGGGAATAGTGCAAGGAGAAATTCCTGCAAAAGGTCCAATATCTTGAGAAGAGTTTCTAGAGAAAGAACACATGCTCAGAAATGTCTTCTAGTGGATCATCTGACTCTAAAGAATCCATTGGGGGTTAAACTCTTCATCTCACGGGAATAAGAGGAAGAGGCGTTACAAGAGCAATTCACATGGGGAATTTAAGAAGGAAAAGCCTCCTACATTTGATGGTGAGGTAAAATTCGGTCAAGAAGCTGAAGCTTGGCTTCTTGGGATGATAAAGTATTTCCAAGTCCAAGACTTCTCTAGAAATATGAAGGCAAGGGTATCCATATTCAACTTAAATGGAAGAGAATCTATATGGTGGGAGAACCTCAGGCAAGTGAAGAAGATCAATGAAAGAAAGATTGTGTGGAAGCAGTTCAAAAATTATTTCAAGCAGAAGTACCTCTTTGATAGGTACTATGATGATAAGATTAAAGAGTTCCATGAGCTAAAATTGGGACAATTGACCATGGAAGAATATGCAAAAAAATTCTTGGAACTGTTGAGGTATGTCAAGTATATTCGAGATGATAAGGTAAAAATTCAATGTTTTCTAAGTGGGCGACCTCAGTCATATAAAGATAGGATTTAGTTTGATGAACCTCGAACTATAGAAGAGGCAATAAGGAAGGACAAGTATTGCTATGATCAGAACAAAAGAAAAACCGATTTCCATAGACATGGAAGGACAAGAAGAATGAGAAGTTTGACCAAAGGAAGAGAGGTTTCAAACCCTCTCACTTCTAAAATCAAAAAAGGAAGCCATCAAAAGATATGGCGAAGCCATCCAGAATGATGGGAGAAAATCCAAGAGATCAAAAGGATCCAAGAGAACCACTCCAATTTTGGGGATGTGGAGGAAACCATATGCATAGGAACTGTCCGCATCAGAATGGGAATGTAAGTCAAGTCCACAACATCCAAGGAGCTGAAACTATGGGTCAAGTGGCAAGGAACTTCCCTAGAATCTATGCAGCACTAGAGGACCACCAGGAAGATCATCCATCAACCATGGTTGAAGTTGAAGGCAAGATTGCTGAGCAATCTATTTCTTTTTTGATTGATCCTAGATCTACTCACGGTTATATCACTCCTAAAATTGTTGAGATTTGCGATTTTAAGAAATTAAAGCATAGAAAATCATGGTTAGTTCAACTAGCCACTGGAACCAAGAGAAAATTTAATGAAATGGTAGAGAAATATCCATTAGAGATGGATGGGCTATTCACTTATGCAAACTTGAATGTTCTACCACTTGGTTCCTATGATATTCTCATTGGAATGTACTGGTTGGAAGCACACACAGCAAAACTTGACTGCTATAGCAAGACATTTGAATGCATGGATGAAGAAGGAAACCCAAGGTTTGTAAGAGGCATCCCAAAGGTGATTTATGTTAGGAAGGTTTTAGAAATGCAGTTGAAGAAGTTCTGTGGGAAAGGTTATCGATTGTATGCATCCCATGTTTTGGAGGCAACAGAAAATGAAACTCCTAGGTTGGAGGAGTATCGTATATTGCAAGAATTCAGGAATGTTTTTCCTTATGAGATTCCAAGACTTCCTCCAAAGAGAGACATTGATTTTACAACTGAACTTGTGCTTGGAGCAGCACCAGTGTCCAATACAACCTACAAGATGACCACACCAGAATTGTTAGAGATGAAAATGCAGTTACAAGAATTACTGGAAAATAAATATATCAGGTCAAGTGTATCCCCGTGGGGAGCACCAGTTCTATTTGTGAAAAATAAAGGTGGGAAACTCAGGTTATGCATTGACTACAAGAATTTGAACAAAGTTAATGTGAAGAATAAATACCCATTACCTCGAATTGATGACCTTTTTGATCAAATGAAAGGAGAAAAGGTATTTTCAAAATTTGACTTGAGGTCTGGTTACCATCAGGTAAGAATCAAAGAGGAATATATTCATAAGACAACTTTTAGAACAAGGTATGGACACTATGAGTTTGTGGTGGTACCATTTGGTCTCACAAATGCACTAGCTACATTCATGTGTCTCATGAATAGTGTTTTTAGCAAGTATCTGGACACGTTTCAATCTTTTCTTCCTATATGGCATTCTTATTTATTCTAAGAATGAAGAAGAGCATGAAGAAGATTTGAGAATGACATTGCAATTTCTAAGGGAGCATAAGCTGTATGCAAAGTTGAGCAAATGTGACTTTTATCAAGATAAAATTCATTATTTGGGTCACATTATCTTAGATGAAGGAGTATATGTGGACCCTGAGAAGATTGAAGCCATTATGAATTGGCCAACTCCAAGAAATGTGACATATGTGATATCCTTTATAAGACTTTCTGAGTACTACAAGAGGTTCATTGAAGGATTCTCCAAGGTCACACATTCAATCACTTCTTTGCAAAAGAAGGGGATAAAGTTTGAATGGGCACCAAGATGTGAGGAGAGCGTCCAATGGTTGAAGAATCTTCTTACAAGTGCACCAATTTTGAAAATTGCAGACTCGAAAAAAGACTTTGTGGTATGTGCTGATGCATGCAATCAAGGACTTGGAGGAGTTCTTATGCAAGACAACCACGTGGTATGCTATGAATCAAAAAAGTTTAAGGAGCATGAGAAGAACTATGCTACCCATGATTTAGAACTTGCAGTTATAGTACATGCTCTAAAGATGTGGAAGCATTACTTAATGGGAAGGAAATTTGAATTAAGGACAAACCATTGTGGTCTAAAATACTTGTTTGATCATCCAACATTAAATTCTAGGCAAGCTAGATGGTTGGAATGTTTGTGTGAATTTGATTTTGAAATCAAACACATAAAAGGAAAAGAAAACAAGGTGTCTAATACACTCAGCAGGAAGGTACATGAAATGCATGTGGCATCTCTTAGTACTTGCCAATAATATTTGAGGAAACATATTTCTAACCATATTGCTGAGGATGAAGTGTACATGCACATAAAGGACAAGTTACATCAACAAAACCCTGAAAGGAAGTATGAAGGATATAAATTGGAAGAAGATGAACTTCTTACTTATAAGAATATAATTTATATTTCAAATGTGGTAGACTTGAGGAGGATTGCCATGGATGAAATCCATCAAGCTCCATATTCTGGTCACCCGGGATATCAGAAGACAATTGCTCCAGCCAGAAAGCAGTATTTTTGGTCAAGAATGAAAAAGGACATTGCTGAGTATATTTCTAAGTGCATGAAATGTCAGTAGGTGAATGTTGAGCATCAACAACCAACAGGTTTATTTCAACCTTTTCCAATCCCAGAATGGAAATGGGAAGTCATTTCCATGGATTTTATTATAGGATCGCCAATGACTATGAGACAACATAATTCCATCATGGTTGTGGTGGACAAGTAAACAAAGGAATCACATTTTATACCTGTCAAGTCCACATATAAATCCGATGCCATTGCAAATATTTTCATGAAGGATATTTTCAAATTGCATGGATTTCCTAAGGCAATAATTTCTGACAGGGATACCAAGTTTACTTCCAATTTTTGGAAGGGTCTTTTTGCATATTTGGGTACAAAGTGAACTTTAGCACTGCCTTCCATCCTCAGACTGATGGATAGACATACCAAGTAAATCAGGTGCTTGAAGACATGCTTCACATGTATGCAATGGAAAAAACATGCAATTGGGAGGATTATTTACACTTGGTAGAGTTTGCATATAATAATGGACAAAAAGATTCACTGGGAATGAGTCCATATGAAGCTTAATATGGAAGAAGGTGTAGAAAACCAGTGAGTTGGGATAATCCAATGAATAGAATAGTGCTTGGTCCATAATTTCTCAAGGAAATGGAGCAAGAGGTTGCAAACTTTCAGTCATAACTTGAAAGAAACCCAAGATAGACGAAAGAGCTATGCAGATAAGAATAGAGTGCACATGGAGTTCAATGTTGGGGATCATTTTCATCTTAGAGTGAGGCCAAGGAAGAGTTCCTTGAAGCTTGGGAGTTGTGCCAACTTGTCACCTAGATATTGTGGGCCATTTGAAGTGCTTGAAAGAATAGGGATAGTTGCATATAGACTTTCATTTCTTGCTAGCACTAGAGATCATAATGTTTTTCATGCCTCCTTGCTTAAGAAACATGTACATGATCCTAACCATGTGATTAATTGGGATGTGATTCAGGTGGAACTCGAGGGAGAGTTCCAAACCGAGCCATTGTGCATGCGCGACAAGAAGGTCACAGTGCTCCGAAATCAATCCGTTGGACAAGTAAAGGTGCAATGGAAGGACTACAGTCCTGATGAGGCTACATGGGAGCTGGAGGATGCCATGAGAGTGGCACATCCGTTTTTTTTCAATTTTGCAGAGCACTGAGGACAATGCTAATGTAAGGGGTAGGGGAATGTAATACCCTAATTTTGACCCCATTGGTATTAAAATTGTACACGATGTAAATATTTTTATTAAATCATGGTGAGGAGCTCAAGGCAAGGCCTTGCCATCGATTTGGTGTTTGATGTATCGATGATTAAAATCGATGTCGATGGTTCTCGTGCTATCCAGGAATAGTATATTTTGAGACATCATGTAAATATGCAACTTAATAAAATACCCACAACTAGCTATGCACTACAACGAAGAGATGGGGGCATGATTTCACAAGGAATAGGGAGGGAATTTGTTCAAACCCTTGAGCCAAAAGGGTGAAACCAAATGTCATTGAGAGAACCATTAAGCTCTCAAATACACATTGAGGCAGTTAATTCCTTGGGAAGGGAGAGGCATGGCAATTGATTTCGTGACTGAACAAGCCTGCAGTCTGAAAACCATATTTTTTCTTATTGGGAAAGGAAAAACACTAGAAATGCGTGTCCATTCCATTTTTCCTCATTCACCAGAACGATTTTCATTGTTCCATTATCCTCACACAGAAGTTTCACTCGCATAGGTAGTGAGAGCTAGCAGGGGCGTTCATTCGGGTTTCTACAATAGTTTTCCTCATCTATCCATGGTTGGGAAACCTGTTTTTCTGTGTTACATCATGGTATCGAAGAAAGTCATGATTTGGGGGTTCATGGAGGTCATTGTCTACCTTGTAAGGCCATAAAACATTTTTTGAGACTGAGTTTTCTCTCCCAGGATTGTTTCCCCATCTACCCTGTTCATTTTTGGTTTCCAGAACATTTTCCTTCATTCCCATCACTTGTGTTTTGCTGTTATGTGCATCGTTTCTTGGTTTGATTTGGTAGGAGTGAAAGAGGACCAAGATTTTCTTGATAAAACTACTGAAGAGTGGATCCTCATAGAAAGATCGAGAGTGGCTGACCAATATTATATGCACACTCGAGAGAACACTGGAAGGGAAGGTATGGCCCAAGGGAATGTGCAACAGAGAAGAGGATACTTCCTTGTGTTGGATGTGTAGGTATTGTAGAATTCCAAGCCAGATAGATCTTGTGGAAGTGTCCATAGCTCTATGGTTGAGCTCACTAGCTTAGCAATTCTTCCTTTTCATTGCCTTAGCACTTGTGTTGTTGTTATGTGTAGTTTGGTTTTGGTCCAAACTGTAAGTAAGACTTAGGAGTGGAAGAGGCCCAGAATTGGATTGATAAACCTAGTGAAGATAGGAACCTCAGAGAAAGATCAAGAGGGGTTGGTTACTCTTCTATGCAGACCTTAGAGAACATTGGAAGGGAAGGTATGGCCCGAGGGAATGTGTAGCAAAGAAGGGGATACTTCCTTGTGTTGGGTGTTTAGGTATTGTGGAGACCAAGCTAAATAGATATTGTAGAGGTGTCCATATCTCTGTTGTTGAGCTGACTAGCTTAGCAATTCTTTCCTTTCCACTTCCTAGTAGCCTGATAAACCCAACGGTGAGTTTGCTTGTTTGGACAACCTGATAAACCCAATGGTGAGTTAGCTTGGCTGGACCTTGATGTGAATTTGGATATGTGTGAGTCATTGCCTTAACATCCTGATAAACCCAATTGTAGATTGGCTTGGATGAGCAGCCTGATAAACCCAACAGTGAGTTGGAATGGCTGAACCTTGATGTGTTTTTTGCTATGTATGAGCCTATTGTTCCCTAGTTCCTTGTGGAAAACATGCCTAGTTTGGGGGTGTTAGTTGTGCTGAGAGATCGATGAGCACAACTAGCCTATAGTTGGGTGGAACCTTGCAGTGACATAGCTAGTTGCGGGACAACTCATTTTCAAGATAAGTATTATGTTGTATAAATTCTGCAATGTATTTGTTTATGAACATATTGAATGTGTTGAATGCTTGCTAAGTAGATATTACTTCTGTTATATTTGCATGTCTCTTATACATGTGCATATGTATTTTATTTCCAATGCATTTTGCTTATGTTCATGGTGGATAGATGCTCGATTGCAGCATCAAAATGCAACTAACTTAAGTGTTTTCGCACCCCAGAGTCCTCTTGTGGAAGGCCGAAAGAGAAATAGAAACAAGGTAAAATGTGGTGTTTCTGCACCTGGAATCTGCCCTACAGAAGGAAGAAGGTGGAAGGAGGAAACGGAAACAAAAACAAAAATAGAAATTATAAGGTAAAATGTGGTTTTCCGCACCTCGGAATTCGCCTTGCGGAAGGCAGAAGCGGAAAAATAAATGGAAATTATAAGGCCAAAGCGGATTTCTGCACCTCGAAATTTTCCTATGGAGAGCAGAAGGTGGAAATTATAAAACAAATATTAAGGTAAATAATTTTGGGATTTCCGCTACCCGAAGCCCTCCTGCGGAATGCGGAAGGAAGAAGGAGGAAAGCGAAAGGTGAACAAGTGACTATGTCGTATTTTGGTTTTTCGCTACCTAGAGTCCTCTTGCGGAATGTGAAAGGAGGAAGATGGAAAGGTGAAAAGATACATTGGGAGAAATTATGAGTTCCGTGTGCCGCAAGGTGCCTTGAGGAGTGCGGAAGGCGAAAGGCGAAAAGGTATTGTTAAGTGCGGAAAGGACTTTTTTGGTTGCAGAAAAAGGTCTTTTAGCTGTGGAACGACTGTTAAAGTGGAAATTAAGTTTAAGAATGAATGATTTAGGATGATACATGACCCATGACTTGTATGAAATGTTTTTTTTTATATGCATGTTAGTCAGGATGTATGGGTATGTTACAGTATCCCAATCTAATGTAGGCTTTCCATGAATGGTATCTGTAAGTTTATAATATTCAATTAGTTTGTTTTACTTGAGATTAATTATGTCCTTCATGAAATATAGATCAAAATAAAACAAACTTATATGTAAAAGTTATATAGTTTGGAAAGTAGGCAATGCCCAATCTAATGTAGGATTTACATGAATGGTATCTGCAAGTTTACTTAAGACACAATAATGTCCCGTCTATAATACATACCAATTCAGACAAAATTATATGCAAAAGCTATATAGTTTATATAGTAAACAACTTCTATTTTACTTTCTCTACCCTAATATTTGCAGAAACATGCACCAAGGGAAAAATAAGTAATTACCCCTCAGAGGAGATGCAACACTTCCATTCAACATATATGGATAAACCAATTGTCTTTTTGTGGATGCCATGCAAAATCCACATAATATCAACAAATGCCTATGCACGGGAAAGCGGATCATCTCCACTTCTGTCTGAAATTGGACTTCTTCCCCTGCGGTGTTAACATCTTTCAATCTCTTTACAGCTAGAAGAGTGCCATCTTGTAGGAATCCCTTGTAAGCATCACCAAAACCTCCTGAACCTAGAATATTCTTGCTACTAAAATTTTCAGTGGCAACTTGAAGCTCTTTGAAATGCAATATTTTGGATCACGCTTCTTTGGAAGTAATGCATCATATAACCCATAAACGAAATACGAAAACTGCTCAGATTTCACACAAAACCAAAATAGTTGATAAACAAAATTATGTAACACAGATAACAAGACTAGTAAATTGACCATCCAGGGAGATTGCATACATACCATTGAACATTCCCAAAACCTCCTGAACCTAGAATATTCTTGCTACTAAAATTGATAGTGGTAACCTGAAGCTCTTTGAAATGGAATCTCTTTAAATGTCCCAAGAAAATTTTGGATCATGCCGCTCTGTAAGCCTTATCATATAACTCATAAAAGAAATAAGAAAAATGCTCAAATTTTACACTAGAAAACAAAAATAGTTGATAAACAAAAGTGTATAACACCGATAACAAGATTAGTAAATTGACCATCCAAGGAGATTGCATACATACCATTGAAATAAAGAAAAATTGTTGATTGTGTTTTTTTCTTCACCAAATGAAATTTCCAATTACGAAGGCAATTGTACACAACCGAACAAGACTTGGGAAAAAAACTAAAGGAACAGTATGTTTTTTAGAAACTCCATAGGGCGCCATAGGAACTGCAAAACAAGTACCAATGTACACTTATTCTATCATGTTACTCTACCTACAAAACGAAATTTAGCATAGCATGATTGTATATGAATAGAGAGAAAAACTTACATTCTAATGTATTAGCAGTGAAATACATGGATGTTGGAGCTTCTCCAAGGTAAAGATGTGCAATACATGACCCACATAATAGAGGGTTTCCTCTAACACCAACCGAAACACAAATGATCAACAATCACTATTTATGTTTGGAATTTATGTCATTTGACCTATTTCAGTTCAGGACACAATGATCCACAATACACAATACATTAAACATGGCTTATTTGGCAGAGTTTTTCTTACTTGAAGGTCCTGGAATGAATGTTTGGGACTGACCCACTGAGATTGTTGTAGGACAAATTCTTGAGATTGTATACATGACCTTCAAAATACATTTCTTCGTAGTATGCTACATTTCTTTGATGGCATCGTGGAAGCATTTGGAAAAAAAGTGTACTCCACTTGAGTGGATGAAGATAAAAACCAGGACAACCATCAGTCCAAAATAATTCCACAAAGAAAACATGGAGTTAACATGTATTGAATTTTATGAGCATATGTACATATAATGAAAAGGGTGATGTATCCCATATTTAATTCTAATAAGAAAGGGTGATGTACAAGAAATGTTTACCAAAGTCAATGAGTGTATCTTACCATGAAAGCATTTAGGTTGAAGGCATTGCAGCATGCACCCACATCACTAGAAAAAGGAAATGGAAACCTAAAGATAGGAAAGAAAATTTTAAAGTTTGATATATATTCTAGAGAAGAAACTAATTTGCATAGTAAGGGAAACGAAAAAGGAAATAGAATCCTGTAACAAGAGGAAAAAGGAATGGGGAAAAGCCATGTACCTATGTGTAGACCTTCATGAATGGTTGGAAAGGGACACATAGATGTTAGCGCAACATTTTTTTATTATTGTTCATCGATGTTGAATTCAAGCTGCGATAAATGTAATGTAAGAGGGTAGAAATCATATTTTTGTTTCCTCTTGTATAAAATGGACAAATAGCGTGGAAAGTAATAGTAGGTAGGACAATACCTTTTAGTTTAGAGTTGGATGCTTTGCATGCCAAAAAAGAATTTTGCATTGGCAGCACCAGGAGATGACAAGTACAGATGAAGCAGTTGTAGTAGTAAATGCAAAAACAACGACTAACAAGCCGATGCAACAACTATTTACTTACATACCATACACTCTCTTATGGAGAGTATTTGAAACGAATTGAGTATGGAGAATATTTGAAACCAATTGAATGTAAAAACAATATAATTGTAGTAGAAGTAAAAAAATGGACAACATATTTACTTTAAAACCAAGTATAGGGGCACCATGGGAAAAATAGACATGTGTAAAGACAAGAAGTAAATCCTAAATATACACATGGATTAAAAGTACAACAAAACTTAAGAATTGAGTATATTTTGAACTGTTTCTATATACATAGATTGTGTTGCATTGTATTTGTAAAAGAACTGTTTGTTTGATATATTATCTCCTTTAGAGAGGTGCATTGCATGCAAATAGAGAGGGAAATATAATAAATGCTAATTTGTTGTGGTAGTAGTGGAGGCATGTAATATGTACAATGTTTTTCAATTGCATGTGTGAAAAAGGCTAATACATTGATTGAATTAAAGCACCGGTTATAGATAAGGTAGTAGATACAAGTGAAGGGTACAAATGGCAAGTGGAGAACGTGTGGGAGAAAAAAAAGGTTTCTGGGTTGTAAGAAGAGGAAAAATGAAACTGCTAGCAAGTACTAGGCTTTAGTCATAGCGGGATAGAAATTCTTTGTGCATGGTGTCCCTTTCATGCATATGGATAATGCGTTGAAGGAAGGCTCTTAATTCTGAGAGAAGATTAGCAGTGGGGTGGATCTGATTCAACAAGATGTTTGAAGTCGATTGGAAGCATGATTCTATTTGTTGATGCTTGTTGTTCCTTGATCTATAAGAAGAAGTCGACAAGGATGTTGAGGTATTGCATATCCATGTTAGTTTTCGAAGAGTTAGGAAGTGAGAAAACAAAAGCATTAAAAGCTTAACATATTCAAATAATATAGATTAAATAAATACATTTGTTTTTTTTGTAATGGAATTGCTATACGGACAATAGTTTTTTTCATGGTAGCAAGTAGCAAAATCATTAACATATTCACATCATAGATGAAAGAAAAAAAAGTGGAAAACTTGTGTAATGGACATATTTTATTGTTTTTTTGTGTGTTCTATTGCAGAGTGAACAAAATGTTGTAAGTGAAATGTTGTGGTAGAATCAAGTAGATGAAAAAAATGAAGTGAAGATGTTGGAAGGAAATAATATGAAAGATATTCATGAGTACAAGAGTGTTTTTTTTTGTGGGGGGGGCGGAGGGTAGAAGACGAGGTTTTTTTTATAGGAAGTGGAAAGCGATAGTAATTTTTTTATGGTGTTATTTTTTTTATTCTTTTGTGTGTAAATGAGAAGATATGTGGGAAGCAATGCATGGGTGTAAGCATATGCGAGAAACTATGTTAAGCAACGTGTGGTGCAATTGATCTATAGGAAATTAAAGTTTCCTCATGTTTTCTTCATTGGACAGAAGGGTTCATACATGCATATCGAGCAAAAGAAAAAGCTAGAATTATTCGTAGGTCAATGAGTTGTCTAAGTCTAGAAAATGCAGTAAAGGTTAGCCCTTGTCGTCAATGTTCCCTATGTCGGTTGTTGCCTTCTGTAAGGTCATTCCTTGTGCTTTGTGGATTGTTAAACCCCAGGCCATGTGAAGGGGAAGTTTTCTACGAGAACCTCTTGTTAAAGGGAGGCTCAGGATGTAGTTAGGTTTAGAAGCATCCCATGGTGGGCCTTTGTAGTTGATAAAGTCAACAATAACAAACAAAGGAAGCATAGGTGGAGTAGTGGCGGTGTTGTACAAGATTGAAACAAATTGACCAAGAGCACCATTAACAAGACCTGCCTCGACCCAAAGGTTTTTTGTAAGCATAACTTGTTAACCAACGATAAGGAGTACGCCCATATCTAGTTGTTCATATTCTGGTGCAAGCAGGAACGTTTGTTTCCTAACTTATGTTGAACATAATGCAATGGGGACATTTAGTTATTTAAGCATTTGTTTGTTGTGGAAGGCAACAAAATTGTTAGTTGAGAACAAATGGGTGGATTGTTCAAATCTGTGGTTCTCAGATTGAGAGGGAGAAGAGGATGTCCTTGAGATCAAAAGGGTCCAATCAACAATAGTTGGTGTTCCAGTCCTAGTATTGAGGAGAAGATGTCAGAATTGAATCTAAGACGGGTTGTCTCCTTGTTGACGAAAAACCATTGAGAGGGTTATGAATGTGTCAAAGGTATGCCAAAGTGTGTTTCCACGCGATGCTCCTACATACATGGGGATATATTTGATAGGGGGAAGTTGACCAAGGTCACCTACAAGGATGATATAGAGGCCTCCAAAAGGGCAAGTTCAATGGGAAGGGAATGCTTCACGAAGACAAGAATTAATGTTGGATACGGTCTTTGGACCAATGAAGCTCATCTCATCAATTAGTACATAACGTATAGTGGAGGAGTCGTTCTTGGAGGTTTGCAAGGGCTTAGACCTCAAGAGGAAGCATAGTAGTTATTGGTATGCAAAGGCCATAATGTATTGTAAGGGCATTTATGTTAAATTCCGTGACACCGGTTGGAGAAAGCAGGAGAAGGGTGGATGAGTTATCTACAGATGATGAAAAGAATGCAGCTTGCAAGCACCTAATTAAGTAAGATTTTCCTGTTCCTGTGGTTCCTTGGATGATCATGTGCAATGGTTTTGTGGTAGTGTGTTGTGTGTAGTGGGACATAATAATTTCAAAGGTTGTAGATGTGCTTGGTTTGATGAGTGGTTCAATTCAATGAATGAGATGGTTGAGTCTTGCAAGTGTAAAGGTATATGTGTGTGGCCCCAATTGTGTTTGGTATCAAAGTCATGATGACCAAGCATGTCAAGATCATCAAGTTGTAGGTTGTTTCCAGGGTGGAGTTGAGAGAGGATTTCCCATTTAGACATGCTCATAGAGAGGGGACGATGAACTTCATGAGGGGGAGGAGTCTCAGTAGAAATATCTAAAGGGGACGAAGGGTGTCATTCAACATGCCAGGAATTGTATCTCCCATGAAAGGATTCCCATGTAGAGACAATTTCCAAGTTCGAGGAGCCAATGTCATTCGGAAATTCATGAAAAGGTTTGTATAGGAGGAGTTTGCTCCAATAGAAATTGACATAAAGAGGAGAAGTGAAAGGATGCATGTCGAGGAAGCGAGGAAGGAAACACACAATATTGGTCAGTTTGTGGGGATTCCATTGACATTGGTGTATACGTGCAGAGAAGGTTGTTTCCCCAATTGTGTTTGGTGTTAAAGTCATGATGACCAAGCATGTCAAGATCATCAAGTTGTAGGTCGTTTCCGGGGTGGAGTTGAGAGAGGATTTCTCATTCAGACATGCCCATAGAGAGGGGATGATGAACTTCATGAGGGGGAGGAGTCTCAACAGAAATATCTAGAGGGGACGAAGGGTGTTGTTCAACATGCCAGGAATTGTATCTCCCATGAAAAGATTCCCATGCAGAGACAATTTCCAAGTCCGAGGAGCCAATGTCATTTGGAAATTCATGAAAAGGTTTGTATAGGAGGAGTTTGCTCCAACAGAAATTGACATAAAGAGGAGAAGTGCAAGGATGTATGTCAAGGAAGCGAGGAAGGACACACATAATATTGGTCAGTTTGTGGGGATTCCATTAACATTGGTATATACGTGCAGAGAAGGACCAAGAACAGGAAGCTTCAAGAAGGGGTAGTTGTTCAAGTGAAGGGGGTATTTTCATGTATGCAGAAATGAAGTTGGTTGGTGGGGGGTGTTGGAAAGGTTTGATGAGGCACGTTTGAAAATGGTCTGGGAAATGTCCAGGGAAATAAATGTATAATTGCAAAGTGTCAAGGGAAGTTTTGGTAGCATATGGCAGGTCTCTTGCGCACCAATGTCTCTATTAGCCATAGTTTCTGATAATAGTTTTTGGATTGGCAATAAGATTCCCTCTTCTGCATGGGAGGCATGTGCAATACGTGTTGGAATTTCATGGTAGCTCTCAGATTTTTTCTTTGCTTTTGAAGCATACTTTGAATTGTATGTGAGGACATCATGACGGAGAGCACAAGCTGAAAGTCAACGTTAGCTCTCCATACTGAGAGCATAAGAGGGTTGTGTATGTTTAAAATTCTATCATTTATAGATGAGATATATATTTTTTGCATAGAATTATCAATGAACATAGAATATGTTTCATGTAGTTCAAAAGGGAAACCATAGCGACAAACGAGGGTTGTTCCTTTTTTGCGAAGACAAGAGGATTCATTTCATTTTGTGTGTCGTTGCATAGAATTGACAAGGGTTTCATAGTCGTCATTTTGGTTTTCTTCACGTATGGAGGATGACACAAGTGTGCAAGGGTCTTGGTGAGATGCTTGATGGAATCCAGGGACATGAAGGTGTGTGGGATGGGGGTTCCATGCAGTTAAGAATCTATGAACATATTTTTTTGCAATATCCACAGCGAGGGAATCATTCCAATCAAGGTTGTCTATATTGGGTTCATCCTACAACCAAAGGAATTCGTGTAAATGATCAGAACCTCTATTTTTCCATTCATACCTATAGAAAGAAGGGAAGGAAAAAAACAGAAAGTTATGGAAACAGTCGAAATATCAAGTAGTACATGGGGGAAAAAATGAAATGAGTGAGAGGAACAAACCTGCACTAGTAATAATTTGTTTGAAATATGTTTAGAAAGACCTCTTTAAGGAAGATGGTGAATCTATGGTGCATATATAGAGACGTAGTATGTGGATTGGTTATAATATTATGAATTCTCAATTGGAATTGCGAAGGAAATGAAGTGGGAGGATGGGAAGGCATGAGCACATGAAGGTCATGCCATTTGGTTTTAGCTGCACCGAGGGTAAAAAAAATCTTTGGCTACCAAGTTGGGTGAGCATATCATACAGTTCATCTCATATTTTGTTCTGAAACGAGCGAGTTCCATCAACAGTAGATCCAAAACACATGGCATGCTCAACAACATGAGAATTTGGCATTTGGTTGAGTTGTTTGTGTAGAGTTGAGACAATTGCAGGGAGGGTGTCTTCTAAGTTATGTTTAACAAATATAGCTGTGGTGGCTTGACCACGATGGCGCATCATAAGGTTGTACAAGTAGTAGCAGAAGCGAGGATTTTGTCCAAACCTATTATCATGGAATCAGATAAGGTGTAAAGCATATTCTTGCATGTTTATTTCTTAAAGACGGGGTCGTTTTAGCATGGAAACCCCTGTGGGGAATAACGATGGGAATACCATTGAGAGGAGGCCTTCTATATTGTATTCATTTATTGGAGAAATGCTAATGGAGGGCCAATCAATTGAATTTGCAAGGGTGGTAGGGCTTGTAGATGCAAAGCACCTAATTTCTTCAGTCTCAATGTGAGGATCTGGGAGTGAAAAAACAAAGGAGGAGGTTTTTTTGTTTGCTGGAATTGGCATTGAAGGTGTTGCATCATCAGTAGTGGGTGAGGGTAGTTGGAGGCTTCCCATGGGTTGTGGCATGGCGAAGAAGGGAGGACACATCCGTGGGTTCAAGTGGCAAAGCATGTAATGATTGGAGGTCAAGGTGGAGATCCTTGTAATATGGGTCATTGAAAATTTTGAATTCCAATGCATATAGGACATTTGAATGCCTAACAATGAATTCATAAGGCTTGTTTGTATCATTGAATTTGAGAACAACAAGGATGTCCAAGTCTGGAAAGAGACATGGAAGAGAGGTGGATATTGTGGAGATGTCTCGTGGGAAACTAATATTATGGCGGTAGTATTTGTATTGGCCACCACTTGCATGTGTAACTTGAAGTATTGGATTGACACGAGCAATTAACATTTCTTCTATTTGAGTTAGGCGTGCAAGTTCACCTGGTTGGTTTCCAGGATCCATGTTGTTATTTATGGAGAAGCGATGTCCATGTCGCTCATTATTACATCAAGAGAATGTATAGATTCCATCTGAAAACTTTGTTTTCATGTTTGGATATGATTCCTTGCATATCAAACAATCATGTAGTGGGTGGAGGTGAGCATGTCGGGTAAGAAAGAAAACATGACCATATGGTAAGGGGGTGGTTGGAGGTGGGGGTTTAGTGGATGTGTGCATTGGGGAAGGGTTGATTCAAGCATTGATGTTTGCACACCTGGATTGAGAAAGAAAATGTCTTCGTGCATTTTGGCGGTCCTTTTTTTGGCTATAAAGAAGCCTTTTATGTGTATATATTTGTTCACGTGCACTATCATAAGACATAGGTTATTGAAGAGAAGGATTTTTTCTTGAATATGGAGGAGAAATTGATGGGATTGTCAAATGTTAAAAATGTATCCTTGTAAGAAAATGTTGAGGCATGTATATTAAAAGCCATAAATGAAAACTACAAATAAAAGTGTATGTGTGCATATAGAATAAAGGCATTGCAAAAGTGTTGCAAGAAAGAAGGTATAAAGAATTTGTGGATGTATGTGGAGCATATATGTATGTGAAAATTGTTGAGAAATGCATCTCAAGTTATATCTAGGAGCTAGAACAATTTCACCATCAAAGTGTTTGACAAAAGATGTAAGAGAAAACAAAGAGACGGAAAATAGCTGGAACAACACATGTGAAAGGTGCTGATTACTTGTCATATTATTATCATACATCATTTATAATACAATGGACAATTCGAGTGGCTCTAGAAACCAATTGGAGTTGTACATGTGTCAATGTGAGAAATGACCTCAATCACCCCTAGGTGGACCAATGGAGACCCAACTCAGCCCAAACAGACTCAAATTGATGTGTGAGTGTTGGTGAGGTGTGCTGGGTCATTAACATCTCCAAGGCATGCATGGGTGAGAAGATAGAGGCAAGTGGGGTGCTCTAGGTGGAAACAAATGCTCCTAGGAGAGCTAAAACAGGCCAAATACACCCCTAGCACACTTAGTCAAACCAGGGCCCCACAAATCAAGGAGGTAGCACTCCAATGCATTAATGAGGGAGCACATGGGATAGGTTGACCAAACAAGGGCACCGTTGTAGGTGTGAACGTGCCAAAATAACCAGATATATTGTTGGATTAACTCTCCTAAGTCTAAACCATAGGACATCAATGAAATTTAGGAAAATCAAGTTAGCCTAAGGTCTAAACTATATAATAAGGATGTATTATTGCTTCTACACCCTCCTTTAATCCAGAATTAGTACAATTTAGTGATTTTGAGGCCTTGGAAACTAAGGCACAAGTCACCTTTTACAAATTTTATTAATCCATGTAACAGAGGTAAGGAGGAAAACCTCATGGGACAAAACCTCCCCTCAAAAATGGATTATGGAAGAGAAAAAAAAATCTGCATATATTCCAAACTAAAAAAAGTTTGGAGGAATCTTCTTCCTGGGAAGAAGTGGAATGTGCTCAATCAACTCAGGAACATCTGCATGATGAATCCTTAGACCATGTAGAACAACTGAAATGCATTGATGGAAGAGTGAATGGTGCTCTTCAGACTTGAACTTCGAACCAAACAGGATTCCATGTGAAAAATTCGAAGTAGACAGGGTGCCATGCCTGAAAGAGACTAAAAATGCTTGAGAATAGGTGACCCCAAGTGAGTCATAAGGATCTTGAAGCATCAACTTTGAATGAAGGTTGTAATCAGCTGAAAGAATGTGGAACAAGAGTCCCAAATGTGCCATTGTGATGGAAAAAGCTTCTCCATCTTCATATGAACTTGACGGAACTCTACTAGTGATGGTGGATGAATAATTGGGAAAAATAGCGTGAAACAATGAGAGATCTTCACTTGACATCCAAACCTCTCCATTTTTTGAACCAATACTCTCATGTGAAGAAAAACCATCTTCTAGAGAAGGCTTGCTATGGACATCAACTAGCAATACATCTTTCCCATTCGTAAAAGAAGACATAGAGGAGAAGAGTGTAGAATGAATAGATAAATTTTCAGCAGTAGTGATGGCAGAAACTCATATGCTCTCTTCATGAAACATAGCTTCTTCACAAGGAGAGGAAGACATAGAGGAAGAAACTTGATTTGGTTGATTTGCTGAATCTTTGACTACTTCTTCTTCTTCATTTCAAATAGCTTCTTGAGAAATGCATGAGGCCGAGATCATAGGAGAAAGAACACATAAGGAGGTGCCCATTTTATTGCTCTCCATATAGCTCACATCTTCTTGCTACATTCCAATATCTTCATCTATATTTCTCCAAAGATCGAATGGGTAATCAACAGAATCAAGGATGTAGCGCATTGTAGGAGGTATAGCTAGACACATAGTTCCATTGGATCTATCATTGTCATTAAGCCAAACATCCTTCTCTTGATAGGAATATGGTTCTCTCATAGCTCCAATGGACACATCATAGAGACATTGTCTCTTGATATATGCACACATCTTCGAATTCCATTCAGAATTGTTGAATGGGGAAAGGAGAGGAACAACTTTCGAATCCATGAAGTTGTTGTAAAAAACATGCAATGAAAAACACTCACATAAACTGGAAATATGCCCTAAACAACAACTCAACCTCACAAGATTTGTTGATACCATGTTAGAAATGCATCTCAAGTTAGATCTAGGAGCTAGAACAATTTCACCATCAAAATGTTTGACAAAAGATGCAAGAGAAAACAAACAGACAGAAAATAACTAGAACAACACATGTGAAAGGTGCTGATTACTTGTCATATTATTATCATACATCATTTATAATACAATGGACAAATTCGAGTGGACCTAGAAGCCAATTGGTGTTGTACATGTGTCAATGTGAGCAATGACCTCAATCCCCCCTAGGTGGACCAATGGAGACCCAAATCATCCCAAACAAACTCGAATTGATGTGTGAGTGTTGGTGAGGTGTGTTGGGTCATTAAAGACTCCAAGTCATGCGTGGGTGAGAAGATAGAGGCAAGTGGGGTGCTCTAGGTGGCAATAAATGTTCCTAGGAGAGCTAAAATAGGCCAAATACAACCCTAGCACACTTAGTCAAACCAAGGCCCCACAAATCAAGGAGGTAGTGCTTCAATGCATTAATGAGGGAGAACATGGGCTAGGTTGACCAAACCATGGTGCTGTTGTAGGTGTGTACATGCCAAAATAACTAGATATATTGCTGGATTAACTCTCCTAAGTCTAAACCATAGGACATAAATGAAATTTAGGAAAATCAAGTTAGCCTAAGGTCTAAACTATATAATAAGGATGTATTACTGCTCCTACAAAAGTAAGCAAGGAGCATCATAGTAGAATACAAAAACCACATAGATGACATATTAAACATTGTATATATGTAAGAAAACATGAAATGTTGGATGGACACATATAGATAAATATAGTGTATGTGAACCAATGTAAGTCATGATTCAAAAAAACCACGTAATGTATAGGATAACACATATAGTCATGTGAGCACAAAATTAATAGTAGCTAAATATGCCATAGATATTTGTAAAGTGTCAGGAAATTACGGTAAAAGTCTATATAAAAGAAATGAAGGAAGGCAAGGGGGGGTATATACCGATCGTGATGAAGTGGAAGAAACATAATTGGGTGGATATGAGGTGGAATTCATTTGGAGACATGGGATAGTCTATTATGGGGTATGATGTCTTGAATATATGGAGGTAGAACAAAGGAGCGAGGGAAGAGTTAGATGTGGGAGGGTGACTTAAAGGCGTGGATTGAATAAACAAAGGGTGGAGTGTACGAAGGGGAGGTTAGAGATGACGTGCAATAGGATGGATTTGAGTAGTGAGTTCATGTATTTCTTCCAAGACCTTGGATGATGCAACAGAATAAGGAATCTCTTCAGAATTGACAATGGTTGTCTTCAATCTCGTAGTGGAGTTGAAAGTCTCTGTCTTCATGGACAAGGTGAAAAGGTATTGTCGTGAAGTTAGTTGTAGAGAGATATCCTTTATGGTTGAGGGTTCAGTGGAAAGGAGGCATAAATATTTTGTAGAGACACCGAGTAGTTGGTTGGCTGCATCATCAAAAGCTGTGGCCCCGTTGATCTGGCCGGTGTTGTCTTGCAAGGAAATCTTTAAAATGTACCTGTAGTCACATTTTGTAAATTCACCATCATATTTGCGGCAATTACAAGTGTTGTAAGCTCCATGTGCAATTTTTTTCATACATTGAATGCCATCAACAAAGAGAGGGCATGTAAGGAAGTGGAAGCTGTCCATGTTAATGTCAATGATGGAAGCACGTACAAAGAACCATAGGACCTTATCAGATAGTTGCATGCTTTGCAAGTCAAAGATTATTTTATTTTGATGTGTTCACGACATAGAGCCTATGTACTTGCGACTCAAGGATGGCGATGTAGTGTGAAATACATGATTAGTGAACCATTTTTGAAGGAGATGGGTTGCCTCAATATCTGGATTGATAAGCAAGGTACTAGTGGAAACACTTCCAAATGTTTTACCATTGTAATCAGTAAGACGACCACCCTTGAGTGCAAGGACAAGTGGTGGATCAGAGGAGTATAATGAAGCAAGATGAGAACCCTCATTGTTGCAATGATGACCCAAAAGTGTGACTTCGATGCTAAAACATGATGTTTCTCTAAGGAAAATGGTTTTCCTACTTGTTTCAGAACCGTATTTTTTTCGAATCGTAGATGTAAGGGAGATAAAGTTGACCATGACAATAAGGTCAACCATGTAATTTGAAGGTAAACTTTGAATGTCATTGATTGTTTTAAAGTGGAAGGAATGTAAAGGAATGGAGGGAAATTCATCGAGACAAGGGTGGATGGTTGACGCAAATGAAAGGATAATCTCAAGATGGTTGTTCAAATGGTTATATGAAGGGTTGCTTGTTTTGATTGTACCATTGGAGATAGTGCACACTATCCCTATTTCAACAAGGGCACAAAAGGAGTCAACAAAGTTGTTAAAGGAAGAGACATGGATCTCTTCTCTAGAACAGTCAAGAAGGCTAAAGCCAAAGAATTTCCCAGGGTCTCGTTGGTTGGTGTATTCGTGGATGGTTGTCTTCGCAAGTATGTGACCTTGGATGGACCATTTTTTGTACTTGGGATTTAGTGATTTGAATGGAATTACCCTAGTTGGCATGGATATTGGTGTAGTTGATGTTTGGGATGAGTGAAGATCGCTTTCTTCTGTGAGGCGAATGGGTTGGATAGTTGATGAACTAATTAGAAGGCCAAAGATAGTTGGTATTACAAGAGGAAGAGGGATTCCAATAAGGTCAATTCTATGGTGGACCAGGTCAAGATCGAGTATTGTAATAGTCCTGTAAGAGAAAAAAATCAAGAATTAGTAAAGGTGTTTAATTTGTGACAAGGGGTGGTGGGTAAAAAGTCACAGCCTAAGATAGATAAGAAGAGGGATTGAAAAAATGACAAGAAAAATGTAAATGTTATTATGAATGACGGTGCAGGTGCACTTGGAGAGCTTGATGATAGAGCCTTGAAATCCATCTGATATGAGGGAGTTGAAGGTAGTTGGAAGCAAAGTCTGATGCGTGTTGTTACCATTAGAGAGAGTCATTCGAAAGTGTGGAGTAGTTTTCTTTGTTGGTCCGGCTGGCTTGAGCGAAAAAACCTGCAAAAATGGATGAAGATGTACATAACCAGCCAACATAGAAGATATCGCATTTTCTGTCAAGGGTGGCTCCATTATGCGAGGGAAACACTAATAGTAAGAGGGAAAAAAGGTGTAAGTATATGACCAATGTTTACACACACACACACACACACATTATTGTAGGATTTTCATACACCCATGTCATAAGTACATTTAAATTGTAGTAGGAAAAATAGTAGAATGTAACAAGTCACGTAAAGAGGGTAAATTCAATTTGTTTTTTTTTATATAATGTGATAAAAAAAACATATAAGTGAAGTGTTTATAGGTAGGTAGTAAATTATTAAAGTGTATTAGAGCTACGATTCGATAAGGAAGTTACTGGATCCTTTAGACCTTCTCAACATATCCCTTCTCCTCAACCCCCTACCTCACTACGACCTTCATGCTTTGTTTTATTGAGTCTCATTCTCCTCTCTTCAATTTACCCCGTCGTATTTTTTTCTCCTCCAACACACTCCACTCCTCCTCTAATCCTCCATATCTAGCTTCCCATTTCACTCCATCACTGTATAAGGAGAAGATCCAAACTGATGATGTGATCCACTGGTCATTGCTAATGCACCCAAGGGTTAGGTGCATGTAACTAAATACAAAGGACTTGCATAATAGAAGTACACGATAAATACATAAAAATTTGTGCAAAATTAACCTATATGTGCATTATGAAAGTATACTTGCATAAGTAAAAATTATTTCCAACATGTATATACCTATGCTTTAATTGATCTACTTCATACTTATGTTTTAATTATTTACTTGAAATATATAAATTAGATAAATAAAGGGCTTTCATATTAGTATTACATGATAACTAATCACAAGAACCTTCTAAGACTAACTGTGTTTTGTAAAACTTTAATTAATTTAAGTTAAAGCAGAATTTAAAAAAGGATACTAAAACCCTAAATTTAAGGGAATCACTACATTTTCTAGTAAATGTATGCTAGAAAAATACAAAAAAACATAAGTACATTAATTCAATCGTTATTCATATGTACAAATAAATTTGTACATGTAACTATATTTATTTTAATCATAAGTCTTTAGTAAATTACGATTAACTAAATTATTAAGAGACATTCAAATGGCCCACTTCCAAGAAAAGAAAGATACATAAGGAATTTCATTTTATGTGTTACTAAAGGAAAATTAAAATCAAATTGGTGTTTTTGGATAAAAGAAAAAAAAATTATCCCATTTTATGTGATCACTAATAGAATTTGTCATTTTCTGATGAAGATATAATATGGACTTATGTATGACTACCATAAAATACCATCATGTGCTATACGTTTATTCCTCCTATAAATGGGGAAACTATTGCTCTAATGTGGTTTGTAAGATCTTCTTGGCTTGCTAGAGAAATCTTATTTTCTTGAATCAAGTAGGTCATGGTCTACTTTTTTAGCTCTATTGGTAAGATACAAATCCCCTTACATTATCTCTACATATACATATACATCGATAATTAACTGAAGTGATTATGTAGTGTTAATGCGTTGTTTTAACTTTCATAGCCTTTGAATCGATTTTATTTTTCAAGATTGAAAAAAATGGATGGGATCTATTTTTTGGTTTCTAGTTTAGAGAGGCAATATACCAAACTGAATGGCAATGCAAAACACAATAAATGCGCTAGGGAGGGTTGTTGTATTGACACAATGTCAAGTGACCCCCATTAAGGGGTTATGTGAAAAAGGACAATTCCATCTTATATGCTCGTGGAGTCCATCTACCTAATGAAAGTACCGAAGGGAGACTAGATGGTTAAGGCATTAGTATTTGTTACAAAACTCCTTAGTGCGGGTTGGAGAAAAATTCAAAGCAATCTATCTATCACCTTCAGTTTGGGGTTTAATAGGTTCAACTCTATTGTGACCAGGAAGACAAGGAGAAGGTGAAAGAGAGTCCATTGGATAAAGAGAAGAACCATCCGAAGCGAGCGTAGACTGTTGGAGGAGCAGAAGAAACAATGGTGAGAACATAGCCCTCTAGAGAAGTGGAATAAACCGTTGTGGTGTGGGGAAGAAGCGACTGGAGTAGTGAAAAAAACCATGGGATTTAAGGAATCCAAACAGAGCAAACAAATAGCCTAAAGGACACGAGTCAACAAAGTAGGAGGACACATGTGGAATTTGGGTTGGAGGAAGGGAGGACGAATTCTAGAGTAGTCTCAACAAACACCCCATGGTTAAATTATATGGATGTCATGGTCCACTCCAAGACCATAAAGAAACCTAGGTGTCAAGGAAGAGTAGAAGTAACTGTTATACCAAAATCCTATCACCACCATGTGATAAGACCTTTGACATACCTACTTGACCTTAATCCCAGCACTTGGAGAGGAAAGCCATGTTGTTTGTCAATCTTTCATAAAAATACTCAGCACCGCGGTTTCCCCATTATCCATGAGCGGTACCTTGCTCGCACTGCCTGTGTCTTGTTGTCTAGAAGCGGTGCCACCACTTATAGCCTTTGGTCCATAAGCATTTCTAACTTGAACCGCTCTGTCATAAGAGGAGAAAAGTGGTACCTTGGGTAAAATGGGAAAAGAGAAGTTTCTCAAGGCTTCTAGATCATGAGCCTCGTGTCCTCCCTTATTCCTATCATTGTGGGTTAGTTGAGCTCGAGATCCCCCATCATAGGATCTTAGAGGCCACCTCATCCACAAATCTCTCAACCATTCCTATCCATTGAGCCTTATAAATACAAGCTCATGTCCATGGTTGAGGGGGAGAACATTAGAGGTATTGTTATGCTGTTGGATTGACCACTTTGCCCAAGCCATTTGAGATCATAGAGAAAAAAGTTGGAGCTTATGGGGATGAAGTGTTGGTTTCATGGAGATGCATGTCAACACTAAGGATTAATTGGTTGTAAACTTCTCCATTCATCTTAATGAAAAGCGAATTTCCATCCCACATTACTGTTGTTGTTGATTTCACATGTACATGTTGTTAGATTCCTTAGTCACTAACATGGATCAATAGATTATGTTCTGGTAGCTTTGATGTGTTTGCATGTTTGATCTGATTATAGGTACACAGGTTTACTATCGAAGCAGCATTCTAGGTATCTACGGCGTCTAGGGAGGGTCTTCACCCTTTATCGTTCATTTGTTCTAGATCTGAACCATTCATACTAGAGGAATAGCTTCTGTCCACAGAAGGTGAAATATTCTTGCTTACAAATCTGGCGACCATACTGGGGAGTGAATATACGTATTAGTTGATCTGATCTTCCTCAATTCTTCAACTCTTGTTCGAATCCAGGCTCCTTCTCCAACTCTCTTCAGTCAGATATGCTATTTGACTCAGTGGATTTTGGTTTGAAACTTCCAGATCTGTCTAGATCTAAATTATTTCGACCTTTAATGCTCTTTTTTACTCTCAATCTATCAGTTCTTATCCTGATCTAGTGTTTTTCTGACTTGATCTTCCGTTCTCCTATGTGTTTTGGATTTATACAAGGAACAATGCTTATGCAGTGGGCGAGAAGCGGTGCCACCGCCTGAACCTAGTTAGCAGCACACGGTGCCACCGCCTGAGTCCTGTTGGTGAGAAGCAATGCTGGCCTAGAACCGCTCTGTCAAGATCTATCCTGTGCAGTGCTAGGTAGGCATCATTCCAAGACCTCTTTTTTCTCAATTTAAAAAAAAAGGAGTTAATTTGCTTTCAGCCCTGCACTGTCAGGCTTGTGTGTCAGAATCTGATGCTTGTGGTTTGAAATTTTATGGTTAAAGATTGGTTTGTTTGGAAAATTCAAAAGCTAGATTAGGCTTTTTGATTGTTCATTCACTTTGGTGCTTGTTGGTTGTGATTGCGAAAGGATTTCTTGTTTTTTGAAAAGCTTAGGGTGTTAGTAAGATCTCTTTTCATTTCTGTTATATAGATTGAAACAAGAACATTTGATTAGCATCTTAGTTTCATTTCTTGTTTGCATAGAGAACTTCTTTTTCTTCCTTTAAAAAAGAATTTTTTTGACTTAGATTAGGTTATCATCATTGAGCGTTGGACATTGGATCTCTGATTGGATTTACAAGCTTTCAGGCTCTTCATGTTCTTTTGTCTCTCATGCATTTAGTACTATTTCATCAAAATAAAAAATATGGTTGTTTTAAGTTGGATTTGCCTATGTTTTAAGAAAATTGAAAAATAGAGTGCATTTGCATGTAGTGTGCTTCTTGTTTTTGTTTTAGGAAAAGAGATTCTTCCCCTTCTTATTGCTTTCAAAAAAGAGAAAGCAGTTTGGAAAGTGTTGCTTGTCTTTGATTTTGTGTTCAAGATTGTTGTTTGGAAATATTTTTGGTTTTGAAACAAAAGAAAATACTCTCTTTCCCTCCCGTAAGTAGGCATACTGAACGGTAAAGTGAAATATTTACATACGCATACTGCATGGTTTTACTTTTGTATCAAAACACCATGCATTCACCTAACTGTCCACTTTAAAATTAACGGTATTTATACGTTAAAATTTATGTCGTAGTTGGAGTGATAGGTTAGAGACATGTTCGGGCGTCGTTAAGCGTAGGAGTTGTCGTTATTTGTCAGCATTACATTCCGGGACTCGCACGGTTCTTCCATGTACCATCGGTATATCGAACGGCCTTTCACGTACCCTTGAGGTATATAGAAAGGTACTTCATGTACTCTATTGTATATCGGAAGGCCCCTTGTGTACGGTTATGAATTAGACAACATTACTACCGATTCGAGCTCCCACATACCTTGAGTATATCAGGAGACCCCACTAGGATACCTTATCCATCTGAGAAAATCCTTTTGGCCATCTTGCTTGGAGCCATACACTGAAAACAACATTCAGGGAGATTACTACGCACGTACCCTCGAGGTATATCATGAGTGGCACCTTTTTGACAATCCTGGTGAGAGACCTGACTATTTGAACTGCTCCTATCATTTTAAGTGTGCTTGTTTTGACCTATAGCTTGTGTAGGGAAATTTTTTGGTGTGTTTTCTAGTTTTTCAGACCCTAGGTTAGATAGGAACTATACAAACTGGCTGAGTTAAGACAGTCCAGAAGAGTACGGGGCTTGCCACCTGATTTTGTTCCTGGCTCAGGAGAAAATCCAATGGGAACTATCGACCAAGGAGCTGCTACCACCTCCCAGGTGGGAGATAATGTGGTTGTAGAAAGTGGAGGACCATATTCTTCACACTCTCCTCCCTTGGTCCAATAGGCTTCTCGGGGAAATACCTCGTTCCATTCTCCCATAGAAGGTCATGTTGATGATACTACCCGTCTGGATTATGGTCCCAATGCTCCATTTTGGGACACCCTTGTAGGACAGGCCATTGCCTCATTTGGCACCCATTTAAACTCTTCTGAAGATGAAGAAGAATGTAGGAAATACCACGCTACCATTCTCCGTGCATAGGAGATTGACAGGCAAATAGATGACCTATTGGGCATAACACCATCACGTTCCACATCTGCTCCTGTGGGATATCGTTCACTTGCCGATTCTATGAGACCCATTGAACCGATTATAGATTGTGTAGTAACACCACACAACCCAGATCAAGATACCACCCCCACCACCTCCCATGTTATGTCTGTTCCTAACCCTCCCAGGTCTTCTGCACCTGGGGCCCAACCTTCAATTCCCGTTTCGTCTTTACCTTCTAGTGTCGGGGGAAAACCCTTAGCACAACTTGCGTTATCTGACACCGAAATTGTACCTAGTCAAGGACATACCTCTAATATAGAACCATCTACAGTTTATGTCCCTCCCACCCATACTAATGTGGTTAATCCCCCATCCAGTTCAGGTTAACCCTCCGGGGCACAACCTGTAACCATTCAATCTTCTGGAGGTTATGGTTATCAAATACCTATAGGAAACATTAATCATCCACCTAATCCTACAGTAATGCCTTATGCTAGAATTCCATACCCTAGTAACACTTTTATGCCATGGGGGCAACCTAACTGGTCTTACATGCCAGCTATGGGGGGGATACCTATACATACTGCAACAGGTGCCGGAGGACCGCCTCATGGAGGTCCTCCCCTTAGGGGGCCTAATGGTCCCAGAGGATCTGGTGGCTTTCCTCCTTATGGTCCTAATGGTCCTGGGGGCCTTGGTGGCTTTCCTCCTAATGGCCCCGGAGGGTCTGGTGGCCCTCCTCCTAGTGGTTCCAGAGGCTCTGGAGGTTTACCCCCCAGGGACCCTGGAGGGTTTGGTGGTCCACCTCCTAGTGGTCCTGGTGGTCCTAATGGTCCTGGTGGTCCCATAGGCCCTGGTGGTCCTCCTCCTAGACGCCCTAGTGGTCCTAACGGTCCTGATCCCAGAAATCAACCCCCTGGGGGAGGATTTTTCGTCAGTTCTTCGTCACAACAACCTGTCTTTCAGTCCAATTATGGTCCTACTAGTAATTATATGCCATATCAATATTACCAGTATGTGCAACCCAACCGACAGTTACCTTTCCTAGCAACTTTGGACTTACTTGAATTGTCCAAGTTGATTAATGATTCCATTCGACACAATCCCTCGTGGCCTCCCATTCTGGTAAAGTTACCATCGGACATCCCAAAGTTCGATGGGAAGTAGGGAGACAATCTGAAAAACCATGTTATGAAATTCCATTTGTGGTGTTCTTCAAACTTCCTCATGGATGATTCAGTTTGGTTACGACTCTTTCAACAAACTTTGACTGGTATAGCTGCGAAGTGGTACATTGAACTCCCACAACATTCGTTTATGGATTTTGGCTCGTTGGCAACTGTGTTTCTTACACACTTTTAGCTCCCTATCTGTTATGAAACGGGTACTGATCTCTTAACTTCTCTGCGACAGAACACCTCCACCCACATATCTGATCATATCCATGAGTGGAGAAGGCGGAGAAGGCTTAAGGCCCCTCTTTCAGATCAGTTATTAGCTGATTGGTTTACCAAATCCTTGTTGCCTCCTATTTCCTGAGATGTGGCTATGGGTGGTGCCGTTACTGAAGAGAAAGCTATTAGTCGAGCCCAGTATCTAGACTTGGTCTATTCCAAGTCTAGAACCCTTTATGACTTGATTCTGCAAGCTCATCGCCCAAGCACCGATCCCGCCAAGCCACCAGCAGAAGTACCTGTTGATGGGATTGTTGGTTCAATCCAGTCCCCGTCAACAGCGAAACCTACCAAGCAAACCCAAACTACCACCCCTACTCAAACCCAAACTACCACCCCTACTCCTTCGACTCCTAAGGTTTCCGCTGAGGTCAATTCTATTCAAAGTACTCAAACCTTGGGTAATAATAAAAATAAAGGTAAAAATAGGAATAAAAAACCCGAAAACCAATAGGAGAATCCAAGACCAACCAACAGTGATAACGATAAAGGAAAAAGAAAGGCAAAATATCCCTGTCTGCTATGCGGAGGTTACCATTTCTCAAAGGAGTGTTCTCGTCGGGACGAAATCTCCCAATTTCTGAAGTCAAATCCCGCACCTGTAGTACTCATGTATCCTTTTCCCTCTCAGCAACAACTGATAGACCACATGTATAATTAGGGTAACTCTAGCTCGTCAGAGCAAATTTGTATGATGTCCTCGGATACCATTAATCTGCAAACTCGAAGTTAGAATTATGACAAACCTGTAGATAAGAAAGAAGATCATTCTTCTTTAGGGAAATCTCCCTCTACTAGTTCTCCTGAATCCTCGTCTATTGTTCCCCTATCCATCAAGAAGCCTACTCTCGACATGATTTTGTGCCCACCCAAGAGTACTCTTCGGAAGGCTGTATTTAACCCTAATTCCTGAGCTGCTCAATTTTATAATGTAGTTGAAGACCTTGCTCAGGCCCCTTGTGCAATGTCTACTTTAGAAGTAATCCAAAGTTTCCCTACACAGCGCAAAAACTTGTTGATAACATTAGGAGCTTTAGACCCGGATAATACTAACTTGATTCATTTCAATGTTGAGAACTATAAGTCTAGGTTACCTCATAAACTTGCTTTTTAGATCATTACGGAAGTAGTTGGAAAGAAAGTTTTTCGAATGGTACTAGATGAAGGAGCTTCGACCTCGGTTCTGTCTCATCTTGTTGGAAATCCCTTGGCTCTCCGGAGCTTGTAACATCACCTACAACCCTCAAGGCCTTTGAATAATGGGGTTTCCATCCCCATGGACTCATATCATCCCTAGCGGTCGAGCTTGGAGGAAAAACTATTTCCATTCAAGTAGAAGTGGTAGATGCCCCGTTAGATTACAACCTCCTTCTAGGAGGAAATTGGTTGTATGCCACGACTTCTCTCGCTTCAACAGTATTCTGAACAGTCTAATTTTTGCATCTAGGGGGAATTGTTACCATTGACCAGCTTGATTTCTGTACGCCATATTTTATTACCTCCACGGCTAATAACATACCCATGTTAGGCCAGTACCCTCCTCCTTACCAGTCGATTGGGGTAGGCATGTTGAAGGACTCATCCCTTATGGGGATTTTTCCATCCACTCCTCCTAACATGGATACCACGTCAGTCCATATGATTTCCTCATTTGATTCTGAGCATAGGGTAAACAAGTTGTTGAGTCCACATGAAGCAATGTATGACACCATTCAAACCTTTTCCGATGACCACACTGATGACCTTCATCTAGTGGCTTCGGATCCTTACCATTTACCGTACTGGTTAGAACCTTCTCTTCCTATTCTAGATTATCTCTCTGAGAATTTTCCTTCTGATGAGTCCATTATGGAGATCATGAACACAGATGAGTCCATTTGGGAGGATCACCATAATAGATCCATGTTCCTCCCCAACTCTAGTTTGGTTAACCATGATTTTGCATCCTTGTTTCCTACTAATATTGTCAACGTACCCCAAAGTCCCATATTGTTGTAAGACACAGATTCTAGAGGAAACCTTTGCAACATTACCCAATTGACATATCAACCAAGCCTGATACTATCGAGCATGTTCATGTTGGGAAGAACTACTCGACAGATGAATCTGAAGCATACAAGGCACTTTTCAAAGAATTCCGTGATATTTTTTCCTAGTCCTATGAAGAGATGACGGGGATTGATCCATCCATTGTGGTCCATCAGGTTAAAACCTATCCCACGGCCAAACCTGTTAGGCAAAAACTAAGGCAAGTCCATCCTCAAAAGGCCGCAGCTATTAAAGCTGAAATTGAGAAACTTCTCAAGGTTGGGTTTATTTATCCTGTACCCCTGATGGAATGGGTATCGAACATTGTCCCTATCAATAAAAAATAGGGCACCATTAGAGTCTGTATCAACTTTAGGGATTTGAATAAATCTTGTCTGAAGGATAACTTTCCTACTCCGCACATCGATCAGATTATCAACAACTGTGCTGGAAGTGTGATCTTTTCATTTATGGATGGCTTCTCTGGCTATAATTAGATTGATATATTACCAACCGATCAGCACAAGACGACACTCATTTTCCCATGGGGAACCTTTGCATATAAGAAGTTACCTTTTGGCTTGAAAAATGCTGGAGCCACGTTCCAGCGTGCGATGTCCTATGTGTTTCACGATATTAAACATATTGTTGAACCATACCTTGACGACCTCCCTGCTCATTCACAGTGATGAGAAGACCACCCTGGTCATCTTAGAGAGATATTCCTGAGATGCCGTCATTATAATATACGGATCAATCCGCATAAATGTGTTTTTTGCGTTGACATGGGACGTCTGATAGGTTTTGTGGTATCCAAAGATGGCATCCAGATTGATCCTTTGAAAATTGCCACCATTTTAGCTATACCAACCCCAACTAATCTCCTTGAACTCCAAAGTTTGCAAGGGAAGGCAAACTTTCTCCACTGTTTCATGTGCAATTTCGCAGAGAAAATGTACGGTTATATGTGTCTCCTCAAGAAGAACACCCCATTCTTTTGGGATGACAAGGCCCAACGCACCTTTGATAATCTTAAGCATGCTCCGACTCATTCACCCATGATACACCCCCCAGATTATTCAAAGGACTTTCTCTTGTATATTGCTGCCTCTGCTACTACCATCGCTATGGTTTTAGTGCAGGAAAATATTCACAGTCAGGAGCACGTGATTTATTACGCTAGTAAGAATCTTATGGATTTTGAAACTCATTATTCACATGTGGAAAATTTAGCATTGGCCACGATCATTGCTGTACAAAAATTTCATCACTACATTCTGCTCCACACTACCACTGTATTGGCAGACCAGAACCCTATGTATTACATCCTAACTCATTAGGTGCTCGGGGGCAAGTACTCCCGATGGATAGTCATATTACAGGAATTTGATTTGGAATTTGCCAAAGCCAAATCAAAGAAATCCTTGGTCTTTGCCGAGCTCATGTGTGATCTTCCCTGTGCTTCGACGGAATATGAGCCCAATGATTCATTTCCAGATGAATTCATGTTCTTGATTAGCACTACCGACCCATGGTATGGATATTTGCTTATTTATCTCCAAACACAATGATTTTAGTTGCATTTATCCTGTGACGATCAACGCCGTATCCGTCACCATGCAAAATACTGCCTCATCCTGAATGATAACTTGTATAGACGTGGGATTGATTCTATTCTCCGAAGATGCCTCACCCATGAGGAGGCTGAACATGTGTTGAATGATTGCCACTCTGGAGCATGTGGCGGTCATTTATCTGGGATGGCTACAACCCAGAAAATCCTTCACGCTGGCTATTTCTGGCCCTCCGTCTTCAAAGACTGTCATGAGGCTGTTAAGAAATTCCCAACTTGTCAACACTTTTATCCTAAAAAGCACACCCATCCTGCTCTGTTACACCCTGTCATTGTTGTTGGCCCATTTTCCAAATGGGGGATTGAATTCATGCATTGTAAGCCTACCTCAGCTGGGGAGCATGGTTACATCATCGTAGCCGTTGACTATTTCACAAAATGGGCTGAGGCCATGCCTACATATACAGAAGATGGTAAGACTGCCACTCTCTTTCTATTCAATCATATCATATCTAGATTTGGAGTCCCACAGTCCATCTTTACTGATCACAGATCCCATTTCCGTAATCAAATGGTGGAGAAACTGAGTGCCAAGCTAGGTTTTCTCCATGAAATCTCTACGCCATATTATCCACAAGCTAATGGTCAGGTAGAGGCCATTAACAAAGTTTTAAAAACTATGCTTCATCAGATGGTTGGAGATCATAAATCCAACTTGCACCACATTCTTTTCTCCACTCTTTGGGCTTATAGGACTTCGGTGAAAACAAGTACTAGTTTCACACCATTACAGCTTGTCTACGGACTTGAAGCTGTCTTACCGATTCAATGTCAGATTCCATCTTTACAACTTGCCATCGAACTTCTTCTAGACACTTCCGCAGAGGAAGAAATATTTTTGTACTTGAATAACCTTGACGAGACTCGAAGGGATGCTACCTTGGCTAATGAGGCACATAAGAAATGCCTCAAGGCGCAGTATGATAAATCAGTCCAACCTCATGTCTTTAACGAGGGTGACCTAGTTTTGACTTACGATTAGAGATATGACAAACTAGGGAAGGGTAAGTTCAAGTCCATTTTGGTACGGACCTTTTGTCATTTCTAAGGTTTTAGAGAAAGGAGCCTACGAGCTCGTTGATTATGATGGAATCCCTTTGGGGAAACCTCGCAATGGGTTGCACCTGAAAAGGTACTATGCCTAGGTATTTCTTGGATAGTATCTTGTATATATGTATATTGATCGACTTTCAGTGTGCTTTTAGTATTTTCAAGATGGTTTTGAGTTTAGTGTTCGCATCTGTTTATACCATGTTTTGGTCATGCAGATGGCTTTCTATGGCTTCACTAATGGTGCTTACTGCCACACCTTGAATCTCACCTCAGCTGCTTGCGTCCTCTATTCCCTGGCTGAAGATTTGGTCAGTTTAGGAGCGGTTTGTATAGGTCCCGCTACTAATAACATCGCCGAGTATGAAGCAGTCATCGATCTTCTGACTGAAGCTGCCTCCTAGGATGTTTGCAATCTGGTAGTCTTGATGGACTCACAACTCATGGTTTGTCATTTGAACCATGTCTACATCATTAGAAACCCTGTGCTTCTCTGCCTCTTTCGGAGAGTACGCTTGCTAGAAAGATCATTTGAAACCGTCACTTATAGGCATATCCCTAGGGAACATAATGTAGCTGCTGACTCATTAGCTAATTACATCCTAGATTGGCATATTGCCCATTCATGACATTGAAATCAAACATGGTTCATTGTAAATAAACATTTAAAGACACATAAAACTCATGTAAAATACATTTACCATTTGAGACATATAAACACTAGGTAAAAGTCTGTATATATATATGAACATTTTACAAAAAATAGGTCCCGAGACCTCATCTAAAGCATGTAGGATTTTAGGCAAAATCACCATACAAAATCCTAAAGCTATCAGCTTTCAATACATATATCATACACTAGTGATGCTTGTGGTAGCACATCACTGCTCGAGATACCCTACGTAGCACCCTACTGAACCGACCCGGTACTCCCACTGTAGGTATCTGATACCTCATAGGGAGGTCATCAATGGAAGCATCTGAGATATCCAAGGTCAACCTCTCCAGGTTTTCCTCTAACTCCCCAGTGATATCATCACCCTGTGGTACGAAGCAGGCTCCAACTCACCTATTCGATGGAGAAGCTCCTCCAGGTCAAGCTGCTCCAACATCTGCATGAGAATATCCAGGTCTCGTCACTTAACATAAAAAGTATGAAACATTAAAAAACATAAAAACATTTCATCCATTTTAGGGTTTCTTGCTTCTTACCAATTTCGCCCCATTGTCCGCCAGGTGGGAGCGGTAGGTCAGGATCTCCGGTGAATTATGTACCCCCGTAAGCATAATCCTCCACCATGAGGATATGATCTCGGAGCCATCTGAAGAACAGGTCACCGAACTTCACCTTCCCCTTGCCTGCTCCTGTACGAGCCATAACCTGGACCCACCTCAGCATATGGGGGCCCCGCGCTCTCAGGCTCCTAAAGACCACCTGAGGTCTCATCTGTGGCACTCGCTCGAAGAATAAGCAGGCTAAAATGGAACCAAATCCAAACTGCTTTAGCTCTCCCTGTCGACACTTGGTCAGCTTATCTTTGAATATCTGAAGCATGGCTTCCACCTAGTTGAATACCATAGGTGCCATGGCCTTTATGGCATATATCATGTGTGCCCTAGAATCCTAGTGCACACCCTAACTCCTGGCCACCCTTTGCATAGTAAATAGGATGGTCTGTAGGGTCCCATACGTCACAGCTCTGATGGGGATTTTCTTCCCTGATGTCCTCGTCCCTGGAGTACAGTGACAATCTATCAACTCTCGAGTGGTAATATACCCTCCTCGGGAATCTGTCAGAGAGATGGGGGCACCCCGTATTGAGAGACCAGTCAAGAAGTAGATGTCCTCTACCTCCACTGTCAAAATATGGGCCCCAACCTTAAATTACTGCTGCTCCAGATTCCACATCCACAGTATGTGCTCTAGTAACCACTTGTGTGATACCATGCTTGGGGTCTGGAAGAATTTCAGGAGCCCACAGTCCCGTAATGCGGCTATACAACCCACATTCCTTTTAGCGAAAGCATCATCATTGTCATGTTGTCTTTCTTTCCATATCACCATATTTGAGCAACCAAGACTTGCCAAAAACAATAATGGCACCCATTAGAATCATCTCTAATCATTAAAATTCAAAAGAATGATTTATTATTGCTTGTGCTATCATTTTGAAATCTCCACGGCCGACACCTCCTATGCACCATTGGAGACAGGCGGTGGCACCTCCTATCAACCTTGTTTTAGGTGCAGTTCTTGGGAGGTACCGTGTATCCCACAAGGAGTATGCACGGTGCCCATTTCCTTGGTTTTAGGGCTGGCCATACAAGCCCAAAACCCCATAAAACTCAAAATAAAGACTATGAAAAGAAAGAGTAGGGTTTTAGTTGTCACCTGTAACTGATGACGCTCAAATCCGATAGTGGGAACTCCCGGTATCAGCTGCTGAAGATCTGACTAGGAAAGTGCTCCAAATTCTCTCCACTATGGGTAAATAGTAAAATGATTTGATTTTTTACTATTTACATGACTTATATAGGCATTTTTGGGTTTGACATGTTATAGTTTTGACTTAAAATCACTTTTTATTCAAAATTTATCAGTCGTAATCCCTTAATGTTAGTTATGAGCACATTTAACAGTTGTTTTTGAGTCGATTGCAGGATAGGAGAACCATAGCAGGAAGCTTTGGAAGTTTGTTTATGAATTTTGTGCACTTCCATAAAATGAAAAAGGTCGATGAGTGTTTGTTACGACACTTTGGTCATGCTCCTTAAACCTAGTATCAAAGGTCCGAGTTCATTTTCGATTCTTTCCAGGCTCGTAAAAAGTGACATTGTGTAAAGAAACCTCATGGAGTCCTCTTTAAACTCTTTTTAGGCTCCCTAAATATGAAAAGAATTTCAAGTGATATTGTCTTCTTCACGCTTGTTAAAGAATTCGAAGAGTCATCCTTTCGACGGTTCGGATAGGACTATTTACGAAAAAGGAACACTCCAGCCAATCATGACTGGAAGAGTTCTCTAAGGTATGATTTTACACTTTTTTGGGCCTTAGAGACTAAATCATACGAAAAAGGACCCTTTGGAGTCTTCTTCTGTATTCGTTTAGACTCTCTAGACATGAATGATACCGAGTTTTCTTTCATTGGACTCATTAAATTAAACATTGAGAGACCCATTTTTGGGAATGAACCCCTCCTCTCTCAGGTTCGTAAAATATATGAGTCTGGACTTGTCTTCAGACAAGCTATACCAAGTGTTTGTTACCCTCTTTGAACTCGTAAAACCAAAAAGAGGCACTCATCGATCATGATGGGGGAAATGGGAAGAGAATCATTTTGTGAATAAATGACAGTTGTTTGTCGTTACCTTTTAACATGGCACTTGTCTACATATCATGTCAGTCAATTGGGTATTCAGCTAATCTCCATGACGATCCACTTTCATGAGTCATGCCACTCCTTTGAGTCTTTCAAAAGAATGCATTGTCCACTGTTGCATTGTGTGTTTGTCCCATCCAGTCATGTTGCCAAGTCTTTTGTCATGCCGCTCGATGTTCAAAGGGGATTTGAAGAAGTTTTACCTTTGCAGTCAACACAGTCTTTGTGTCAGTATTTTTGAGTCAGTCCTATGGTCAATACATTCACATCATTTCAGAACTATGTTTCGAGTTTTGTGTCGTCGATATGGGACTCATCATGGCCCTCCATCGATGAGACTTTTCCCGTCGACATCATCTCTTCATCCAGGAAATAGTCTTAGAAACAAAACTTAGTACCTTGAGATCTGTATGCCTTAATGACAGATTCTCTTGCTCTCGACATAGGTTCACATCATTGACCTTTGATCAATAGAATCGACTGGGTCTTCGACATCAGGACATCTATTCACACTCAGTAGATTGTACTAGAGTACCTTGGGAATCATTGACATTAATGGTGATCTCCCTTGCACTTGTTAACGGTTCACATCATTGGCCGGTAATCAAGTGGTTTCTACCATGTTCGACTTCAGATCATTGTAATCACATGGATAGAATCATACTTTGTGGAAAATGAGACGAATACCCTGGGTATTTGTTTAAGCGCCCATTGCTTTTCCCCAGGTTGCGATGGAGTTTTGTATATCTAGCATGGATCCACATTTGTACGGTCGTGGCTATGCTCAAATTTGCGTCTATATGACATAGATCTACATTGTATGTCTGGTAGCTATGTCCAAGTTTGAGTCCTCTATCACATGGATCTACACTGTATTCTAGTAGCCATGCTTGTTTATTCCTCTCATGGATCTGCCTTATATTGGTCTGCAGCTATGAGTTGGTTACTTGTGTCTATGAGTCAAAATATTGATGTACTACAGATGCCTACTTGACGACATGCTCCGATCGAGCTGACATTTTCACCTCGTAGCAATGATTTGTTCTTTCAATGTTCTTGTTTATCATATCCCTCTAAGTCTCATGCTTTGGGAGGCATCCTGTTATACCAAAATCCTGTCACCACCATGTGATAAGACCTTCGACATACCTACTTACCCTTAATCCTAGCACTTGGAGAGTAAACCCATGTTGTTTGTTAATCTTTCATAAAAATACTTAGCACCGCACTTTCGCCGTTATCCATGAGCGGTACCTTGCTCGCACCGCCTGTGTCTTGTTGTCCAGAAGTGGTGCCACTGCTTATATCCTTTGGTCCATAAGCGTTTCTAACCTAAATCGCTCTGTCATAAGAGGAGAAAAGAAGTACCCTGGGTAAAATGGGAAAAAGAGAAGTTTCTCGAGGCTTCTAGATCATGAGCCTCGTGTCCTCCCTTATCCCTATCATTGTGGGTCAATTGAGCTTGAGATCCCCCATCATAGGATCTTAGAGGCCACCTCATCCACAAATCTCTCAACCATTCCTATCCATTGAGCCTTATAAATACAAGCTCATGTCCATGGTTGAGGGGGAGAACTTTAGAGGTATTGTTATGCTGTTGGATTGACCACTTGGCCCAAGCCATTTGAGACCATAGAGAACAAAGTTGGAGCTTATGGGGATGAACTGTTGGTTTCATGGAGATGTATGTCGACACTAAGGCTTAATTGTTGTAAACTTCTCCATTCATCTTAATGCAAAGCTGATTTCTGTCCCACATTATTGTTGTTGTTGATTTCACATGTACATGTTGTTAGATTCCTTAGTCACTAACATGGATCAATAGATTATGTTATGGTAGCTTTGATGTGTTTGCATGTTTGATCTAATTGTAGGTACATAGGTTTACTATCGAAGCAACATTCCAGGTATCTACGACGTCTAGGGAGGGTCTTCACCCTTTGTTGTTCATTTGTTCTGGATCTGAACAATTCAAACTAGAGGAACAACTTTTGTCCGCAGAAGGTGAAATACTCCTGCTTACAGTAACCATGGCTGTTAAGAAGAAGAAAGCTCATAAAGAAAAAGAGAAGCAAACAAGTCTACATTAGAAAGAGGAGTAGATCTACTTTTCTCTCTTGCCCAAGTGCCACATACAAATGGAGGAGTGAAAGCTAATGCAAAATATTTGAAACCCTTCTAGAAAAGTCCCTTAGGTAATCCCTAAATTGTAGAATAGTTACTAATAAAATAAAATAAATATTTGGTTGATTTAGAATAGGGTGCGAAAGGTCATATGGTTAGTACTAACACTAATTTTGATGTACGATCAAGGGTTTAAGACATACATGTATAGACATGGGCAAGGCATAAGAAAGACAAAACAAAATAAGGATTCAAACAGGAAAATCCATTCAGGAGAATATATCCACATGCATTTTCAAGCCAAAAGGAAGACAAAAAAAAGGCTAGTCTAGGTATGTAGTATCCATGAGGAAGCATCCCGCAAACATGATACAACCATTGTGTTTTAATTCAACTTAAGGGAATCAAATAACAAAATGAAGACAAGAGAATAGTTATGGGTCAACAAAGGGCTTTACTATGTTCTCTCTCTCTCGAGGTATGTAAACATTTTTTTTGTGTCATCACTATATAACAAGAAAATCCAAACTGAAGATGTGATACGTTGGTACTTGCATAAGTAAAATCTATTTCCAACATGTATATATTTATGCATTAATTGATCTACGTCATACTTATGTTTTAGTTGTTTTACTTGAAACAACAAAGCTTAACACACTTCAAAATCAACTAACATCACAGAAGGCAGATTTTTTTTTCTCAAAAAAGGATAATTACTTTAAGTGAATGCATAAATTATAAATGAACATTGGATAAGTAATAATTAAAAGTAATTTAAGTACTACATATTCTAGTAAATGTATGCTAAAAAAATAGAAGAAGAGCATATATCTTTTATGTTAGTTGTTTTGTAGATGTAAACATATTTGCTTACATGTAATTCTATTTAATTTGACAATAAGTATTTCTTAAGATACCATGAAAATAAATGTTTAAGAGACCTTCAAACGCCCCTCTTCCAACAATAAAAAGCTACTTAAGGGAATACATTTTATGTGTAGAAAGGTTAATTCCAAACCAACAAAGAAAAAATGTCTATTATGTTTGTTGTCTCCTTTAGAAAAGTAGAAAACATGGACTACCTCTTTTTAAAACCAAGAAAAGCAAACTATAACCTATTTATGAAGAACAAATTATGAATTTTTTTTTACTCCATGAGTAAAAGACTAACCAGGATGGTTGATAGCTTCATAGAAGGGAACATGTTTTTGCATGTGCATTTGTGCATTGTTTTTTTTTGCTTAATGATATAAAAAACCATCTTTCAGGGTTGGAAGGCATAGAGAGTGCCGATAAGATGGTCACATGGAATGTGTATCAATGGATTATCAATTTCAGCATAGAAAAGAGGCATGCTCATGAGGTGGTCACATGTAATGTTGATCAATGGAGTATCAGAAGTGCTAAAGGGAGTGATGTGAAGGGTATGGTTGTTGCGGCTCATTCAAGGCAGTCGACCAGCGAAATAAAGGGTACAGTGAAGGAACCAAGTGGGAATCAGAGTGGACGAGACTAAAATACCAATACAAAGTCATGAAGAGTCAACAAAACAATTTAGTAGGCCTAGGAAAAGCGATGTATAAGAATTCTACAAGGAGGATTCAAAGGCAACCTTAAAATGGGACCACCTAGAAGGTAAGGAGGCCAAGAGAAATACATGTATAAGCAGCCTACAAGTAGGAGGAATTAAAAGGCCTGGAAAGCAACCATGGATTCTAGAATTCAAACAAAGTAGGAAAATGACGCAAAGGACATGCGTCAACAAAGAAGAGGAGTGTAGGAGGACACGTGCAGAAGGCATATTGGTGGAAGGGACGACAAGCGTTAAAGTGGTCGCAACAAAGACCACAGGGGACAAACGCATGTAGGCATAACAATCACAATAAAAAATATTTTTTTGTTCCATTTAATGTCATGTACTTGCACAATTAAATCACATTGTGTCTGGATATCAATCCATGTGAATTTAAGGGAATCGTTTAAGAAAAATAATGGGAAAACTATTTGTAATACTCATAATAGTTCCTTGATCAAATTATCTAGCATCTAGATTTCATGGCATAGTACAAATTTGGAAGTAGAGAATTTTCAAGTCATTATAGAAAAAAACCATAGAAAACAATATTCTTGTCCAGGAATGTTGGAAGTTGGGCACTCTATTTGGTCAGCGGATGTTTTGTAGACATTGAATAGGCTCATAGTTGTATGTATGTTATTAAGTATGCAAATTGAGGAAACATAATTTAAAAGTACATAGAGTATTTACATGGGAATCACAGTCTAGGTTTGTCCTATCAAAATAGGAAGAAGCCCCAAAACAGACTACATCCAACCTGTTATCACTTAGAATGTACCCAGGCCGTGAAAGGTAGATCCCGAGGTAACCACATAACCACTTTAGATTGTATTATGACCTATACAATCAGAGAGGGATCTCTCAATTTTTTTAGAGCCTTCTGACTCAAGATATCCAATCAATGACACTCAGAAGGTCATATTTCTGATAGGAAAATTTTGTTTCTAAAGATTTGGTAGGACATCCATGGAGGAGACCGTTGGGAAATGGAGTCAATAATTAGATCCGAGTTAGGTTGCAAGAGGTTGGGGTTTGAAAGATTCATGGATAGAGGCAAGGTAGACACCATTTCCTTAGTCTTGAAGCATTTGCAGGTTGATTAGAATACAAAGAAGATGGTCCATTAAACAAAGCACCTATCTAGGGTGAACGCTGTAAAACTTTAGAAGAAAAAATGTTTTTTTTTTTTTTTAAAACCATGGACCTAGAGCATCCATGATGAATTATATCCCATTAACTAATGTTTAAACATGTAAGAACATACAAAATGGAGTGGGACACTAGAAATTCTGTCACACTAGAAGATCACTTACTGAAGAAAAAGATGGCACAATAATCTCTGCCATAGAAAACATTCAACATTCCATACCTGCAATTTTATTCATATACAATAATTGAAGCCATTACAATGAAAGAGACTCTCTGCTCTTGAAAATACAACCCTAAATCTATCAAAAAAATATGAATATATAGCTGACACTACCTCTACCTAGTCTTCAATTTCGAAATCTAATTTCCCTCCTAAAAATAGAATCAATTACAAAATAGAAATATATATTTAATTGGTTTCTCGCTTTCTAGGAGGCGGATTGTTGAAAAATAGCCTTCAAATATGCACCTGTATATCTCAAATAGGTGACATCTGTGTAAAATCTAAGAGAGGTTTTTGTAATTCCATCTGTCCTCAACAAAACCCATATCTTTATTTTCTCATATTAAAAGCCGTAGAATACATTTTTTTATGGTTATTTTACATAGAAGTGAATTATTGTGATTGCTTTGTTGTTGTTTAACACATTAATTTACAACATCCCTAAAGGTTGAAATTATATGATTAAGATCTAAGGAAGCTTCTTGGATGAAGGTGAATTTGAAAATTTGCATCAATTGGCCAGTGCAATTGAAATTTTAAAACTAATAGCTTAGTATTCTCTCTTTTTTATTAACTTGAAACTTTACCTTTTGTATTTATTTCTTAACTTTTAAAAATGTGCCTTCTATATTAATTTTTCACTTCACATATGACATGCCTGGATAACTTCAATGCTTGGGATGAATTGTATTGATTGTGAACCTTGTATACGTACATAAGGATATGACCTTTGGTTTCATCTTCGAGACGATTGATTCTTATTTTCCTATGACTCTTCACTTTTCCTAATAATAAATACATTGTAACTATAATCCCCAGCGTTAGGTTTTTCACATTCTCCTAATTAATTCAAAACGATGTTTTCGAATCCAAGCATCTTTCTTAACTTTTCAAGCTTGTGTGTTGCAAGCACCTTGGTGAAGATGTCCATAATCTACTCGCGTGTGGAACAATGTATCAAAAGAATTGTCTTGGCCTCTACATGATATTGAAGCAAATGACACTTCCTATTGATATTCTTTGTTTGAATAATGGAATCCAAGATTCTTGTCCAACTTAATTGCAAAAGTGATGTCAATCAAAAGTGGAGTAACATTCACTTGTTTCACCTACACATCCTATAATATATTTCTAAGCCACAAAATCTCCTTTGTTTCCTATGCAACAACCACATATTCTACCTTTATATCTCCAAGAGATAGTTATTGATACAAGACTCATGAGTATCCTAAATTTGACACTACATTCCCCTTATTTCCATCAAAGTCTAAATCTCAATATCAAATTAATTGAAGTCCTCCACCTTAGAGTATTTGAGTCCAAAGTCTTGAGCCCCTTTCAAGTATCTCAAAACTTTAATTGCATCACCAATGTCCTTCATAATATTTTTGCATGAGCTTGGAAAGGGTCCCAACTACAAATGAAATATCAATTCTAGTAGTAGTAAGGTGAATAAGAGTAACACATTTTTTAATGTATTTATCATTTTTCGTGGGGAGATTTCTATCAAAAGTGTGCAGTGTGGGTGCTCTTTGGATGTGGAATTGAATTACGCATCCAACAAATGCTCTCGCTCGAAATTTCTGTAAAACCACTGGGAGATAAGTTGAAAATATGAAAACAAAAAGCAGTTTTTGTGTCTTTTCCTTCAAAATTTATAATATTATTTTATTATTTTCCTTAGGAGGCCCACTTTAGACCTCAAATTTCCTCTAATGGATTTTGGATGTGGGGTTTTCATCTACTTAGCACCCCTCTTGCCACTAGGATGAAGTTTCAAGCAAAGAATCCTTCTCCTTCATTTGATGATAGTATCCAGCACTCTTTAGTGATTAGTCTTCTCTACCTTATCCATACTCTACCATAGGGAAAATTTTAAGAACGCCATCAAATTTCTATGTATAATAAATGTGTGAATCCCCACGATATATAGGAAAATATCAACGCTAATTTATCAATTTTATATTATGTATACATAATTTTTTGGCTAATCTCTCATTGAATTGTATAACTTATAAAATATTGGCGAATATTTCACTAAATTATACAACCTTGTAAAGTCTTTGGCGAATCTTTCACTAAATTATAAAACCTTGTAAAGACTTGGCGAATCTTTTACCAAATTATAAAACCTTGTAAAGACTTGGTGAATCTTTTACTAAATTATAAAATATTATGAAATCTTTGCGAAATTTTTTATAAAGTTTAAAACCAAATATAGAAATAGGAAAAAATATAAAAAACCACACTCTAAATCACCGACTTCATGGCAATATGGAAGAAAAAAGACCAACATTCTCAATTTTTCATTTGGTATTCCGCATATTTCAAATAAATGAAAATTAAGATAGGAAAAGTGGAAAAAATATGACATGCAAATTGCATGTAATATAACATGCGGTATCTCTCATTCAATAGTCAAGAACAAATTTCCAACCATGTCTATGCTTAATTGGAAGGCATATACCAAGAGAGCACAAAATACATTAGCAATGGCCTTTTTGACAATCTTAATCTTACTAGAAATTAATGAAGGAGTCTTAGTAATGTCAATATGAGTACCTGTGAAATCTTTTTTGGATAACTGTAACTTAATAAATATTTCTAGCCCATCCTGTAAGTTCTCCAGCTTGCGACCAGAAATTGGTGTGAAAATGTTCCAAATATCATTATCTAAATGCTGAATAAATAAAGTTTCAAATACTATATGAAAGTGCATCATAACTGTGGAGGTCAATACTATAGAATTAGTGGAATCAACCGCGTTCAAGACAACAAGAGGTATGGAAAATGACCTAATTAAATTAGCAAGAATTGGGAAATATTGGCCAATCTCCGCATTTCCATCGAATCAAGTTGCTTAAAATGATCCCATAAGCAATACTACAAGAGAGAATTGAAAATATCATTTTCTTCCAAAAATGCAACCACAAAAATGTACGACTAAGAAATTTACCATTTTAAACTAGATATCTGTAATGTCATGCCAAAAAATTACATAGGCCAAACAAGCAACTTATGCACAACTACACATTAAAATAAAAAAAAATTTATGCACTAGTGGACATACCTGTAAGGTGAACTTATGGTTCTTGTATGGTGACAAAACTTACCTGCAAGAGGATAATATTATTTTTTAAATACCTTCTCTTGTAAGCAACATCTATTGAACGTTTCCTTGTAGGGACCTTTGGATCTAGATTCATGAAGAAGCATTTCATATTGAAGGTGGCTTAAGGACTTGATGTGGACATATGCTTGTGATTTGTTATCGTTTGGTGACTTGGGGCCCAAGTTGTTGTTTTGTGAGCCTTCTTGATGGAGTGTACCCCTTGAAATATCTTTGGAGGCCATGTGGCATCATCACTTGACATTGAACCCTTTCTTGATGGAGGAACCCCCTTGTTTGGGGCCTTATATCTCACATTAGAGGAAATTTGGGGTCTAAAATGAGCCTCCTAAGGAAATAATAAAAACTCCACATAGCTATAGCATGCTTACTATGATTTGATTATCTATGGAATGGCTAAAGCTTCACTCAAAATCATCTTTAGGTGACCATGGCGACAAAATGAACAATGCTTCTATTACGTGTGTTTATTGTTATTTAATTTGTAGTAAACATGATATTGAGAAATTTTAATTTTTTTCTTTTGACGTAGGGATACATGATTCAACACTACACATTCTAAAAATATACAAGCATACCATTTTAATTAAACAACAGATTTCTTGTAGATGGTCTAACATGAATAAAATGGTACTGGAGAATATCCATAATCCATTACAGCAAGCGTACTCTTGTTTATTATCATGAAGATCAACAAATGCCACCTCTTTCATTTTATTATATATAGATGTCAATTAAAATCAAAATTCAATGTTCTTGGAGTAGGAAGATTGAGAAAATAATTAGTTTTCACAATAAACAAAATATTCTTATATTCTTGAGCACCAAAATTAGGTGTAATGATTAAACTCAATTTGCTTACATGGAGACTAACAAATATACTCTCTGGAACATGTGCTTTAAAATTCTAACTATGTTCTAAAATAGTCAACCAAGAAAATTTCACATGAATTCATTACCAAGTTAAACTTACTTCTAAGACAACAAAAAAGGTACAGAAGTCCATGTACTAGAATTTGACGTTTGTATTCGTATTGAGGTCATCCTTATTTGAAGCAATCACAACATATTAGAAATGACATGATTCACTGTGCACAATTCATGGATAAACTTGATATCAAACATTCCAACCACAATGAGATTGCTTGAGTACAAAAAACTCTTGCTGAAGCTTTCACTTTACCTAAATTCAACATATGAATCTCATATTGTCATGCAAGTAATACAAAAGATTTTATTTTTCCATTACTCGTATGCAATGTTCAATTGTCTCGAGTAGATGACATAGAAAGGTAAATCAAAGGTTATTTATTAAATGATATGACAAAATAAAAATATAAAGAAGGATATATGAAATCATTTATAATAAAAATTCATCTAACCGATGAAAACTCTAGAGACAACTTCATTGACAAAAAAAATCCATGATCAGAAAGTGACACTATGTTTAGAAAGTCAGCAAATGATCCCCAAGTTACTTGAAATGGGGAAACTTATAGAGTTTCAGAACTGGGTACAAGTTCATAACGGTCTAAAAATTTCAGGAAAATCAAAGCCAAATGCAGAAAAAGAGTGCATTTTGATAATTCCCATTAATTTTCATAGCTATGACAATGTTGATTAATTCTAACTTTGGAGTGTTCCATGATTAACCTACCTGGAGTCTTAGCTTTGTTAATGGAGTCTTAGCTTTGTCAATGGAAACCAAGCTTTATTGTATAGAAATCAGTTAATATAATGACCTACAAGTATATAGTGTGACATACTCGAATGTTTTGGATCCTCCTACTTCAACACAATTTAATTGATGCTCTGATATTTATTCAATATAGTAAACTAGAAGAAGCCCTTTCCTCTCAACAAAGAGAAGGATGAACTAAAGAAATTTGGGAAAAAATTGACAAATTTGTCTGTCTTGCATATTTATAATCCAACAGAAGCACCTAACGTGGGAGAAAACAACTCAATGGAGTCAAATAAAAATGCTTCATTTGATAAAGCAATGGCCACCATGCAAACCACTTTAGACAATAAGAATTAGAATCATGCCATCAATATAAATTCATGTGGAGGAAAAGGTATTGTTTTCCTTTCTCTATAAACTTCAAAGATTTCTAATGATGTGTGGTACTTGGAATAAGGCTCATTTAAAATATGACGTGCATAAGAATATTTTTAAAGAGTTAAAAGAAGACATAAATCATAAGGAGGTTATATCAGACGTGACTCTCATTAGATCCAACACAAGCATGGAACACGTTACACAATGTGGCATACCCAAAATATAACAAGTAATTACAACAACTAATCTAGAATTCTTCATTGTCCTATGTGGGAAGTGATTAGCCTGTTCTTGCTAAAAATAAGTAGGTTGTCATTAGAAATAAATAATCATAAGGAAATTAAAAGAACCTCAGTAGTCTTGGTACAAATGAATTTTATTATCTTAAGATAATAAAATAGATCTAAAGTAAAAAACAAAATGAAAGTAAACTCGAAAGCTAATAAGCTTGTAAGGATTCATTTTAGAATGATATGGACAGTAGATTGATTACAAATCATTATATAAAATGAACTAGGAACTAACAAATATGAGACCCAAAACTTATTGCAAGGCACTATGTGACAAAAGCGTTAAATGACATAAATTTGTGACACATTGTTTATCCTGAGATGATGGCTAAGAAGAGAGTTAATCCGGGTTCACAACATTGTTTCAAGGAATTTTGTGCTAAATACATAAAAGAAACCCACTAGCACTAAATCCTAAGCACCAACAATCTATAATAATTCACAATAGTAGATAGATTTAACCAAGCATACATTACAACTACACTTAATCCCTCTTCAGAGATTCACATTTTTAATGATTACCATATCGATAGAAATACATGAAAGGAATTAGCTAAAATACACTTCAACAGGTATATATATCATATTAGAGGAAAAATAAAAAAGATAGTATAGTGCTTTTGACAAAAGAAAACAAGTACAACAGGTATATTGTCTCAAATTACATGATAACTGTGTACAACAAAGATGAACTACTAAACATACTGGTTTGTAGAATGGGTTCCATAACAAAGAACCTTGAATGAAAATAACTCAAGAAGACTTTGATCGTACAAGGACAATCTCTTTTGGCCACACTATTGGCATATTGCTTAATTCCTTGTGCAATATGCAAAATGATATTTAAAAATATTTTGGAAGGGTGTTTAAAGCAATGAGAGAAAGGTATTTGGAAACCCAATTCTTAATAGCCTATAAAACACTAAAATTTCCCATCATTAATCAAGATAGAAGTTGAACTAGGGTTCAAAACGTTTTATATCCATCACTAGAGTCTGATGAACATCAAGACGAAAAAAAAGAACTACAAATTAAAGGTAAACCAGATGCATAAGAAATATTTTTAACTTTGACATTCACAAGACCAAATATAGCCCATATTACTCATATGTCACTTGTCACAGGTCAAAGTACAATGATCTGAAACAAACATATTCTTATCAAATGAAACATGCATTCTGAAACTCAACCAGGTAATTGACTTAGTAAAATAGACAAGAAATGAAGTAAAGGAAGCACCACAAACCTCAATCTTGCGGAAAATAACATATAGTGTTTGGGAAAGCACGGCAACCATTTTTTATGGTACATTACTTGTAAAACAAGAATCTTTGTTGGGAACTATTCCTAAAACTGAACATTACAGACAAATATTTATATATAAACAAAATGTTAGACACACTAGGCACACAGAGAGGGGGGGGTGAATTTGTGTGTGCAATTTTTATTAATTTTTCAATTTTAATATCAACAACTAATTCATCAATGCGTTATTCTACCATTTGCATAATAATTTCATAAGCATCTATCACTTCATCCCTTACAAATCATAAGCATCTGAATCATGAAGTCATAACAAGAACCACAGCACAAGAGAACACAACAACATATGATTTTGTAATCTGTTTGTATTTGTTTTGGAACAACTACAACCATGAGGTAAAATAAGCACCTACTTATACAAAGAGCACCTACTCTTCATCCAAGGCCCTGCCTGGTTTTCTAAGACCTTGCTAAGAAGGGTTTGAGGTATCCTAACCTCAAAAGCAAGACAAGCTTTCTTTTACAATTACATCTCACTGTCTCATCATACTCATCACACACACATATCGCTATCAAGTGCGCTCACTGCCACATCATATTTCTGTCCACGTCATCACTGTCATATTAAATATCATTCTCAAGCATATCATTGTCAAGTCAGAACATCGCTGCCATACTCAGGGATATCATTAACATAGTCAAGCATTCACTGTCTAAACATGGCAATTACTGTCATCAACATTGTCTTCATGATAAGGGTTGTCAAAGGTTGTCACATCACTGTCATACTGTCATCTTGCCAAGTTAGGGATGTCATATTTACCAAGCTAGGGTTTTCATCTCCCTTCTTAAGCCTCATGAATTGGGGCTGACAATTCTTATGTCAGAATGTCTTCAAGAAGTCTGCTAATTCCAAGTCTGCTCAACAAAAGATGGTTTTCCACTTGCCCATCATAAGTCAGCTGATCATAAGATCTGCTAATCAATGTTAATGGTCTTCTTGTTTGTTTATCATCATTCATGTCAAGTCATAAGGTAGATGATCTCCAACCTTTTCTCAGTCTCTATCTAGGGCTTATAGATATTTCTGTTCTGGCAACAAGGAATAAAATCCTCCTCTACAGATCTTATCTTTTGTTTATCCACCCAGTAGACACTCCTCTCACAAGAATTTGTGGCTACCTTTAATTATTCAACATGTTGTAACAGTCTCACTTTGATAATCCAAATCTCAGATATGATTTAATAGTTCATGACCATCTCCTGCGGCTATATCATCCTCTTTTGTCATTACTGAGAATTAGAGAAACACATGACTTATTAACTTGCAACTTCTCTTCATGCAAGTGTCAAGAAGATCTTCACAAAAGGGACTTAGGCCTCCTTCATAACATCTAAAGCCAAGTATTAAAGAGTTCTCGAACTCTTATACAATCAACTGAAATAGCACTGAGGTTTACCCTACAAAAACTAACACAGGAAGAGTAATACCAACCGGTCGATTACCTGCTTGATCAACTTGAATACATGATCTTTGTCCTTACCTGAGTAGGAGATTGAACAAGTTTTGAAGAAGAATTACTTGTTGTCTGTCTTAGACTCCAATGAAATTGGGATTGACTTTCTTAAGAACAGTATCAACTGTGGCTTGAAAATTTGACCTTCTGAAGTGTTGTAGATGAATGGAATTAGGCTAGCTTATCAAGAACCAGGACAGGAGTTTCCTGGAATAGTATTTTGATGATCTTCTTTCTTCTAACATCTCCATATGAATTCGGATTCCTTGAAACTTATGAGATAGATGTTTTTCACTGTGGTAACTCGAGATTTATTTCACACTGTGTTTCCTCCATAAAGTTCATAATACACTCCACATAGTTCAGCATATGCCCAAGAAAGATCATCACTCCTGCTGTTTGGATCTTTAAGAGATTAACTTCCTACTAGAATGCGTCTGGTTTCCTTCACATACTGGATGCCTTATATGACTGTAACCCAAAATTCTGAGCATATAAAAACTTCAAAAACTAATTGTTGCCATAGTAAAAAAAAGTCATTCTTCTACACCAGCAAAAGTTTGCCACAGCGGTTGAGCTCAACAAAGGTTTCCACCACAGAAATCTTATATCACTTCACCCAAATTCACACATATTGTCTGCTGCAAAATTCAAGGTTGTTTTTAAAATTCAGGTGTCTCCTCCTACTGCTTCCACCTCAGTCTGCAAATTCAGGTCTGTGTTACTGCTGTTAGGGTTAGGGTTTACTGCTGCCTCCAAATTTCAGTCAAGTTTATCCAAAAATCCACCAATAGGTTTCCAAAAAAAAATGCTGCAAAATTATGGTTTAAGGACTGTGGACAAGCCTCCAAAACAACCCAAAAGGTTGTCCTCCATCCATAATGAAAGAACCAAAAAAAAATCAGACTTTAATTTTTTTTTATGCTACTGCATTTTCCACAGTGGACTGCTCCTCCACTGTCACTTCCTTAGTCCACGAAAATTGCAGAGTTGTGTTCTTATTAAATTCATATGAAAAATGAATGACATTAGGTTGTATATATATAGATTTGTACCCCAAATTTTATGGGGCCGACCTGCCCTAAAAAAATTGAATTTAATTTTAATTTTAAATTTTTTTTAAACACTTTTCTTTGGTCATCTCACCCAAAAGATGGGGTTAACATTGTCACAAAACTTCAAAAATTATTCTCTTCAATCGTGAGGAACCACGTGACGTGCTACCTACCGTTGGAAATGGCATGACGAGGGCTATCTCCCCATGATGGGTTTATTTTCAATCCCATGGTCCAATACTCTCAAAATATTCAATTTGTTCAGGACGTCAAATACCCCACACATGGGGGTGCCAAATACCATACCGCCAACTACAAGAGTTTCAAAGTCTTCTTCAACATATCAATGCATGTCCATGGGATCTACCTCCATATATATCCCAATGGCCATATAACCACAAAGAGGACCATACATCACCATCAACAAGCTACCAAGTGTGTGGGTTCAAGGACTTCTTCAAGACTTCTTCAACACTATCGGGTTTCTCCATCGTCCATCAAGGCTTCAAGAAAATCTACAAGGTCTTTAACACCATTAGTGGGGTCTTCAACCTCTTCAGTAAGGTGGTGGCATCAAGATCTAGTCTTGTGGGTACATGGACCTTGTCAACCGGGTACAAGGTGCTTCAGGGCACAAACCCACTCTATAAGGGATCCAAGGTACTGCAGGTGGGACTTGGTGGCATCAATGACGACCTTGTGGGGCCGTTGCAAGTCCATGTTGGCATCAATGACAATTTCATCAACACAAAATGATTCATCTTAGCATTTACCAATATTTCCTACCTGCCAAAATATTCATGGGATAGGACTCTAACATTGCTTCTTAATTCCCTATCAATGCCCACCTGATATACGTCATTAGGAGTGGATCCTGAGCAGCATAAGGCATTGTTGTTTGAGTGGTTTCCAATAGGCCCTCATTTGGATGTCTGAAGTTACTCAAATGGTTTGGTCTTGCCTCAGCTTCCAGTTGTTGAGAAGGAGCTGGGGCTATTGTTCTTGGTGGTTGATTGTCCATGTTTTCTCTCTTAGAAACAAGGTCATTTACAATTTATGCTTCCCCAAGACTTTGAGATACGTCAGCTCGATTTTACAAATTTTGAGTGTTTGCATCCGTCTTGCTTATAACCCACTGTGAGAAACTAACACAATACATCCTTCTTTATTTGCACAGAATAAAAACAATCAAACCTACATATCTCATACACAATAAATCTGTTTCTAAAAGAGAACTTATAATAGATTGGCACAGATGCATAAAATATTCAATTACCAGAGATAATGTTCAATCATGGCCATGTAGAGTTATATGACCATTCACGTATGCCTCTCCACAAAGTCTTGAAATTGCTAATTTGATCCTCAAAGAGTCTACCTAAAACTAGTCATGGGACCCTTTACCCCATTGAGAAATTATAATACCAATAGGCTAATGAGCAACCTCATACATACTCCTTTGAATGATAAATCATTTTGATTGTTGAAGATGCAATGCAATATTTACAACAAGAAACCATTTCAGGAAATTGCAATTTTAATCAAACAAATAAAGGTTTGCTACAAGTTTTGAGCTATTCCCCACTTAACATCCATCATCTTCAAAAGTCAACATTATTCTAACCATGAAAGAAAGAATTAGTAAAGGTGTTTAATTTGTGACGAGGGGTGGTGGGTAAAAATTCATAGCCTAAGATAGATAAGAAGAGGGATTGAAAGAATGACAAGAAGAATGTACATGTTATTATGAATGACGGTGCATGTGCACTTGGAGATCTTGATGATAGAGCCTTCTTGGATTTCTCCATCTGATATGAGGGAGTTGAAGGTAGTTGGGAGAAAATTCTGATGCGTGTTGTTACCATCAGAGAGAGTCATTGGAAAGTGTGGAGTAGTTTTGTTTGTTGGTTATGGTTGGAGCAAAAAAACCTGCAAAAATGGATGAAGATGTACATAACCAGCCAACAGAGAAGATATCGCATTTTCTGTTAAGGGTGGCTCCATTAGGCGAGGGAAACATTGAGAGTAAGAGGGAAAAAAGGTGTAAGTATATGACCAGTGTTTATATATATATATATATATATATACTATTGTAGGAGTTGCATACAACCATGTCATAAGTACATTTAAATTGTAGTAGGAAAAAGAGTAGAATGTAACAAGTCACGTAAAGAGGGTAAATTCAATTTGTTTTTTTATTATATAATGTGATAAAAAACATATAAGGGAAGTGTTTAAAGGTAGGTAGTAAATGTTTAAAGTGTATTAGAGCTACGATCTGATAAGGAAGTTACTGGATCCTTCAGACCTTCTCAGCATATCCCTTCTCCTCAACCCCCTACCTCATTACGACCATCATTCTTTGTTTTATTGAGTCTCATTCTCCTCTCTTCAATTTACCCCGCCGAATGTATTTCTCCTCCAAGACACTCCACTCCTCCTCTAATCCTCCATATCTAGCTTCCCATTTCACTACATCACTGTATAAGGAGAAGATCCAAACTGATAATGTGATCCACTGGTCGTTACTAATCCGCCCAAGGGTTAGGTGCATGCAACCAAATACAAAGGACTTGCATAATAGAAGTACACGATAAATACATACAATATTTTTGCAAGATTAACCTAGATGTGCATTATGAAAGTATACTTGCATAAGTAAAAGTTATTTCCAACATGTATATACCTATGCTTTAACTGATCTACTTCATACTTATGTTTTAATTATTTACTTGAAATATATAAATTAGATAAATAAAGGGCTTTCATATTAGCATTACATGACAAATAATCACAAGAACCTTCTAAGACTAACTGTGTTTTGTAAAACTGTAATTAATTTAAGTTAATGCAAAATTTATAAATGGATACTGAAACCCTAAATTTAATGGCAGCACTACATTTTCTAGTAAATGTATTCTAGAAAAATACAAAAAATCGTAAGTAATTTAGTTCAATTGTTATTCAGATGTACAAATAAATTTGTACATGTAATTATATTTATTTTAATCATAAGTCTTTCATAAATCATGATTAACTAAATTTTTAAAAGACATTCAAATGGCCCACTTCCAAGAAAAGAAAGATACGTAAGGAATTGCATTTTAAGTGTTACTAAAGGAAAATTAAAATCAAATTGGTGTTTTGGGATAAAAGCAAAAAAAATAGCCCATTTTATGTGATCACTAATAGAATTTGTCATTTTCTGATTAAGAAATAATATGGACTTATGTATGACTACCATAAAATACCATCATGTGCTATATGTTTATTCCTCCTATAAATGGTGAAACTATTTCTCTAATGTGGTTTGTAAGATCTTCTTGGCTTGCTAGAGAAAGATTATTTTCTTGAACCAAGTAGGTCATGGCCTACTTTGTTAGCTCTATTGGTAAGATACAAATCCCCCAACATTATCTCTACATATACATATACAACGATAATTAACTGAAGTGATTATGTAGTGTTAATGCGTTGTTTTAACTTTCATAGCCTTTGAATCGATTTTATTTTTCAAGATTGCAAAAAATTGATGGGATCTATTTTTTGGTTTCTAGTTTAGAGAGGCAATATACCCAACTGAATGGCAATGCAAAACATAATAAATGCACTAGGGAGGGTTGTTGTATTGACACAATGTCAAGTGACCCCCATGAATGGGTTATGAGAAAAAGGAAAATTCCATCTTATATGCCCGTGGAGTCCGTCTACCCAATGAAAGTACAGAAGGGCGACTAGATGGTTGAGGCATCAGTATTTGTTACAAAACTCCTTAGTGTGGGTTGGAGGAAAATTTAAAGCAATCTATCTATCACCTTCAGTTTGGGGTTTAATAGGTTCAACTCTATTGTGACCACAATGACAAGGAGAAGGAAAAGGAGAGTCCATTGGATAAAGAAAAGAACCATCCGAAGCAAGGGTAGAATGTCGGAGGAAACCATGGTGCGAACATAGCCCTTTGGAGAAGTGGAATAAACCGTTATGGTGTGGGGAAGAAGCGGCTGGAGCAGCGAAAGAAACCATGGGATTTAAGAAATCCAAACAGAGCAAACAAAGAGCCTAAAGGACACGAGTCAACAAAGTATGAGGACACATGTGGAATTTGGGTTGGAGGAAGGGAGGAAAAATTCTAGAGTAGTCTCAACTAACACCCCATGGTTAAATATGGATGTCATGGCCCACTCTAAAACCATAAAGAAACCTAGGCATCAAGGAAAAGTAGAAGTAACCATGGATGTTAAGAAGAAGAAAGCTCATAAAGAAAAAGAGTAGCAAACAAGTCTACAGTAGAAAGAGGAGTAGATCTACTTTTCTCTCTTGCCGAAGTGCCACATACAAATGGAGGAGTGAAAGATAATGCAAAATATTTGAAACCCTTCTAGGAAAGTCCCTTAGGTAATCCCTAAATTGTAGGATAGTTACTAATAAAATAAAATAAAGATTAGGTCGATTTAGAATAGGGTACGAAAGGTCATATGGTTAGTCCTACAACTAATTTTTATGTCCGATCAAGGGTTTAAGACATACATGTATAGACATGGACAAGGCATAAGGAAGACAACACGAAATAAGGATTCAAATAGGCAAATCTCGTCAGGAGAATATATCCACATGCATTTTCAAGCCAAAAGGAAGACAAAAAAGGCTAGTCTAGGTATGTAGTATCCATGAGGAAGCATCCCGCAAGCATGCTACAACCGTTATGTTGTACTTCAACTTAAGGGAATCGACTAACAAAAGGAAGAAAAAAGAATAGTTATGGGTCAGCAAAGGGATTTACTATGTTCTCTCTCTCAAGGTATGGAAACAATTTTTTTGTGTCATCACTATATAACAAGAAAATCCAAACTGAATATGTGATACGTTGGTACTTGCATAAGTAAAAGCTATTTCCAACATGTATATATTTATGCATTAATTGATCTACTTCATACTTATGTTTTAATTGTTTTACTTGAAACAACAACGCTTAACACACTTCAAAATCAACTAACATCATAGAAGGCAGATTTGATTTTCTCAAAAAAGGATAATTACTTTAAGTGAATGCAGAAATTATAAATGGACATTGGATAAGTAATAATTAAAAGTAATTGAAGTACTACATATTCTAGTAAATGTATGCTAAAAAACTAGAAGAAGATCATATATCTTTTATGTTAGTTGTTTTGTAGATGTAAACATATTTGCTTACATGTAATTCTATTTAATTTGACAATAAGTATTTCTTAAGCTTCCATGAAAATAAATGTTTAAGAGACCTTCAAATGCCCCTCTTCCAACAAGAGAAAGATACTTAAGGGAATACATTTTATGTGTAAAAAGGGTAATGCGAAACCAACAAAGAAAAAAAGTCTATTATGTTTGTTGTCTCCTTTAGAATAGTAGAAAACAGGGATTACCTCTTTCTAAAACCAAGAAAAGCAAACTATAACCTAGTTATGAAGAACATATTATAATTTTTTTTTTACTCCACTAGTAAAAGACTAACTAGGATGGTTGATAGCTTCATAGAAGGGAACATGTTTTTGCATGTACATTTGTGCGTTGTTTTTTTTTGCTTAATGATATAAAAAACCATCTTTCAAGGTTGGAAGGCATAGAGAGTGCCGATAATATGGTCACATGGAAAGTGTATCAATGGATTATCAATTTCAGCGTAGCAAAGAGGCATTCTCATGATGTGGTCAAATGTAATGTTGATCAATGGAGTATCAGAAGTGCTGAAGGGAGTGATGTGAAGGGTATGGTTGTTGCGGCTCATTCAAGGTAGTCAACCAGTGAAACAAAGGGTACAGTGAAGGAACCATTTGGGAATCAGAGTGGACGAGAATACAATACCAAAGACGAAGTCACGAAGAGGCAACAAAATAATTTAGTAGGCCTAGGAAAAGGGATATATAAGAATCCTACAAGGAGGAGTCAAAGGAAGCCTTAAAATGGGACCACACAGAAGGAAAGGAGGCCAAGAGAAAGACATGTATAAGCAACCTACAAGTATGAGGCATTAAAAAGTCTGGAAAGCAGCCATGGATTCCAGAATTCAAACGAAGCAGGAAAAGGATGGAAAGGACATGCATCAACAAAAAAAGAGGAGTGCAGGAGGACATGTGCAGAAGGTAGATTGGTGGAAGGGACGTCGAGTGTTAAAGTCGTCGCAACAAAGACCACAGGGACAAACGCATGTAGGCATAACAAGCGCAATAAAAAACATTTTTTTGTTCCATTTAATGTCATGTAGTTGCACAATTAAATCACATTGTGTCGGATATCAATCCATGTGAATTTAACAGAATCGTTTTAGAAAAACAATAGGAAAAACTATTTGTAATACTCATAATAGTTCCTTGATCAGATTATCTAGCATCTAGATTCTATGGCATAGTACAAATTTGGAAGTAGATAATTTTCAAGTCATTATAGAAAAAAACATAGAAACAATATTCGTGTCCAATAATGTTGGAAGTTGGGCACTCTATTTGGTCATCGAATGTTTTGTAGACATTGAATAGGCTCATAGTTATATGTATGTTATTAAGTATGCAAATTGAGGAAACGTAATTTCCAAGTACATAGAGTATTTACATGGGAATCACAGTCTAGGTTTGTCCTATCCAAATAGAAAGAAGCCCCAAAATAGACTACATCCAACCTGTTATCACTCAGAATGTACCCACGCTGTAAAAGGTAGATCCCAAGGTAACCACATAACCGCTTTAGATTTTATTCTGACCTATACAATCAGAGAGGGATCTCTCAATGTTTTTAGAGCCTTCTCACTCAAGATATTCAATTAATGACACTCAGAAGGTCATATTTATGATAGGAAAAGTTTGTTTTTAAATATTTGGTAGGACAGTCATGGAGGAGACCGTTGGGAAACATAGTCAATAATTAGATCCAAGTTAGGTTGCAAGAGGTTGGGGTTTAAAAGATTCATGGACAGAGGCAAGGTAGACACCTTTTCCTCAGTCTTGAACATTTGCAGGTTGATTAGAAGACAAAGAAGATAGTCCATTAAACATAGCACCTATCCAGGGTGAATTCTGTAAAACTTTAGAAGAAAAAAGTTTAAATTTTTTTGAAACCATGGACCTAGAGCATCCATTATGAATTCTATCCCATAAATTGATGTTTAAACATGTAAGAAAATACAAAATGGAGTGGGAAACTAGAAATTTCGTCACACTAGAAGATCACTTACTGAAGAAAAAGATGGCACAAGAATCTCTGCCATAGAAAACATCCAACATTCCATACCTGCAATTTTATTCATCTACAGTAATTGAAGCCATTACAATGAAAGAGACTCTCTGCTCTTGAAAATCCAACCCTAAATCTATCAAAAAAATCTGAATATATAGCTAACACTACCTCTACCTAGTCTTCAATTTTGAAATCTAATTTCCCTCCTAAAAATAGAATCAGTTACAAAATAGAAAGATATATTTAATTGGTTTCCCGCTTTCTAGGAGGCGGATTGCTGAAAAATAGCCTTCAAATATGCACCTGTATATCTCAAATGGTGACAACTGTGTAAAATCTAAGAGATGTTTTTGTAATTCCAGCTGTCCTCAACAAAACCCATATCTTCATTTTCTCATATTAAAAGACGTAGAATACATTTTTTATGGTTATTTTACATAGGAGTGAATTATTGTGATTGCTTTGTTGTTGTACTTTTACACATTAATTTACAACATCCCTAAAGGCTGAAATTATATGATTAAGATCTAAGGAAGCTTCTTGGACTCAATGTGAATTTTAAAATTTGCATCAATTGGCCAATGCAATTGAAATTTTAAAACTAATACCTTAGTATTCTCTCTTTTTTATTAACTTGAAACTTTACCTTTTGTATTTATTTCTTAACTTTTAAAAATGTGCCTTCTATATTAATTTTTCACTTTACATATGACATGCATGGATAACTTCAATGCTTGGGATGAATTGTATTGATTGTGAACCTTGTATACATACATAAGGACATGACCTTTGGTTTCATCTTCCAAACGGTTGATTCTTATTTTCCTACGACTCTTCACTTTTCCTAATAATAATTACATTGTAACTATAATCCCTTAGGCATTAGGTTTTTAACATTCTCCCAATTAATTCAAAATTATGTTTTAGAATCCAAGCATCTTTCTTAACTTTTCAAGCTTGTGTCTTGCAAGCACCTTGGTGAAGATGTCCATAACCTGCTTGTGTGCGGAACAATATATCAAATGAATTGTCTTTGCCTCTACATGATATCGAAGCAAATGGCACTTCCTATTGATGTGCTTTGTTCAATAATGGAATCGAGGATTCTTGGGCAACTTAATTGCAAAAGTGGAGTAACATTCACTTGTTTTACCTACAAATCCTATAGTATATTCTTAAGCCAAAGAATCTCCTTTGTTTCCTATGCAACAACTACATATTCTACCTCTATATCTCCAAGAGATTGTTATTGATCCAAGACTCATGAGTATCCTAAAGTTGACACTACATTCCCCTTATTTCCATCAAAGTATAAATCTCAATATCCAATTAATTGAAGTCCTCCACCTTAGAGTATTTGAGTCCCTTTCAAGTATCTCAAAACTTTAATTGCATCACCAATGTCCTTCATAATATTTTTGCATGAGCTTGGAAAGGGTCCCAACTACAAATGAAATATCAATTCTAGTAGTTGTAAGGTAGATAAAACTTCCCACATGTTACTTGAAAGTAACACATTTTTAATGTATTTCTCTTTTTTCGTGGGGATGTTTCTATCAAAAGTATGCAGTGTGGGTTCTCTTTGGATGTGGAATTGAATTACGCATCCAACAAATGCTCTCGCTCAAAATTTCTGTAAAACCACTGGGAGATAAGTTGAAAATACGAAAATAAAAATTAGTTTTTGTGTCTTTTCCTTCAAAATTTATAATATTATTTTATTATTTTCCTTAGGAGGCCCACTTTAGACCTCAAATTTTCTCTAATGTATTTTGGATGTGGGGTTTTCATCTACTTAGCACACCTCTTGCCACTAGGATGAATTTTCAAGAAAACAATCCCTCTCCTTCATTTGATGATAGTATCCATCACTCTTTAGCGAGTAGTATTCTCTACCTTATCCATACTCTACCGCAGGGAAAATTTTAAGAACCCCATCAAATTTCTATGTATAATAATTGGGTGAATCCCCATGATATATAGGAAAATATGAAGGCTATTTTATCAATTTTATATTATGTATGTATAAATGTTTGGCTAATCTCTCATTGAATTATATAACTTATAAAATATTGGAGAATATTTCACTAAATTATAAAACCTTGTAAAGTCTTTGGCGAATCTTTCACCAAATTATAAAACCTTGTAAAGACTTGGCGAATCTTTCACCAAATTATAAAACCTTGTAAAGACTTGGCGAATCTTTTACTAAATTATAAAATATTATGAAATCTTTGAAATTTTTTTTATAAAGTTTAAAACCAAATATAAAAAACCACACTCTAAATCGTCGACTTCATGGCAATATGGAAGAAAAAAGACCAACACTCTCAATTTTTCATTTGGTATTCCACATATTTCAAATAAATGAAAATTAAGATAGGAAAAGTGGAAAAAATATGACATGCAAATTGCATGTAATATAACATGCGGTATCTCTCATTCAATAGTTAAGAACAAATTGCCAACCATGTCTATGCTTAATTGGAAGGCATATAACAAGAGGACACAAAATACATTAGCAATGGCCTTTTTAACAATTTTAATTTTACTAGAAATTAATGAAGCAGTCTTAGTAATGTTAATATGAGTACCTGTGAAATCATTTTTGGTTAACTGTTACTTAATAAATAGTTCTAGCCCATCCTATAAGTTCTCTAGCTCACGCCTAGAAATTGGTGTGAAAATGTTCCAAATATCATTATCTAAATGCTGAATAAATAAAGTTTCGAATAGTATATGAAAGTGCATCATAACTGTGGAGGTCAATACTATAGAATTAGTGGAATCAACTGCGTTCAAGACAACAAGAGGTATAGAAAATGACCCAATTAAATTAGCAAGAATTGGGAAAGGTTGGCCAATCTCCGCATTTCCATCGAATCAAGTTGCTTAAAATGATCCCGTAAGCAATAATACAAGAGAGAATTGAAAATATCATTTTCTCCCAAAAATGCAACCACAAAAATGTACAACTAAGAAATTTACCATTTTAAACCAAATATTTGTAATGTCATACCAAAAAATTACATAGGCCAAACAAGCAACTTATGCACAACTACACATTAAAATAAAAATAATTTTATGCACTAGTGGACATACCTGTAAGCTGAACTTATGGTTCGTGTATGGTGACAAATCTTACCTGGAAGAAGATGATATTATTTATTAAATACCTTTCGATTGTAAGCAACATCTATGGAATGTTTCCTTGTAGGGACATTTGGATCTAGATTCATGAAGAAGCATTTCATATTGAAGGTGGCTTAAGGACTTGATGTGGACATATGCTTGTGATTTGTTATCATTTGGTGACTTGGGGCCCAAGTTGTTGTTTTGTGAGCCTTCTTGATGGAGCATACCCCATGAAATATGCCTTTGGAGGCCATGTAGCGTCATCACTTGACATTGACCCCTTTCTTGATGGAGGAACCCATTGTTTGGGGCCTTATATCTCACATCAGAGGAAATTTGGGGTCTAAAATGAGCCTCCTAAGGAAATAATAAAAACTCCACATGGCTATAGCATGCTTACTATGAGTTGATTGTCTATGGAATGGTTAAAGCTTCACTCAAAATCATCTTTAGGTGACCGTGATGACAAAATGAAAAATGCTTCTATTACGTGTGTTTATTGTTATTTAATTTGTAGTAAACATGATATTGAGAAATTTTAATTTTTTTCTTTTGATGTAGGGATACATGATTCAACACTACACATTCTAAAAATATACAAGCATACCATTTTAATTAAACAACATATTTCTTGTAGATGGTATAACATGAATAAAATGGTACTGGAGAATATCCATAATCCATTACGATAAGAGTACTCTTGTTGATTATCATGAAGATCAACAAATACCATCTCTTTCATTTTATTATATGTAGATGTCAATTAAAATCAAAATTCAATGTTCTTGGAGTAGGTAGATTGAGAAAATAATTGGTTTCCACAATAAACAAAATATTCTTATATTCTTGAGCACCAAAATTAGGTGTAATGATTTAAATCAACTTGCTGACATGGAGACTAACAAATATACTCTCTGGAACATGTGTTTAACAATTCTAACTATGTTCTAAAATCGTCAACCAATAAAATTTCACATGAATTCCTTACCAACTTAAACTTACTTCTAAGATGACAAAAAAGGTACAAAAGTCCATGTACTAGAATTTGATATTTGTATTGATATTGAGGTCATTGTTCTTTGAAGAAATCACAACATATTAGAAATGACATGATTCACTATGCACAATTCATGGATAAACTTGATATCAAACATTCCAACCACAATGAGATTGCTTGAGTACAAAAAACTCTTGTTGAAACTTTCACTTTACCTAAATTCAAAATATGAATCTCATATTGTCATGCAAGTAATACAAAAAGATTTTATTTTTTCATTACTCATATGCAATGTTCAATTGTCTCGAGTAGATGACATAGAATGGTAAATCAAATGTTATATAGTAAATACTATGAAAAACTAAAAATAGAAAGAAGGATATATGAAATCATTTATAATAAAAATTCATCTAACTAATGAAAACTCCAGAGACAACTTCATTAACAAAAAAATTCCATGATCAGAAAGTGACACCATGTTTAGAAAGTCAACAAATGATCCCCAAGTTACTTGAAATGGGGAAACTTATAGAGTTTCAGAACTGGGTACAAGTTCATAACACTCCAAAACTTTCAGGAAAATCAAAGCCAAATGCAGAAAAAGAGTGCATTTTGATAATGCCCATTAAGTTTCACAGCTATGACAATGTTGATTAATTCTAACTTATGAGTGTTCCTTGATTAACCTACCTGGATTCTTAGCTTTGTCAATGGAAACCAAGCTTTATAGTATAGAAATCAGTTAATATCATGAACTACAAGTATATAGTGTGACATACTCAAATGTTTTGGATCCTCCTACTTTAACACAATCTAATTGATGCCCTGATATTTTCTTAACATAGTAAACTAGAAGAAGCCCTTTCCTCTCAACAAAGAGAAGGATGAACTAAAACAATTTGGAAAAAAAATTGACAATTTTGTCTATCTTGCATATTTATAATCCAACGGAAGCACCTAACGTGGGAGAAAACAACTCAATGGAGTCAAATGAAAATGCTTCATTTGATAAAGAAATGGCCACCATGCAAACCACTGTAGACAAAAGAAGAATTAGAATCATGCCCTTAATAGAAATTCAGGTGAAGGAAAGGGTATTGTTTTCCTTTCTCTATAAACTTCAAAGATTTCTAATGATGTGTTGTACTTGGAATAAGGCTCATTTAAAATATGATGCGCATAAGAATATTTTTAAATAGTTAAAAAAAGACATAAAGCATAAGGAGGTTATATTAGACGTGGATCTCATTAGAACCAACACAAGCATGGAACACGTTACACAATGTGGCATACCCAAAATCTAGCAAGTAATTACAACAACTAATCTATAATTCTTCATTGTCCTATGTGGGAAGTGATTAGCCTGTTCTTGCTAAAAGTAAGTAGGTTGTCATTAGAAATAAATAATCATACGACCTCACTAGTCTTGGCACAAACAAATTTTATTATCTTAAGATCATAAAATAGATCTAAAGTAAAAAAACAAAATGAAAGTAAACTTGAAATCTAATAAGCTTGTAAGGATTCATTTTAGAACACTATGGACATATATTGATTACAAATTATTATATAAAATGAACTAGTGACTAACAAATATGAGACCTAAAACTTATTGCAAGGCACTATGTGACAAAAGTGTTAAAGGACACAAATTTGTGACACATTGTTTATCCTGAGATGATGGCTAAGAAGAGAGTTAATCCGGGTTCACAACATTGTTTCAAGGAATTTTGTGCTAAATACATAAAAGAAACCCACTAGCACTAAATCCTAAGCACCAACAATCTATAATAATTCACAATAGTAGATAGATTTAACCAAGCATACATTACAACTACACTTAATCCCTCTTCAGAGATTCACATTTTTAATGATTACCATATCGATAGAAATACATGAAAGGAATTAGCTAAAATACATTTTAACAAGTATATATATCATATTAGAGGAAAAATAAAAAAAGATAGTATAGTGCTTTTGGCAAAAGAAAACAAGTACAACATGTATATTGTCTCAAATTACCTGATAACCGTGTACAACAAACATGAACTACTGAACATACTGGTTTGTAGAATGGGTTCCATAACAAAGAACCTTGAATGAAAATAGCTCAAGAAGACTTTGATCATACAAGGACAATATCTTTTGGCCACACTATTGGCATATTGCTTAATTCCTTGTGCAATATGCAAAATGATATTTAAAAATATTTTGGAAGGGTGTTTAAAGCAATGAGAGAAAGGTATTTGGAAACCCAATGCTTAATAGCCTATAAAACACTAAAATTTCCCATCATTAATCAAGATAGAAGTTGAACTAGGCTTCAAAATGTTTTATATCCATCTCTAGAGTTTGATGAACATCAAGGCGGAAAAAAAGAATTACAAATTAAAGGTAAACCAGATGCAGAAGAAATATTTTTAACCTTGACATTCACAAGATCAAATATATCCCATATTAATCACACATCACTTGTCACAGGTCAAAGTAAAATCATTTGAAACAAACATATTCTTATCAAATGAAACATGCATTCTGAAACTCAACCAGGTAATTGACTTAGTAAAATAGACAAGAAATGAAGTAAAGGAAGCACCACAAACCTCAATCTTGTGGAACATAACATATAATGTTTGGGAAAGCACAACAACCATTTTTTATGGTACATTTACTTGTAAAACAAGAATATAAGTTGGGAACTATTCCTAGAACCGAACATTACAGACAAATATTTATATAGAAACAAAATGTTAGACACACTAGGCACACAGAGAGGGGGGGTGAATCTGTGTGTGCAGTCTTTATTACTTTTTCAATTTGAATAATCAACAACTAATTCATCAATGCGTTATTCTACCATTTTCATAATAATTACATAAACATCTATCACTTCATCATTTACAAATCATAAGCATCTGAATCATGAAGTCATAACAAGAACCATAGCACAGGAGAAGACAACACCATATGATTTTGTAATATTTTTGTATTTGTTTTGGAACAGCTACAACCGTGAGGTAAAATCAACACCTACTGATACAAAGAGCACCTACTCTTGATCCAATACCCTACCTGTTTTTCTTAGACCCTGCTAAGAAGGGTTTGAGGTATCCTAACCTCAAAAGCAAGACAAGATTGCTTTTACAATTACAACTCACTGTCTCATCATACTCATCACACACACATATAGCTGTCAAGTGCACTCATTGCCACATCATATTTCTGTCCAAGTCATCACTGTCATATTTAAATATCACTCTCAAGCATATCATTGTCAAGTCAGCACATCACTGACATACTCAGGCATATCATTAACACAGTCAAGCATTCACTGTGTAAACATGGCAACTACTGTCATCAACCTTGTCTTCATGATAAGGGTTGTCAAAGGTTGTCACATCACTGTCATACTATTGTAGATGTCAAACTATCATCTTTCCAAGTTAGGGATGTTATCTTTACCAAGCTAGGGTTGTCATCTCCCTTCTCAAGCCTCATGAACTAGGGCTATCAATTCTTATGTCAGAATGTCTTCAAGAAGTCTGCTAATTCCAAGTCTACTCAACAAAAGATGGTTTTCCACTTTCCCATCATAAGTCAGCTCATCATAAGCTATGCTAATCAATGTCAATGGTCTTCTTGTTCGTTTATCATCATTCATGTCAAGTCATAAGGTAGATGATCTCCAACCTTTTCTTAGTCTCTATCTAGGGCTTATAGATATTTCTGTTCTAGCAACAAGGAATAAACTCCTCCTCTACAGATCTTATCTTTTGCTTATCAACCCAGTATAGACTCCTCTCACAAGAAGCTATGGCTACCTTTAATTATTCAACATGTTGTAACAGTCTCCCTTTGATAATACAAATATTAGATATGATTTAATAGTTCATGACCATCTCCTACGCCTATATGATGCTCTTTTGTCATTACTGAGAATTAGAGCAACACATGACTTATTAACTTGCAACTTCTCTTCATGCAAGTGTCAAGAATATCTTCACAAAAGGGACTTAGGCCTCCTTCATAACATCCAAAGCCAAGTCTTAAAGAGTTCTCCAACTCTTATACAATTAACTGAAATAGCACTGAGGTTTACCCAACAAAAACTAACACAGGAAGAGTAATACCAACATGCCGATTACCTGCTTGATCAACTTGAATACATGATCTTTGTCCTTTCCTGAGTAGGAGATTGAACAAGTTTTGAAGAAGAATTACTCGTTGTCTACCTTAGACTCCACTGAACTTTGGATTGACTTTCTTAAGAATAGTATGAACTATGGCTTCAAAATTTGACCTTTTGAAGTGTTGTAGATGAATGGAACTAGACTAGCTTATCAAGAACTAGGATAAGAATGCTCTAAAATAGTATTTTGATGATCTTCTTTCTTCTAACATCACCATATGAATTCAGATTCCTTGAAACTTATGAGATAGATGTTTTTCACTGGGGTAACCCGAGCTTGATTTCACACTGTGTTTTCTCCATAAAGTTCAGAATACACTCCACATAGTTCAGCATATACCCAAGAAATATTGGCACTCCTGTTGTTTGGATCTTTAAGAGATTAACCTGTTACTAGAATGCGTGTGGTTGCCTTCACATACTGGTTGCATTATATGATTGTAACCCAAAATTTGAGCATATAAAAACTTCAAAAAAGAACTGCTGCCATAGTAAAAAAAATCAGTCTTCTAAGCCAGTGAAAGTTTGCCACAATGGCTGAGCTCAGCGAAGGTTTCCACCATAGAAATCTTAGAGCACTTCACCCAAATTCACACATACTGTCTACTGAAAAATTCGAGGTTTTTTTGAAAATTCAGGTGTCTCCTCCTACTACTGTCACCTTAGTCTGCAAATTTGGGTCTGTGTTACTGCTGTTAGGGTTAGGGTTTACTGCTGCCTCCAAATTTCAGTCAAGTTTATCCGAAAATCCACCAATAGGTTTCCAAAAAAAATGCTGCAAAATTATGGTTTAAGGACTGTGGACAAGCCTCCAAAACAACCCAAAAGGTTGTCCTCCATCCACATAGAAATAACCAAAAAAATCAGACTTTAAAAAAAAATTATGCTGCTGCGTTTTCCATAGTGGACTGCTCCTCCACTATCACTGCCTCAGTCCACGAAAATTGCAGAGTTGTGTTCTTATTAAATTCATATGAAAAATGAATGACATTAGGTTGTATATAGATATATTTGTACCCCAAATTTTATGGGGCCAACTTGTATTTAAAAAAATTGAATTTAATTTTAATTATAATTTTTTTGAAACACTTTTCTTTGGTTGGCTCACCCAAAAGATGGGGTTAACATTGCCACAAAAATTCAAAAATTATTATCTCTTCAACTGTGAGGAACCACGTGACATGCCACCTACCGTTGGAAATGGAATGACAAGGGCTATCTCCCCATGATGGATTTATTTGCAATCCCATGGTCTAATACCGTTAAAATATTCAATTTGTTCAGGGTGTCAAAGACCCCACACATGAGGGTGCCAAAGAGCATACTACCAACTACAAGAGTTTCAAAATCTTCTTCAACATATCAAGGAATGTCCATGGGCTCTACCTCCATCTATATCCTAATAGCCATATAACCACAAATAGGACCATACATCACCATCAACAAGCTACCAAGTGTGTGGGTTAAAGGACTTCTTCAACAATATCGGGTTTCTCCATCATCCATCAAGGCTTCAAGACCATCTCTAGGGTCTTTAACACCATCAGTAGGTTCTTCAACCTCTTCAGCAAGGTGGTGGCTTCAAGATCTAGTCTTGTGGGTACATGGACCTTGTCAATTGGGTACAAGGTGCTTCAAGGCACAAACCCACTCTATAAGGGATCCAAGGTACTGCAAGTGGGACTTGGTGGCATCAATGATGACCTTATGGGGCCGCTGCTAATTTGATCCTCAAAGAGTCTACCTAAAACTAGTCATGGGACCCTTTACCCCATTGATAAATTATAATACCAATAGGCTAATGAGCAACCTCATACATACTCCTTTGAATGATAAATCATTTTAATTGTTGAAGATAAAAAATGCAATGCAATATTTACAACAAGAAACCATTTCAGGAAATTGCAATTTTAATAAAAAAAATAAAGGTTTGTTACAAGTTTTGAGCTATTTCCCACTTAACATCCATCATCTTCAAAAGTCGACATTATTCTAACCATGAAAGCCATCACTATCAATTATTTTAAGTGCATAGACATTTATTATTTTCTTGGAAAAATATGGTGTATTCTATGTTATCTCCCTTGCGGCATTTGACTATTCACACACATTTGAGGATAAGAAAATGATGGAGAAGAGTTTATATCATTGCATACAATTATGTTTTAGACATTTCATAAAATAACTTTGGCATTTTACGAAAGTAAAATTCCAAGCAAGATATGTTTTAATCATCAAAATATTTTCTTATCTTGCCAACAAGGGCTTGGTTGAATGTTGAGGTCAATGGACTATTGAGACATTGACTAGGGTTCCATTCTCAATGTGTTCTACCCCACTTGGATGCCATATTAAAAAAATGGATGAGAATGTAAATCTAAGGAGAATTTGGAAAAATAAGCCCTCAGAACTGACACCTAAGTTGACGCAAGTCCATGCATTTTCTTGAATCTAGAAAATGTGGATGATGGCATGATTCATTTCTAAGATGTAATTTAAAAATCCAAAATCAAGTATAAAAATTTGCATTTAACTAGCATACAATATTGACATGCCATTTCAATTTGTACAAAAAAGAAATAAATCCATAACTGTGAGCTGTGAATAAGTTTTAACAAAGCAAAAAAACAATGAATTTCAAAGAAACACAACTTGAATACTGCAACTCTAAAGATTATGTGATATGTGTTGCTTATTTACATAAGAAACATGTTATATTTTTATCATTTAATCAATATGATCTAGGATCTTATCTGAAATATTAATATGCACAACAATAATCACAAGAGGCAAGAGACAAATAGATTTTTCCTCGGGGAAACCATAAAGGAGAAAACACTGCAACTTCCTCAGAGATAGAATGAGCACCAATAGAAAAATTAAAACCCAAATACACAAAGATGATCTCCAATAGTTGTTCTCTCTCTCACTTATGCGAGCTCCTCCTCTCTCACTCATGAGCTACAGTTGAGTGAGTGTGTGTTTAAAGTAGAGAGTCTCACTCTCTATTTATACTTGTTTTCCGCTTGACAATTACTCTACAGGGCCGACCTCACTAGGAGAGTCTAATAACCCTAGTACCCCTCAACTATGGGGACTATTTCCCCGACTTACAATGGAGGGTTAACGCCAATGAATTCACATGAATTTATTATATTAATGACTCTCCCGATCGGAGGAACAAACGTCTTCNAATACATTCCGAAGTTACAAATACATCAACACTCCCTCTTAACTAGGAAGGTATTCTCTTGACACAGTTCATCAGCACAAGTCTTCATCACTGGATCATCATAATTGTCACTGCTCTCACTATCTTGAGCAAATGGTGCTATCTCTCAATTCTACTAGTCATAGGAAGTTCTACAGATCCAATCCTTTTTCATGTTGGATGTAGTTCTAAGCACTTATATTCGACCATGGGAGGCCCATCCTGCCACCATGTCAGAAAGGCCCAACATTTACATCCTACCATGGGAGGCCCAACCTGCCACCATGTCAGAAAGGACCAACACTTACATCTGACCATGGGAGGCCTAGCCTACCACCATGTAAAAAAGGCCCAACAATTACATCTGACCATGGGAGGCCCAGCCTGCCACCTTGTCAGAAAGGCCCAACACTTACATCTAACCATGGGAGGCCTAGCCTACCACCATGCCAGAAAGGCCCATCACTTACATCTGACCATGAGAGGCCCAACTTGACACCATGTCAGAAAGGCCCAGCACTTACATCTAACCATGGGAGGCCCAACCTGCCACCATGTCAGAAAGGCTCTAAACTTACATCTGACCATGGGAGGCCCAGCTTGCCACCATGTCAGAAAGGATCTGCACTTACATTTGACCATGGGAGGCCCATCCTACCATCATGTCAGAAAGGCTATGCACTTACATCTAACCATGGGAGGCTTAGACTACCACAATGTCAGAAAGGTTCTACACTTACATCCACCAGCATGGTAGGACACACCTACTACCATCCGAGGAAAGGCTCTACACTTACATCTAACCATGGGAGTCCCAACCTACCACCATGTCAGAAAATCTCTCAGACTCATCACTTCTCCTTGGAAGGAACCTCAAGGTAATTCTTTAGGGGTCTCTCCATATACTCTAGTCTATGGAAAAGAAGCCATTTTACCCCCAAACATTCTACTCCCATCTTCATAGTTAGCTCAAGCCTCAAGAAGATCCAATAGCAAAGTATCACAAGCACGAATTAAAACCCTATTAAAACTTGAAGAATCACGACAAAAGGCTAAATATAAATTCAATCAACATCAAGTTATCATCAAAATATGGTTCAAAAAAAGAAAATATGGTACAAGAAACTTTGATGTAGGAGACCTATTTTTGAATTGGGATAATCCACATGAGGAAAAGGGTAGACACACAAAGTTTCAACATTTATGGATTGGTCCCTATCTAATTGCTGAAAAGCTTGGCCCTTCAACTTACAAATTGAAAGATTAACAAGGATAGGAAGAAAGTCTTCTTGTAAATGGCCTCTTTCTCAAGCATTACTTCACTTAAGTTATAGGAACACTTTGTACATAAATAAAAATTTTCTTTTCTTGGTCCTTTTTAGTTTGTTTCTTCGTTTTGTTTTACCTTGATTCATAGCCTTAGTTCGTTTTATTTTAATAAACCAACTCAATTTTTGGCACTTGGGAGTATAGAAATCTCATTAAACTCAAAGATCTTTTAAGGACAAGAACTGCTTATGGGAAGGAGAAAGTGGTAAATTTCAATCAATAGTAGATTCTTTAATTGTTGACAAATGATAGAAAGGGAAGCTAAGCTTCAATCCCACATTTGAATCATTATAAACCCTATGAAATAACTAAAACTCATGAGGTTTGGAGTGCTATCTTGGGGTTCCATCCATTCTCACATTAATACCTTTCTCAGGAAGCATACCATGATGGACCCACGGAAAGGAAGCATGTCTGATGGTGTTAACACCATTTATGGGCTAAGTAATTGGCAAGGGATTTGGAAAATAAATGATGGGATAAGGTATGAATTTTTTTCATATCATGATGCCTTAAAGAATGTTGATGAGAGTCTGCAGATGTTTGAAGGAACATTGCTATTTTGAAATGCCAAATACTTAAAAGATTCTGATTTTTTACCTTGAAAATGCATGTAAATGAAGAAATCTGCTCCTATTTTAATGATGACAAGGAATTGACATCTTGGATGCAGAATCGAAAAGATCAAGGTCCAAAAGGCATTTCTTCCCAAGGAAAATTGGGAGTGAAAGTGCGAAAGATGGTAAAGTTTGGTTATAAAAGTGGTAAATCCAACTTCCCCCCTTCACAGTCCAGATCCGACGGTTCATAAAGGTTTCTGCATCAATCTACGACCCAAAGAAAGTGGGAATTTAAAAGGAAGAAAGATAAGGGAGGGAGAAGAAAGATCAAAATCAAACTTCGAACAAGTTAAAATCCTGATTTTTGTTTTCCGTTGTCCGAACATCCGATGGCCTAGAGCGTTTCTGCCAAATATCAATAGCTCGGAAAAGAAAAAAGGGGCAGATATCAAAAAGAGAAAATGCCAAAGGATTATACCCTGAAAATTTGAAATCTTGCTTTCCACGATCTGCGGGATCTATAGTTCAAAGAGTTTCCGCACAAATCAACGATGCAGAAAGAAACAACAGGGAGGAGATCGAAAAGTGGAAATGCTAAAGGATTTTATCATGTAAGGTTATTGTTCCAGATTCTGTGATCCACCAGATCTATGGTCCAAAAAGTTTCCATGAAGATCAACGATTCAGAAGTGCCAAATGGAAAGGCGAAAAGAGGAAATGTGAAGTGTTTGGTTAAGAAAATTCGGAATCCCACTTTCTATTTTCTTCAGCCTACATTTTCATATTAGATCAATGGTTGCGAGGATCTCCACCGAAGATTGACGGTGCGAAAAAGGTAAACCCCTCATCTTTGAACGACGAAGATCTGGCGGAAGGTTGATCTACGACCCATGTTGATTTGGCTGGATGAACTTGCACACTCAAAGTTGGAGAGCGCCTGCATGATGGAAAATGTGCATAAATGACGTGTCTTTTTCCAATTGGATATTGTGCTCAGAGGTTGGAAGTACAAAGGGTCACTTTATGGACTGCAATGGTGCATTTTCAACCGTCAAATGAATAGGTGGAAGCAGATCAATGGTGGAAATGCATTTTGTAGCCGCAACATGCACGAGGGATAAAATTATTCATGGTTGCGAAATCTTGTAGACCCCACACCTTTGAACGGTCATGATATAAGCAGATGAAGATTGATGGTCCATAATGATTTCGCTGGGCGAAGATGTAGGCATAAAGGAAACTGTTGTATACTGTCAAAGGTACATTGAACCATTCGTTTTCACCAAGCGAGCATGAGTCGCTGCTATCAAATTTTCCAAATTAATCCATCATGTGCCTCCCAGAATTCTTTCCTGTTTGGTTTATGATCATGGAGAATCTGCCAGATCATGGAATTTGTTAGTATTTTGATTCATACGTGTAACATAATTTGGTTATGTTTCAAGTTTGGTCTCGGGAGCCCAGGATACTATAAATATACCCTCAGTAGAGGAAGAAAAGGTTGGTTTTTCAAGAGTAGATCAGCTCTTCATTGTAATAGGTTTCATTTTCAGTAGATGGATAAAAATTGAAGAGGAGGAATGTCGAAGTTTCTATGACAGAGATTTCTTTTGCCATTACTTTTCTGAGTAAGTAAAAGCCTTATGTGATTGTCTATCATGTTTTTCCCACTCCATTTTGTCTTGCTTTCATGTTTTAATAGTATTTTAATGGGCTATAATTCATTCTTCATGCTCTAGACCCATTGTATTCTAAATTGACCTATAAATACCCTAAGAATGAGGAATTGTTGTCTACCTTGCTTCTTTCCATAAACCTTTCAAACCCATACCTCCTACAAACCCATTTAGATCTGATTGTTGACTCCATTCACCCAATGGCCTTCTCCATGACTGTCCTACCAAATATTTTATAAAAAAAATTTGTGTTATCGGAATTTTGACCTTTTGAGTTGTATCGATTGAATATTTTGAGTAAGAAAACCCAATGACATAGATAGATCCCTCTTTGATTGTATTGGGTCTGAAATATAGTCTAAAGTGGTTATGTTTTTAAGTTGGGATTCACCTTCCACAACCTTGGGTGCAATTTTGAGTGCTAATAAATTGGTGCCGTTGCCGAGGACGAAAGTGGAAATCAGCCTTGGGAAAATGACATTGTCTTAGTTCTACAACCTGGTTGAGCAACCGGTCATAGACACATATAGGTTGTATATGCTCTGGGTACTCCACTCAAAGTTTCTGGAGGTTGAATGCACTAGGGAGACCAATAGTTTGAAGGACCTATATGGGGAGGAGGATTTCAAATCTTCCCTGGGTATGAACGACAGAGTTTTAGATTTGACTGTTGATGGTGAACAATGGTCAAACATAAATAAGGTGGTACTTCTTTCACCTGGTGACTCCACCTTCAAAGAATCCAGTCTGCTGAAAGTTCTATGGTAGATCCATGGTCAAAGAGGTTGCAAAGTCTGAGGACCAAGATGAGTTCTCTGGTTATAAGGTATGCTCCTACGAATTGTGTTCACATTCCTAGTTTCCCAAATTGAACACCTAATGTACGTTGGAAAACATATCTTCCAAAATTCAAAGATCAAAAGGGGGATTATGTTGCCATTCATTTATTTAGATTCAATAAGTATATACATAAGCTGGAAGGTGAATGGCATGAGGATACTTTAATGAAAATATTTATGATTAGTTTAGAAGGAAATGCAAGGTCATGGTATGAGGGATTTCCAGCAGGTACTATATACTCCCTTAAGGACTTTCATACAGTATTTCATGAACATTTTAAAGGTCAAAATCCTTCTTTGTTGTTACTTCAATATTGCTACACATGTGATAAAGAGTTCATTGAAAACTTGAAAGACATAGACGATGATGATCAGTATGTAGATGAAGAGATTTTAGAAATATTACATGAATACGTAGCTAAAAAATAAATACAAAACAACTGCCTTGACATTCATTAAAATCCCCAATAGTTGATAAAGTCTTCCTTGACTGAAAAGGACATAAGCCAAAAATCTGATTCAACCAGCTATATTTCTTTCCCCGAAAATGATGATAGCTTGCAACATTCTTGTCAATCTTTGTGTGACCAAGAAAGAAGTTGGGAATGTGAATCAAATCCTTCCTCATATCATTCTTCTCCTAAAATTCTGTCACAAGAAGAGGATGCCCTTGTTCAATTATAAATCCCCCTTTTGGAGCAAAAATTTCTTCAAAGACCAGTAGTAGATTTTGTAAGTTCAAGGCCTGTTAATGAAGAACCTTCCATTGTAATCCAATATCAAAAGGCTGAAAATAGAGAAGATGATGAGTGTGTTGAAAGTGATAGTTTTCCTTTGTGTTATGCTTCATTTGAATTGATGATATATATACACAAAATATCTAAGAAAACACAAAAACTTCAGTATATGACATTTTCAAAAATAGATAATGAAGAGGGAAAACAACCATGCCATCAATCCCAACCTATGGAAGAAACAATAGTTTTCCATGAGGGGTTAAATCACAAAGAGGAAGATGAAAAGGGTGAACAACTAGAATTTGCTCTGCATTCAAATCTTTCTTTTAATGAACAAGAAGATAATGAGTCTAATGATGTACATGAAGAGAGTCATACTAATTTGATTTATAAAGAATTCAATGGGCATGTTGAAAACTATGTTAGTGATATTTTTAGAGAATATTTCAGCATGCCTATATTTTATGAGTATGAGGATGACTACAGGGATAATGCACCTAAAGAACCAACAGTCTGCAATAATAGAATGGATCACCCAGAATAAGTTGAGGGTCCTAAATGGGATGTCTCTTTATGCTTTTAAAATTCAGAATGACAAGAAGAGTGCATTTCACCTGATTTTCTTGAAGAAATTGAGAGCTCCAAATGGGGCAGTTCTTCATCTTCTTCAAATTCAGAATGTTCATGTCAAGAAGAGATTATTTCATTTGATTTTATTGAAAATATTCTCTGTCTCGAAATGCATGAAAGGAATCAAGTTTTAAATTCTGAAATTTTAGATGAAGAAGTTGATGTCTCATTTGAAAATTGTCAAGAGCATTCCTTGCATGGTTTTATTGAAGAGCATTTTGGCAGGGGAATTGCAGTTGGAGCAGCCTTGTCATAGCGAACGCATAACATAAATTTTTGCAGGTTGCAATGATCCAGTAGCTGACTACACGGAGAAGCTTTGCAGTAGAAATGGTGGGTTATGTGTATGTAGTAAAGAACGAGCCTTTTTTCATAACCTTTTACCATTATGTCCTTCATTTCTGTTTTTGATCAAGCATGAGGAGAAAATTTGTTTATGGGATCATTTCCTTGATTGGATTCATTGGAAGTCAGAAATTACTTGACTGGGCATTGATGCTCAGTAAATAGGGTAGGTAAGTAGCTGTGAATAAGCTCGGTATGACGAGCATTTCTTTTAGTAATTTTTCAGTTTGTTTCAACATTAGTTCAGTTTTTGTTTTGAGAGCATGTTGGGGGTTTCAACAAATATTGGGAGCAGCCCAATGGATTTGGCACATAGTCTATGGGGTTCTTTGCTACCTGACAGGGAGGATAACATATCTAGTTGGAGCCATTTGTTAGCACCATTTCTGGGCTAAGTAATTGGTAAGGGAATTGGAAAATAAATGATGGGCTAAGGTTTGCAAATTTTCATATCATGATTCCTTAAAGAATGTTGATGAGAGTATGCAGATGTTTGAAGGGACATTGCTATTTTGAAATGCCAAATAATTAAAATATTCTAATTTTTTACCTTGAAAATGCATGTAAATGAAGAAATAGGCTCCTATTTGAATGATGATAGGGAATGGACGGCTTGGATGCACAACAGAAAAGATCAAGGGCCAAAAGTCATTTCCACCCAAGAAAAATAAGAAGCGAAAGAGTAGAAGAGGGTAAAGTTTGGTTATAAAAGTGGTAAATCTGACTTTTTCCCTCCACAATCCATATCCAACGGTTCAGAAAGGTTTCTGCATCAATCTACGACCCAGAAAAAGCAGGAAGTTAAAGGCAGAAACATAAGGGTGGGAGTGGAAAGATCAAAATTGAACTTCAAACAAGTTAAAATCCTGATTTCTGTTTTCCACTGTCTAAAGATCCAATGGCCCCGAGCGTTTTCACCAAAGATCAATGAGTCAGAAAAGAACAAAGGGGAAGATATTGGAAAGCGGAAATTCCAAAGGATTATATTGTGAAAAGTTGAAATACCTCTTTTCGCGATCCACATGATCTATAGTTCAGAGAGTTTTCGCACAGATCAATGGTGCAGAAAGGAGCAATAGGGCAGAGATCGCAAAGTAGAAATACTAAAATATTTTTTCATGTAAGGTTGAATATCTACATTTTGCAATCCACCAGATCTACGATCTGGAAATTTTCCATGAAGATCAACGGTCTGGAAGTGGACGGAATAGTTGAAAAGCAGAAATGTGAAGTGTTTGGTTATGAAAATTTGGAATCCCACTTTCTGTTTTTCACAGACCACATTTTCACATCAGATCAATGGTTGTGAGGATGTCCTCCTATAATCGACGGTACGGAAAAGAGGAACATGCGAACAAGATAAGAAGGTTACCCAATATGCAGAAATGGGTAAACCCCGCACCTTTGAACGACGAAGATCTAATAGAAGGTTGATCTATGGCCCATGTTGATTTCGCTGGGTGAAATTGCACACTCAAAGTTGGAAAGTGCCTACGCGATGGAAAACGTGCATAAATGATGTGTATTTTTCCCATTAGATATCACGCTGGAATATTGGAAGTACAAAGGGTCACTTTATGGAGTACAATGGTGCATTTTCAACCTTCAGATGAACAAGTGGAAGCATATCAACGGTGGAAATGCATTTCGCATATGCAACATGCATTAAGGATAAAATTCTTCATGGCCCCTAAATCGTATAGACCCCGCACCTTTGAATGGTTAGGATCTAAGCAGATGAAGATCAATGGTCCAAAATGATTTCACTGGGCGAAGATGCAGCCATAAAGGAAACTGCTACATAAAGTTGAAGGTACATTGAACCAGTCATTTTCACCAAGCAGGCCTGAGTCCCTGCTGCCAATTTTTCCAAATTAACCCATCATGCGCATCCCAACATGTTTTCCAGTTTGGTTTATGATCATGGTGAATCTGCCAAATCATGGAATTTGTTAGGATTTTGATTCATACGTGTAACAGAATTTGGATATGTTTTGAGGTTGGTCTCGGGAGCCTAGGATACTATAAATATACCCTCAATAGAGGAATAAAAGGTTGGATTTTCAAGAGCAAAGGAGCTCTTCATTGTAATAGGTTTCATTTTAAGTAGATGAATAAAAATTGCAGAGGAGGAATGTTGAAGTTTCTATGGCAGAGATTTCATGTGCTATTACATTTCTCAGTAATTAAAGTCCTTATGTGACTGTCTATCCTATTTTTACCACTCCATTTTTTCTTTCTTTCATGTTTAAACAGTAGTTTCATGGGATAGAATTCATCCTGCATGCTCTAGACCCATTGTTTCAAGCATTTTCAAACATTTTCTTCTAAAGTCTTGCATAATTCACCCAAGCTAGGTGCTTTGTTTGATGGATTGTCTCCCCTTGTCTTCTAAATTGACCTGTAAATACCCTAAGACTGAGGAATTGGTGTCTACCTTGCCTCTGTCCATGAACCTTTCAAACCCCTACCTCATGCAACCCCATTCATATATGATTGTTGACTCCATTCGCCCAATGGCCTTCTCCATGATTGTCCTACCAAATCTTTTATAAAACAATTTTCCTTATGAGAAATTTGACCTTATGATTTATATCAATTGAATATTTTGAGTAAGAAAACCCTATGACATATAGAGATCCCTCTCTGACTGTATTGGGTCAGAAATACAGTCTAAAGTGGTTCTTTTGTTGCCTTGGGATTCACCTTCCACAACCTTGGGTGCAATTCTAAGTGCTAACAGACAGATGTATGGCATTCAAAATGATCCATACTATAAATTAAAGAGGCCAAAAGGCTTATATTGAAAATTTAAAATTATGAAATATTTAGTCTTCAATTAAAGAAGTGATGTTGAAGAAATAAATCATCATATCAAAAGGGCTGTCAAAACAACAAATATTAGAAATATTCTTCTCCTTTCGTGAGCATGATGAGAAAACAAATATATCACTCACAAAAAAGGACATTATGGATGGAAGAACCCATACCAAATTCTTGAAGTAAAAGAAGCAATTGAGGAAGATTCAAAAGACATTTTCAGTCATAAAGAAAGCATCAAAGGAATGCTTGTAGCATGGGAATGAGGAACAAATGAATACATATGTCTTACTTTGTTACAATATTGTTGATTCTTATCTAGTGGCAACTTAAAGACAAAGGGGTAAAATGAAATTCATACTCTCTCCCTAGGGGAGTTATCAAGACTCTGAATTCTTGGTTATCATATTCTCAAAAGAGTGGTATCAACTATGATGCATAAAAGTTAAATCCCTAAATAAATCTGGTTTAAAGAAGTCTTGGGAAGTACATTGAATAAATAATTGTACATTCACAGTATAGTACCATGTGGAAATCTTATTTTTCAAAGAGGGATTTTTCATAGATCTATTTTCACCAGCTAGTCGTCAATTATTGTTGTTGCAACTGCTTTCCCAAAATTTTGATATTTAGGGCCCCTCCTTCTATTTTTTATTTGAAAGCATACTTAGACTAGTTTTCCAACTTAGATAGGTCCTCTCTGCACATTTAGTTTAAAAAAAAAAGCTTGAGCAAAAGGGATTTTTCGCAATTCTCTTCTTTCCGCAACCTCAGTCTCCTTTCCGCAAATATGATTTTTGCAATTGTGGATTGTGTATTGCGGAAATCCCTAGTTTTCATTTTTGACTTCCACAATTTTACGACCGCAATTATGTTTCCTCAATTGCGGATTGTGGAAAGACCCTTTTTTCAATTTTGACTTCCATAATTTCCCTCCCGCAATTCTTTGAGCCATTGATTTCTTGCAAATTTATCCCTGACCGTTGATTTGAGATCAAATGCAGGATTCTTCCGGAGCGTCTGATCTTTTACGTATTACGGAAAGTCCCAATTTCCAATTTTGAATCTTGTAATTTCCCTCCCGCAATTCCTGTTCCGCAATTCTCTGAGCCGTTGATTTCTTGTGGATTCTTTCCTGACCGTTGATTTTTGTCGATTGCAGATTGCGGACCAAATTTTCCCAAAGTTGAAATTTTGCAATTCCTTATCCGCAACTCTTTAGAGTCGTCGATTTTTTGTGGATTTATTCTTGGCTGTTGATCTGAGATCAGATGCGGATCTGTTATTTTCCTTGCACCTTTCTCTTGTGGGATTTTTTTGGAACGTCAGATCTTTGTGTCTTTGATCTCATCCGTTGATTTGCTCTCTCTAGCGGAACTTCACTTAACCTTGTAGATTTCTTATCTTTCATTCATTTTTCAGTTCGTGAATCTTTCCTCGTCATCGATCCATCTTCTTGAGATGCTCTAAGCCATCCAATCTCTGATAAACTTGACCGCAGAACAATAAGGAACTCAGAAAACTTCTTCTCGAACTTAAATTGATTGTTACTATTATTTCCTATTACAGTACTATTCACCCTCATTAATCTGTGTAAGAATTAACACCTACTATTAAATTTGAAATTGAGAATGCATGAGGAAAGAGAGGATAAGCTGATTAGTTGCAATATTATTGGCAAATTATTGTTGCTTTAATATGAAGAAGGAGAAGTTTTATAGAATCTTGTTTAGATGTTATTTCCAGATCAGATTTATCTCTCATTATGTTTTCGTTCATGTGTCACAGGTATTTTTTTCACCAAGTTAGATTTAGGAAAGTGTGAAGTAGACACGGGAGCAGGGGATTCATGAATAAGAAGTAGTACACATGGAGACGCATCAACCTTACTGGTACTTAAGTTGCTAAAATACAACGCAATTGTTAAGGAGGCTAACAAATGGGCTACGTGTGTTTCTAGCAGGGCAGGGTCCGCACAGATTTGTTTCTTATGAAACCGTTTGTATTTTCCCTTGTAAAGCACTAAAGACAAATTGTGGGAAGAGCTAGGGTTAGGGTAGACCAAAGGTCACAAAGGTATGAATTCAGATTGTAATAAATAGGAGTACAGAGTAAAATAGAGGGACTTTTGGTTGGCATAAGGGAGGTTGGACTATTGTGTAAAAGAACTAATTCTTTGTTAATAAGAAGGATCATTTTGCTAGAATAAATGGCTGCACAAAAAATTGCTTGGAATTTGTGAAATGCATCCTGTGAAATTACTTCTTCTTGCTTCTATACATTATACAATGAGATTGTTCTAACTTCTTGGAACTAATTCTTTGGTTATGAATGGATTCATTGTTTATGTAAATGTCCGTGTAATGAAAGAGTAATAAAGGGTTTCATTATATCAGAGTTATCTTCGGTATTCTTTCTACTGTAAATGTGAATATTGTGATGGAACAACTATCTGTTAGGCTTAGATGAACATTTTTCAGTATATTACTCTAAACTCTAAATTTTCTCCCTGCGGGGATATGATAGTTTAGCTTAGTATTAGATTTAGAACGATAATTGAGAAGGCAGGAAAGGTAAGACGAAAGGTAAGAACCTTCCCATCACTTGCGAGGTTTCTACTTCTCAATTATATGCATTTAGGCGCTTGCATCTCATCTTTAAAAGAAAATTACATAAACAGTGGACTGGGCTGTAACCAGTGAAGATTTAAACAACTTAATCAATGGTAGTCAGACCGTTAACCAGGAGGATCCCATACACTAAACGATGGATGATCTAATTGGGATTGTTTATTAGGGAGAATCCCTACTGTCGGTACCTGGGATTTTTCCAGGCATCAACAGAGCGTTGCGGATGTATAATTGCGAAAAGGCGATTGCGGAAGGAAAGACAATTACGGGAAGAAAATTGCGAAAAGGCAATTGAAAATGGAAAGATAATTGTGGAAAGACAATTTTAGAAAGGCAATATGTGGAAGGGTTCATGTTGCAGAAAGAATATTGTGGAAGGAACTATTGTGAAACGGAGTTTGTGGAAGGAACTATTGTGAAACGGAGTTTGTGGAAGGATTGAGTTACAAAATTTTGAGTTTGTGGAATAGAATCATGGATTGAGTTGGTTGAGGCTGATTTTGACATGCAGAAGAAATATTTGGCCATGTTTCCATATTTAAAGATTTGCTAAATGTAGAGAAAACTATTCCTAGGAGAAAGCAGTTGGGATATGGTGATTTGAGGTACCCTTCTACATAATGCTACAACTTGTTCTACCCTCCAAAAATTATAGTCAAATGAGTGCTTTCTTTTCAAGACCACTCTTCCTCCTTTTGATTTCATTTTTGGATACTCGTTGTCCTTCAAAATCTTTCCTCCCATCATCTAATATGTGTGTATTTCCACCCTCTCTCTCTCTCCACATTTCCTTACACACTTATCTTTTAATGATCCTATCATATATAAAATTTCCATGATTAGCCTACATAGACCTGACAATATAGTTCTAGAGCTTGAACCATCAATTTCTTTACGTTTTCCTCATGACGTGTTCTTTATTGTGAAATGTTAGTCTTAGGATTTGTCCCACAACTATGGTTTTTTATGAATCCATTTTCATACTATAAGATGGCAAGGATACTATTTTCAAAATTGTCCTTTGTGGATAAGAAATTATCAGCTTCAATGTTAATCCCATCTTTTCCAATGTGACTTGATTGAAAAGAAGATGTTGGTGAATTTTGACCACATTTAGAGCATACATAAACAAAACATTGGATTTTGTGCTTCTGATATGTCCATAAACTTACTATAGTATATTACAATGATACGGTAGTATTGAAAATGGAAATTGGAGGCAAGTAAGGGGATTCATCTTCAATTTCCAGTTGGTGTCTTACCCTTCCATAAACATCATTTCCTTGAATAAAACCTTCATTTGTCTTTCTTAGGCTTTCCAAAATTCTAGAAGAATCACTTAACGATATGAGTGTACCTAACTTAATGTTCTTGCTAATATCCCTTAGTCTCAATCTATCATTTTTAGTTCCTCCGTTTAAAGGGTGTTTGCTTGCAATATTTATTTTTCCATCCATGTAAATATAATGAAATCTTGGAAATGTATGCTTGTATTGATCCTATTTATCTTCTTCATTATTTCCCATCAAACCACTTTCATAACCACTACCTACATTTTATTCAAGTAATTAGTCCTTTTTGATACCCCAACTTTTAGCATTTTCAAAATTTGAAAGGTGGCTACTAGTCTTGGTTCTTGAAACGTTGTGAGTATCTATCGTTGCTTCAGAATTGACACAGTCCCATCCTCCGACACTTGCAGTTCTACTTTCAAATCATTTTTTTCCAAAAACTTTTCATACAATTCCAACCAATGCAAACATTATGAACTGTGTGATCAGCTACGAGAATTAATCTATTGATTTTTGGAGGTTTCGTCGATTTGGAAAGAATTTTTCTCTGGAACAACCAATGACTCATAACTTCAAATCCCCTCTACGTCACAACCCAATTCATCATATTGACAGGTGGGAAACTCAACCTTTGGATCTGTTTCAAATGTGTCAAATTTAACTGCTCCTTGGATTTTAAATTTTAACAAAAGAATGAAACAGTTTGTTAATATCCATATCTTCTATAATAGATTCATCGACACTATACTCACCATATGGTTTTGTGATGAATCCTTGGTAAATTGGTAAGAATGAATCAAGTTATCATGTGAACTCATATCTTCTCTTCTTATGGGATCTATCTAGTATCAACAATGAAAATATAAAGACAAGTTTTGCTAACAAAACCAAGAAAATGTGAAAACTAAGATAAATTGTTATAATATTTTTATAATCATTTCCTTTCCTTGAAAAGTACAATACTGGCCATTGATGTTCTCAATAGTTTCATTTATACGAAAAATATGCACAAAAGGTTAATCACATATTTTATACAAATGAAAATTGGGCCTTGTAACAATCAAACACAAATTGCAGAGTAAAAAAGGAAGCCCCCAATTCTGAGACAAGTTCTGCTAACACAACCAAGAAAATATGAGAACTAAAACAAATTTTTGTAATATTTTTATAAGCAGTACCTCCTCTGCTCAGAAAATCCAATACTGGTCATCTATGTTCTCAATATTTTCGCTTATAGGAAAAAAACGCACATAATTTCAATCACATATCTCTTGCAAACGGAAAGAGAGCCTTGTCAGAATCAAACACAGATTGCAGAGTAAAAAAAGAATCCCCCAAGTATGACCTTGTAAATTTTGTGGTAGAATACCTCAAGTAGTCACAACTCTGCTTTTGGGTTGTGTTATAACTAGATGTTGTTCTTAGTTTATTTGTATTATTTTTTCAAGCATTGGTTTACTATGATTTTACATTTTAAGTTGCTTTTGAGAATTTTTGGCAATGAATACTTTTTGTTTGATTTTATGCTTTTAATGGTTTGACTATTTCATTATTTTAAGGTTTGTTCCTTGGGATTATTAGTTAATATATATATATTTAAGCTTTCAAAAACTTATAATAAATTTTCTTTCAAAATTTTAGCTTATTACTAACCCTCCTTTTTAAGCCTTGGTTAAAAAATATTCAAAAAAGGATTTCTGTAGAAGCTCTGTTTTTCTTGTTTTTGTCATTATCATTGGGAGAATATTATGAGGTGATGGAAACAAATTATGGAAAAATAAAAGAGTTTTTTGTCCCCAACAAAATCATTCACAAAAACCTCTCTCAGTTTTGCAACATCTGTTATCATTTGAGAGATTCAAATTCATCTTTGTGGCCTATTTTTTAGGGTTTGAAAAATTTAATAATTTACTGTTTTAGTCACAAATTTCCAGCACAGATTCCTATCAATTTAAGGATAATTTTTAAAAACCAAGAGAGGTTTTTGTTCTTCATGGACTTATTTAAAAAAAACTCTCTGTTTTTGCACAGGTGTCTCGGATCGAGAGATATGGAGGCGTCGTTGAGACCCAAAGTTTCAGAAATTCACCAAATTTCCCCAAATCCGATTTGCTATTTTTGGGTTAATTGTCTTTAAAGATTTTGAGTTAGTATGTAACTAATTGTTGTAACTGTTTCAAATTTCAACCTAGAAGGTATTTATGGAAATAATTTACCTTTGTAATGATAAAAGGAAGACAAACATACAGTTTGGAGGTGAGAATTTTTACTAAAGGAGAGACTTTTGGAGCTTTGATTTCTCAAGCTAGCACTTATAACTCTTATGTAAGTGGATGGCTGTTATTAATTATATATAAACTGATAAGCTCTTTTTTACCTGTCATTCTATTTCATTTATGATCTGGTTGATTACTCAGTCTACAATTTCATTTTTTTTAAAGGTCTTATTCATGTAAATGCTTGTAGCTTGTGGGTAGAATTAGTATTTCATGTGTAATGTTTATGGCTTATTGGGTTGTGTTTGATCCCCAGTTTATCTAACTTGTGCATGATTCAATTCTGTATTAGCTTGTGAATGCTTATTACCTCCTTGCTGATGAAGTTTTAAACCAAAACCCTAAAAACCAATTTTATTCTATTTCTTTTTGAGATTGTGTTAGCTTGTTCTTGTGGTAGTCTAGTAACAATTTCTAGCACTAACATCTTTGGCGGCATTGCCGAGGATGAAGCTGAAGTATATATTCCCTGGGATAACATTATTCATCTAATTTTGAGAGGTGAACAAAGTCAAAAAATCTTTTAGACTACAAATTTTCACCGGCGACTCCACGGAAGAAAGATTTGTTGGCCACTCCACTGATTCAAGATGTCAATGAGCATGGAAGCCATTGTGGCTGCGAGGTATGCTTTCTGTGATTTCTCACATATTGCTGGTTTTCTACATCCAGTGCTTTCTATAACTGAGTGGGGTGACTATCTTCCTAGATTCAGAGGAAACAAGTATGAGCATCCTCGTGAGCACTTATTAAATTTTCATAAATGCATGCTTGAACATGATTTTGTTCACGAGAATGTCTTAATCAATATGTTCAGATTTTATTTAAAAGAACATGCTCATGAATGGTGTCAATCCCTTCCCGCTGCTAGCATTCATTCTTTGAAGGAGTTTCATACTGGTTTTCATCATCATTATCAAAGATTTTATCCGACAGATCTTCTATTTGAAAATTGTTGTGAGGAATATGAATTACATGATGAGATTGAAGATATAGATAAAGAAGAATTGGTCCCTCACAATATTCATCAGTTCTCTAATGATCTTCAATATGATAGGTTTTCCTATAAATATGAACTAGAAGTGAATAATGAAGAAGCTGAAGGTTCTTCTATTATCATTAATTCTGATTATTATAAACCTGAATATTTGGTTTCTTTAGATATAAAACGCAATGATCAGTTGTCTTTTGGTCAAATGCCAATGGAAATTAGTAAGGGCGATCCCCAGCTTTCATATTTCTAGACAAAAGAAAATTGTGCCAAACATGAAGAACTGGATTTGCAGAGATCATCTATTTCTAAGAAGGAACATCAAGAGGACTTTCTTTCTCTTTATTTACCAGTTACTTCAAATCTAGATAAAAAAGATGATAATGACGAGGAAGATCATGCTAATGTTTTTTCAAATGAGCCTTTTTATGATGAATATGATGAAGACATTGAAGTTTTAGATCGAAAGTTTCATGATCAGCAGAAACTGATTGTAGGTGAATTATATTCCAATCTTTTTATTGAACAAGAAAAAGTTATGAATTGCTTTGACTCTCAAATTGATAGCAGCCAGACTGTAGATACTTTGAATATAATATTAGATGTGTCTAATAGGCATGGCCGTTATAACTTTGCTGCTCAAAACCATTATGAAAATATGCCAATTTTTTATCGATATAAAGAAATACTACAACCATTCTTTCAATCCTCATTAATTAAGCAACACTCTTCAGAAATCAGTCAGCTTGAGTTAGTGGAAGATATAAAATAGTATAATCTCAACAGAGTTGAAGATTTTATATATTGTTCTCTTATTGCATTATCTCATGGAGTATTGAGAATTGAGGACACCCATTTGCAGTCCTCTCTTTTTGAACAACATGAAGGAATAATTTTGCATGAGTTTCATGATCCCGTGGCTTCTTGGATGGAGTTGTATTTTTCAAAGGTTTCTAATGTTCCAGCTTTTGGCATACTTCATATTTCCAGTAAGTATCAGATACCTACGGACTCTTTATTGCATTTATCACATATTTTGTGGGTCTTCTTAAACAATAGCATGCATAGAATTATGATTCTCAGTAAAATGGTTTCTTGGCTTCACTGGAAGTATGATTACACTTGATTGGGTTGTTTCCTCTGATTAGAAGTAGGAGTAAAAAACAAAATAATCTCGCTATATGAGCATGTAGATTCTTTTCAGTATGCTATTTTGTAGCATTTTTTGTCATTTCAGAAGAATGTGTTCATAGTTTGAGAAAGTTGCAGAGATTGAATAAAGACTCCATAGCCCAATGGAATTTTTGCAGAGTAATAGACATGTTTAGTTGAGTGGGTAGAAGGAACTGATCTACAGGTTCTTGAAACCTCACAAAGAGGATTTCATCCCACAACAGGAGCCAGATGTTATAACTAGATGTTGTTCTTAGTTTATTTGTCTTATTTTTTCAAGCATTGGCTTACTATGATTTTATATTTTAAGTTGCTTTTGAGAATTTTTGGCAATCAATAGTTTTTGTTTGATTTTATGCTTTTAATGGTTTGATTATTTCATTATTTTAAGGTTTGTTCCTTGGGCTTATTAGTTTATATATATATATATATATATATATATATAAGCTTTCAAAAACTTATAATAAAGTTTATTTAAAAATTGTATCTTATGAATAACCCTCCTTTTTAAGCCTTGGTTAAAAAATATTCAAAAAAGGATTCCTATAGTCTGTTTTTCCTGTTTTTGTCATTATCATTGGGAGAAGATTACGAGGTGATGGAAACGAATTATGGAAAACGAAAAGAGGTTTTTGTCCTCAACAGACTCATTGACAAAAAATTCTCTCATTTTTGCAACAACTATTATCCTTTGAGAGATTCAAATTCATCTTTGTGGCCTATTTTCCAGGGTTTGAAAAATTTAATAATTTACTGTTTTAGTCACAAATTTCCAGCACAGATTCTGATCAATTTAAGGAGCATTTTTAAAACCCAAGAGAGGTTTATTATTCATGGAATCATTTAAGAAAACCTCTATCAGTTTTTGCACAGGTGTTCAAAATCAAGATATATGGAGGCGTCTTTGAGACCCAAATTTTCAGAAATTTGCCAAATTTCCCCAAATCCGATTTGCTATTTTTGGGTTAATTGTCTTTAAATATTTTGAGTTAGTATGTAACTAATTGATGTAATTATTTCAAATTTCGACCGAAAATTAGTTATGGAACTACTTTACCTTTGTAATGGTAAAAGGAAGACAAACATACAGTTTGGAGGTGGGATTTTAAACTCAAGGAGAGGCTTTTGAAGCTTTGATTTTTCAAGCTAGCACTTATAACTATTATGTAAGTGGATGAATGTTATTGATTATATATAAAATGATAAGCCCTTTTTTACCTATCATGTTGTTTCATTTCTGATCTGCTTGATTGCTCAGTCTACAATTTGATTTCTTGTTTAAAGGTCTTATTCATGTAAATTCTTGTAGCCTGTGGGTGGAATTAGTATGTCATGTGTAATGTTTATGGCTTATTAGGACGTGTTTGATCCCCAGTTTATATAACTTGTGCATGATTCAGTTCTTTATTAGCTTGTGAATGTTTATTACCTCCTTGCTGATGAAGTTTTAAACAAAAACCCTAAAAAACCAATTTTATTTTATTTCTTTTTGAAATTGTGTTAGCTTGTTCTTATGGTAGTCTAGGAACAATTTCTAGCACTAACAGGTTGGATAACTCCACCTTTAAGAACAAAGAAAAAAGGAAGTGTATCACTAAATGCAATCAACAAACTTTCCCTTACTCCATGTCATGACCTTAATAAAAATGTACCATTTAGTCAAGAAAATCACTTATTAAGCAAGTGAAACTTTTTCTACCTTATTTTAATGCTTAGATTAGGAGGTCTCATCAAAATGGTAAGGTGTTGACTAGTGTCCTTGGAGGATCAACTTTGAGATACAAGGTAGGGGTAAGGGATATAGCCTATAGGATGGGGGAACATGGTTCTATTCATGAATATGATCCCAATACAAACAATAATTTTGATGATATATAGTTATTTGTTGAAGCATGATTTTTTTTGGAAACTACAATTTTCCATTTTGATTATGTATTTTCAATTTTGATTCATAATTTCAAATATGTATCGCACTTGGTGCCGTTTTTTATATATTCACCCTTACATGGTATTATTATACACGAGAAAAAAATTTCTCTTTTTTTATGTATTATTTAAAAAAACCAAGACATTGAAGCAAATAATCACCAAGTCTCAGCAAAACCTCTTTACAAACAATACACCATAGTAAAAAAACCAACGTACTAAATCCTCTTTATATAGAGATAAGATAAGATATTTTTGTTAGTGTTCAACAAAATATGACAAAGGTAGGTGACAGGTCAATGAGGCTTAAAAAGTACATCCAACAAAGAAAAATACAATGTGGGACTACGGCATATATCATATCCTAAAATAAAAGCAGAAAATGTACAACTTAACATATTGGATTTATATTCATAAAACTTCATAATTGATTTCCATCCATGTTTGATCATAAATCATGCATATTTTTTCCATCATTTTGTTATATTTTTATCATTTAAGCAATATGATCTTAGGATCTTATATGAGAGAATAACATGCACAACAATAAACACAAGAGACAAGAGACACAAAGAATTTTCCTTAGGGAAACCATAAAGGAGAAAACCCCACAACTTCCTCAGAGATAGAATGAGCACCAATGGTAGTAGTAAAACCCGAAAACATAAAAGATGATCTCCATGGCTGTTCTCTCTCTCTCACTTGAGAGAGCTTCTCCTCCCTCAGTCATGCGCCCCAGTGAGTGAGTGTGTGTGTGATAAATAGAGAGGCTCACTCTATATTTATATTCTTTCATTCACTTGATGTCCACTTCAACATGTCGGCCCCACTTAACAATTACTTATTAGGTTCGACAACTATAGGAGAGTCTAATAACCCTAGTGCCCCACAACTGTGGGGACTTTGCCCTCCGATCAACAAGGAGGGTTAACCTTGACATAATTGTGGGGACTATTTCCTTGACTTACAATGGAGGGTTAACCTCAATGACTTTACATGACTTGTTTACATGATTGAATATCCCGATCGAAACATCGGGGAATGACATGACTCAATTACATTATAGATACTTCCCAAAATAAACATTGGGGTACAATACATAAGATATACAAGTGAATACATTCCGAAGTTACAAACACATCAACACTCCCTCTTAACTAGGAAGGTATTCTCTTGACACAATTTATCAGCACAAGTCTTCTTCTTTGTAACATCTGGATCATCATCAAGTTATCTTCATCGTCAAGTCATCTTCATTGTCAAGTCATTTTCATCAAGTCTTGATCATCACTTGATATGGGGCATCACTGGATCATCATTAAGTCTGGATCATCACTGGATCATCATCATCGTCACTGCTTTTTCTATCTCAATCAATTGGTGCTATCTCTTCATTCTTATTGTCACAGGAAGTTCTACAGAGCCAGCCCTTTTTCACGCTGGTTGTAGGCCTAGCCTCCATGTAGGTATTCTTCAGCGCTTATATCAGACCCTAAGTCAGAATGGCCCGCCCATCACTTACATCTGACCATGAGAGGAACACATCCAACACCATGTTAGAAAGGCCCAACACTCACATCTAATCATGGGAGGAACACATCCAAGAACCATACTGGAAAGGCTCAGAAATCACATTTGATCATGGGAGGAACACATCCAAGAACCATATCGGAAAGGCTCAACACTTACATCTGACCATGATAGGAAACTTTATTCACACATCATGATAGGAAACTTTATTCACACATCATGATAGGAAACTTTTATTCACACATCATGTCAAAAAGGATTTGCACTTATATTTTACCACGATAGGAAACTTTATTCACACATCACGATAGGAAACTTTATTCACACATCATGATAGGAAAAATTTGTTCACACATAATGTCAGAAAGGCTCTGCACTTATATCTGACCATGATAGGAAACTTTATTCACACATCATGATAGGAAACTTTATTCACACATCATGATAGAAAAATTTTATTCACACATCATGTCAGAAAGGCTCTACACTTATATATGACCACGATAGGAAACTTTATTCACACATCATGATAGGAAACTTTTATTCACACATCATGTCAGAAAGGATCTCAACCCCAGGCTGAGTGTCAGTCCCAGACTGAAAAAATTCCTAGTAACTGACCAGGTGCCTCCATTCTCCTAGAGAATGGCATTTAGAACTTATATCTGATCATGTAGGAACCAATCCTACAGCCACATCAGAATGGATCAGCACTCATATCTGACATGGAAGGAGCCAATCCTCTCACCATGATAGAATGGCTCAGCCCTTAGATCTGACCATGGAAGGAACCAATCCTCTCACCATGTTAGAATGGGTCACTAACTCATCACTTCCCCTTGGAGGGAACCTTGATCTTGAGAACACCAAGCTTCTCCCTGAAGTACTCAAACTTCACTCTGGCCAATGGCTTAGTCAACACATCAGCTATCTATTCGTCTGTCACAACATATTGGAGCTTCACTGCTCCTCTCTACACCATATCCCTGATATAGTGATATTTTATCTCGGTATGATTTACTTGTCATGGAACACAGGGTTCTCTGACAACTTCACACAACTCTGGTTGTTGCAATATATACAAGTAGCATCCAACTGGAAATCAAATAAATCAGACAGTAGCTTCCTCAGCCATACTGCCTCACAACTAGCTAAACAGGCTGCGACATACTTTGCTTCAGCTGTACTTAGTTCCACACAAGACTGTTAGGATTATTAATGCTCCCTTGTCCAAATTTGGTCATATGTCTAAATCAGGAGTCATGTCTAAATTGGGAGTCCATCTAGTCTATTCATAGTCATTAACACCATTGGATCCACTTGACCTAATTGGGGCACATGTTTCAGTTACTAAAGTGTGGGGAACACTAAGTGAGGCTCATTGCCACTGATTGCACTTGATTGCATTAGTTTAGGATCCTCTTAGACCAATCCCTACAATTTAGGAAGCCACTGGGAGTGCCGAAACCAACCAAGGTCAATTCACTTCAGTTGATGACTAGTCAAGCTAAGTTAGGAGTCAGTTACATTCAATTCTAGTCCTCTACATTCAGTTAGTGCTAGGTCTAATTGACTGCACTCATGTGGGGCACATTTCTTACCTACCACAGTCAGTTAACCTTAGTCAACACTGAATGTAACACTTGAGTTGTGTTTTAGAGCTCCGATGAACTCCGGTTATGGTTTAGACAAGGTCAATTAACTATTGAGTCGTCCGATAGTGATTTAGACAAGGTCTTGGTTACCTACAGTCAAGTAGAGTCTAATAAATTCAAACTTCCTCATGTGGATTCGAATTGCTTGTGGCTATTAAAGCCATTGTACTTCATTGTAATTATCTATCTAATTACTCTTTGATTAATGAAAAGCATTCTTAGCAGCAAGCCATTTTTACACTGTTTCATTCTTCAATAACTGAGTAAATCATGTGATCTATCATGTGAGTTGTGTGTTTGTCCACAGATCTATGTGCTCAATTTAATATGGTATTAGAGCCTCAGCGGACAAGGCACTTCTCCTCCTCAGATCTCCTACTGGATCATTTTTTGAGCAAAATTGCTCCTTCCAGCACTGCACCAAAAGCGGAGAATTTACCACTTAATACCCCAAGCAAAGGAATTGTTGATCAAGCTTGCTTGATTAACTAAGATGGGTGTGAAGAGAATTCCGAAAGTGTAGGCTGTCCGACCTTACGGTGCCCTTTTTTTTGCTTTGCAGGTACAAATTTGAATGGATTCATCAGTTCCTCTTCTGACCAGATCCTCAGACTATTATGAATGGAATGTGAAGATAATTATATTTCTGAAAAGACAATATCTCCTTTGGGTGTCTAATGGACTCGGTAGAAAGTATTTTGAGAGTGAAAATGACTGGCTAAATGCAAAGGATGCAGCTTTTGAAATAATGAAACAGGCTCTTTCTCCTAGCTTGCGCTACCTCAGTAGATCTATTAAAGATCCACAGGAACTCTAGAAAATATTGGACAGAACCTTTAGAATGATTGATGAGGATCATAATAGCACTTTGGAGAGCACATCCAACACCATAATCATCCTTGATCCAAAAATCTCGGCCTCCATTCTCTCTGATGAAGTTGTTCAAGGTGAAGAAGAAGCAGGAACTTCTACACAGTCAATTCGAATTGAAGACAGTCTCCATGCGACGACTCCTTCTTTTGATGCTCCAGAAGTTCATGAGATCTCTAATATCTCATATTCTCATATTTCTAAAATATAAGAAGACATTCAAATCTCTAATATTGAAGAAAAATTCTGCTGCACTTCCATGCAAACATTCACCGGTGATTTTCCTTTAAATTCTGTGCAAAATTTACCAATAATTGCTTCCGAAAGTGAAGAGAAATTTGATTTTTCTCCCTCTAATGTTGCCTCTGGTGTGAAAATATGTGATAACTTGGATATTTTGGAAGAAATATCAGATTACTAGAGTGATCCATTCACTCCCCTTGATCTATATTTTCCAGCAAATTCCTGGAGGATTGCATGCACCAAAATTCAGAATTTTGAAGAAGAAGAAAGTTGTGCATCCACCGTCTCGGTTAACCATTTATTTGAATCTGATATTAACCTTATTGGATCTGATATGATATTATTTAGATCTGATATGATATTTCTTGTTTTAATATATCAAATTCATAATCTTTCAGTACCTCTTGTAGCTGTTCTCATCAACGGTGTGAAGAAATAAGTACCGCAAGTCTCCTACAAAACTGCTGCTGGGGATTTGATTCCATTTCACAGTTTTGGATCTGTTTTGAACCTATTTAGATATGATTTAATTTCTTATCTGATATTATTTGGTTCATATTTTAAAATACAAAATCCTTCAATCATGCTTGTAGCTGTTGTCACCAATTCCGGTGTGAAAAATCAAGTACCACACTTTCTCTTCAAAACTGCTGATGGGGATTTGGTGTTAGTTTCCTCATATGAGGTTGATGATATTTTATTATGTTATTCATTATATATTTCAGGAGCTATATCAGAATATGTATCTCAAGCATTCGCTCTCAACATTCCCAATGCTTCTCTACCATTGATCACATGCTCATCTCCTCACAGAACTAGTAAAGAGGAAGATTTTCTGCATCCGCCTGGACACCTGCTCCTAACACTTGGGGCTGTTCTTAATACTCATGGTTTGATGTTGATGGCTGCAACATATCAGTTTTTTGAGTGTTCCTCACATTCTCTGAATTCTCAAGAACCTTTTCTCACTTTTCAGTTGACTTCAGTTGCTCTACATGGGTCCAGTCTTCATCCAACAACTATCTATATTTCTGATTTAGTTGAGCATATCATTCTTCTTCCAAAGAGGAAGATTCATCCAGACATAATGATGGAGAGGTTCACATGCCATGCCCCAGGATACTTGTGCATAGAAGAACTAGATTGATCCTGATTCTACCTGCTTAATTAGAAGGGGGGATTTTTTCCCATGCGGTTTTTCCCTAGCACCTTGTTTTTGAGCAGTTACTTTACTTTACTTGATGTAATGGGTGACCTATGGTATTAGTTACCAGGGCCCACAGATTGTCCAAGTTAGCATTCATGGGGGGTGTTAGGATTATTAATCCTCCCTTGTCCAAATTTGGTCATATGTCTAAATCGAGAGTCCATCCAGTCTATTTATAGTCATTAACACCATTGGGTCCACTTGACCTGATTGGGGCACATGTTTCAGTTACTAAAGTGTGGGGAACACTAAGTGAGGCTCAGTGCCACTAATTTCACTTGATTGCATCAGTTTAGGAGCCTCCTAGACCAATACCTACAATTGAGGAAGCCACTGGGAGTGCCAAAACTAACCGAGGTCAGTTCACTTCAGTTGATGACTAGTCAAGCTAAGTTAGGAGTCAGTTACATTCAGTTCTAGTCCTTTACATTCAGTTAGCGCTAGGTTTACTTGACTGCACTCATGTGGGGCACATTTCTCACCTACCACAATTAGTTAACCTTAGTTAACACTGAATGTAACACTTGAGTTGTGTTTTAGAGCTCCGATGAACTCTGGTTATGGTTTAGACAAGGTCAGTTAACTATTGAGTCCTCTGATAGTGATTTAGACAAGGTCTTGGTTACCTACAGTCAAGTAGAGTCTAATCAATTCGAACTTCCTCATGTGGATTCAAATTGCTTGTGGCTATTAAAGCCATTGTACTTCATTGTAATTATCTATCTAATTACTCTTTGATTAATGAAAAGCATTCACAGCTGCAAGCCATTTTTGCACTATTTCATTCTTCAATAACTGAGTAAATTGTGTGATCTATCATGTGAGTTGTGTGTTTGTCCACAGATCTATGTGCTCAATTTAATAAAGATTGTTTCCTGCTAAACCAAGAGATCACACCTAATCCCATATTGAAGCAACACCCTGAGGTGCTCTTTCTATCGATGGCACTGCCTGCCCAATCTGAATCAACATAACCTTCCAGGTTAATCTTCTGATCAGCCTTATACTTGAGCCCATATTCAACTGTACCCTTTAGGTACCTTAGAATATGCTTTGCAACAATCAAGTGAACATGTCTCGGATCCGTCAGGAACTGGCTCAAGGTGTTCACAGCAAAGCAAATATCTGGTCTCGTATTCATCAGGTACATCAAGGAACAAATCATCTGACATTACATCGTGGCATCAACTGAATCTAATGAAGCAACACTCAATAGCTTCAGGTTCGATGCCATAGGTGTGGTCATGGCCTTGCATTCCATCATCTTGAATCTCTTCAAGATATCTACTACATACTTCCCTTGTCATAGGGAGATTCCATCTGCATTCTACCACACCTCCATTCCTAGAAAGTAGTGCATCATAAACAAGTCCTTCATCTTGAACTCGACAGCAAGTCTCCTTCTTGCAAATTTAATGAGTTCCTCTTTTCTGTTAGGAACAAGTCATCGACATGTAAAAGGAGCATCACTGGTCTTCCGCCTTCAACCTTGAAGCAACGTTTGGAATCCACTTTACTCCCTGTCCATCCTATTGTACCATGTTGAACATCAGGATCTTCTGCAGTCACTCCCTCTGAAGCAGAGCATCATTCTCCCTCTGCCTTTCGTACTCTATGCACTAAAACATTCTGTACCGGAGTGACAAGTAGCTTCCTCTGCTACTAATATTCTATGTATCCATCTAGGATCACTGGATACAAAGATCCTCTATCTTGAAATTTTTCAAAAGTTCTTCTCACACCCATTTGTGAGCTTGTCATCCTCTATAGAATTTCATCTTCAACCTTGTAGCAAAGGTTAATATCTTCATCAAGCTCCTCATGTATGTGTTATCCCATGGGTGTCTTCTGAGCTCATACAAGGCCTGTACACATGATTCTGCCTATCATGTGTCTTAACTTCTAGTGGCTGCAAATGTCTCTTCATAGTTTATGCCTTCTTTCCACGAGAAGCCTCGTGCTACGAATCTTTCCTTGTATCCCACGATGTTTCCATCTACTGCATGATGGAACTACGAACTTCTATTTAGGTCTCGATACTACATCCTAGACATCATTCTTATTGGTTACTTCTTCATGGCTAGAAGGTTTTGCATCAATGATGTCGCTGCATTTGTCATATTATTCTTCATCTTTGAACTGTCGTTACTTGTTCTTCTGAACAAGTCTCATCCTTCTTTGCTTGTAGGTGATTTTATGCGATCTTTCCTACAAGTCAAATGCATTAGTTGTATGGTTAGAAACATTCATAAGGTATATTCATAATGAAAAATTATTTTGCATCAAGATATATGATTATGCAGCTATTTTAGCCAATGCAACATTCATCCATATTTCATAGAAAATTTCTAGATGCCTTCCATCTCTTCAAGGACAACATTGAGATTGTGCACTAATCCAATATGTCAGCAAAGAGGTTTCATTCTAGATAAGTAGCAATGAATAGGTGTATATCACCATGAGCTATTTACCCATTACATGCATATTAGTAGTATACTATCATTAATGCAAACATTATATCATGCATAATACATTAACTGAATATAAACAAATGCATAACAAAACAATATCATGAAATGACAACTGAATACTTATCTTTATTTTTTTCATGGGTAGACTCCTTCTTGAGCCTTCAGCTTCATCATATTCTTCATTCATCATTTCTTATCCAAATGCTAAGATGGATAAGAGTTTCTTCAAGAGTTGAGTCCTTCGTATTCCTCATCGCTTGAGGGATCTTCTTTGGATGGTGAGAGCTTGATCTTCAGTTGCTCCCATATTCTCTTCTCTTATTATGAGTCAAGCTTATTCTTCTTCCCAGAGTCTATTGAAAGTAATCACTTCCTTTTGGCACACATTCCTTGAATGAATGAATCCCATGATCCGATTTGAGGTGTTCGTCCTGGTTAAGGAGCTGATTGATATAGGGTTTGTCAGAGAAAACCTAATTCCCAAAACTTGGAATATTTCAGATATGATTGGATAGAAATATATATCTCTTCAAGGTGATCTATCCAATGTACTCCTTTTTTGAAAACAGTGGAGGGAAGCTCCCAGAACAGGAAGCCCTAGTTTTCCAATTTCTTCTGCAGAAATGCCTAATATTATTTCCATGGTATCTCCAAAATTACTGCTCCTATATGTTTGAAATGGTGCAGTGGGGTATCCTCACCTGTACCCATTTCAACACCATAGGTTTCATCAGAATTTTCTTCACCAATTGGGACTTATGATTGTTTTACCAAGGTGACCTGTTTCATGATTGTTCATCATAGCGAAGTTGTATGGGCTTCCACGTGTCACTGTTTCATCTTCAGTGTCTAAAAATTATACCACAGAAATTATATTCCATAGCCTTTCTGGAACATCTTTAGAAATTTCATTTGGACCTTGGTATCCCGAGATATAGCAATTCTCCCCAAGTGTCCTGTTTAGGGATGAATCTTGGAAGAGGATGGAACCCTAACTTGGAGGAATCATATCTCCTAGAATATAGCATATATGAGGCTGAAAATTGGACATTGTGTACATCAAGATTTCATATTTTTTCTATGAAATTTTCCACTCCTGATCCTTATCCAATCTTGAGATATAGCGAATGTACCAAAACTTATCAATTTTATTATTTTAGGGTTTTTTCGGCTCGGGGTCAAACTAGGGTTTGACTTTCCCAGAGTTTCACCCAACCAAAAATATCGACCCAGGTCTCTAAAATTTGATTTTGATGAGGAGAGAAATCCTATGCCTGGCTCACTCAAAAATTCCTTTTCTGTAGAAAGCCCTAATTTCCCGCACCAAAAACAGAAATGCCCGGAATCGAATTCCGCTTTGATAGAAAGATGCGCCCTTCAATGGAGAGTTAGCATAGCATACTTTTGCTGATGGATTGTGGAGAGATACCCAAAAAGTAAGAATCCCTAGCTTCTATAGCTGCACAATGTCATCTTCTCAGGTTAGATCTGATACCATATTATATTTTTATCATTTAAGCAATATGATCTTAGGATCTTATCTAAGAGAATAACATGCACAACAATAAACACAAGAGACAAGAGACACAAATATTTTTCCTCGGGGAAACCATAAAGGAGAAAATCCCACAACTTCCTCAGAGATAGAATGAGCACCAATGGCAGTAGTAAAAACTAAAAACATAAAAGATGATCTCCACGGCTGTTCTCTCTCTCTCACTTGAGAGAGCTTCTCCTCTCTCACTCATATGCCCCAGTGAATGAGTGTGTGTGTGATAAATAGAGAGGCTCACTCTATATTTATATTCTTTTGTTTACTTGATTTCCACTTCAACATGTCGGCCCCACTTAACAATTACTTAATAGGGTCGACATCTCTAGGAGAGTATAATAACCCTAGTGCCCCACAACTGTGGGGACTTTGCCCTCCGATCAACAAGGAGGGTTAACCTTGATACAATTGTGGGGAATATTGCCTCGACTTACAATGGAGGGTTAACCTCAATGAATTTACATGACTTGTTTACATTATTGAATCTACCGATCGGAACATCGGGGCATGAAATGACTCAATTACATTATAGATACTTCTTGGAATAAACATCGGGGTACAATACATAAGATATACAAGTGAATACATTCCAAAGTTACAAATACATCAACACATTTAGATAAGATAAGGTAATGTTATTAATGTCCAAAAATGACCACTAAAGTAGGTCAATGGGATTGTTGGGTACAATAATGTCATTACAAAGAAGAAGCATTAATATAGCTCTTATGAAATTCAAGCAAAACACATAAAATGAAGTTTCAATCTAGGTTGAAGTCTGAAAGACCCTAGACTCTAATAGAAAGATGCCACTTTGGGAGAGAGCAATAGGATATGGATCTAGGAAAAAGAATACAAAATATAATGTAGGTAATTCAAGTTTTTCTAGATCCTTCTCTCATAAAATCCTAGGCGAAATGAAGAAAACTAAGTATAGAAATTTTCCTAGAAGAAGATCTAGAGGAGGATCTAGATTGCGCTATAAGATGCACTTTGGAATATGTCACACATTGTTGTGTCCTTGATGATCTTGTATGTCTACTGGCCTAGAATGTAGGGATGGCCCCAAATTAAGTGGTGAGGGAGTTTCCTCATGTGGTATACCCAGGTCTCTAATAATAGGATACTTTCAAGGCACGTAATCTCTAAAAATAGTAACAAACATGAACTAAAGTTCAATTTAATTTAACTATAGTGTATTGAAGTGGAATTGGATTTAATTAAAACTAAATACATGATAAAACTAGAAACACACCCCAAATAGGGCACTCTAGTCTCTAGGAAAGAATTGGGTTACTACAATACATATTTAGAGTTACTGCAATAATGGTCCCTCCTTAAATTGCTTTACCCCAAAGCCATTGTAGTGATGGTTGGAACAAACAATAAGGAAAACATATATCTAGACTCAATGGAATGAATCAAAAGTATGCCAATATTCCTATAGTTATATTGTCATGGAAGGAAATTGATAAGGCAACATCATCCAATCACTTGAACCAAGAACCACTTTTGAGTTGACTACTTTCATTGTTGAAGTTCCAACTTGGCTAATAAGAGGCTCCAACTAGCGCAAAGGAAACCCGTGCATATGAATCAATGACAAAACCCTTGCAATTGGTTTCCCATGCTCCCATTGTTAGTAAAATTGAAGGGAAGTTAACGACCCTTACTCGAACTTGTATATCATCTCTCATCAATAGAATTTTCATTATACCGGCATAACTCTATTTTAACCCTAGAGCTATAAAGCAATGAGAGGATTGAAAAAAAATTGTATAAACCTCTCATTCCATTGTTAAGATGGATATATGCTAATTTATTTATTTATTCATTTGTTAGGCCAATTTCCCCCTTTTTTGACTTTGGAGGTTGGTTTTCAAATATTTTCCCATTTTAGTTTATCCACCTATATTACACACATATCTCATCCACCTTGGGTTGTAAGAGAACCCACTTCTCTTTTCACAAACACCACATATTAGTTGAATGTTAAAATGAAAATAAAAAATATAGAATGTATTTTTACCTAAAATGCAAACTCAAATTGACATAGTAATCTTGCACCACCAATAATTATTGAACACATACCATAATAAGATTTGCTGGTCCATTCATCAATTAGATTAAAATCTTTGGGTCTATCAACTTTCAAATCCCCATTTGAAATTGCTAGATTGGTCCTCATTTTCTACATTCTGAACATGATCTTCTTCCGATGAATTTTCATTATGATCTTGTGAAACATTATGTTCCATATCAATTTCATCAGAGGAATTTCTCATATCGCTTTCTCCCCTTCTATCACAATCTGATCACCAAAGAGCTAGTGTTTTTTCATATGGAAATTTTTTAACGTCATACTTTGTTGCATATAATCTTAAACACATATCCATGTTTTTATAAACCTTGTTTCTCAACTTCTAATTCAATAATGATAGTTCACTAAACATTATCTCATCCTCCACTGATCCCAAAATCATGGTTTGACATAAGTCTGCTAATTTAAAATATTCTGATATGTTTTCTTGTAGGTATTGGCTAACACCTAAAATGGTCCATAACTTGTTATTGCACCACATTCTAATGTATTATCCAGTTTAGTAAATTGCTCCCACATTGTTGCACCAAAGCATTGGGATTGTTCAAAAAAATTTTCCTCATCTAAAATACCCTGAATATGTTCTCCATGTATTTGGGTCTCTTGACAAAAGTGGCTCGCCAAAATATTTACTTTTGCTAAAAAGTATTTCCTTAATGTTGTTCTATTTTGACAGGTGTTCCAATATTGAGGGTATACCTTAGACATGACGTCCTACAATTCATCTCGAGGAAATGTTCTCTTACTTCTGATGCTAGTGATTTTGCAATTTCTATCAAATTATGTCTCACTAAAATCACTACATTGTCAAATTGTTCTCTTGACATAGTGAACTCTTTCATGGTTCGTCCTATATTATGAATATAATGAAATGGAACCATATACCCACCACTTCCATACATAACATCCCTTCTTCATCAAACTTTAAAACAATATCAACATTTTTTATATTGATAATCCTACTCCAACTTGTAAACTCTATGTTGTAAAAGATTATATCACCATATACAAATTTTCCCATGCAACGCATGCTAATTTTCTTTCATTTGTGTACTCTGCAATATACATTGTGCAAATATGAGACAATTTCATGAGGACATTCATTTCATGTACCATAGGAAGCATTCCAGCTAATGTTAATAATGTATATATACCAATTAGTTGAAAGAGAAGATCCTGAGATTTGTCTACATTAAAGTGTTGTTCGTACATCACCCCTACCAAGGATTCGTACTCATTAAATAGTATTTGAGCTGGTCCTTTCAATGAGATCCATCTTGTATCGAAATATTTTAGTAGTTTTTTTCCATTTTTAGCACCATCAACAAATTTTTGAAACTCCAAAAATAGTTTGGGACTACGAAAAAAGTATGCATGAATCTCATGTACAATATCTCCAAATTTTGAAACCAATAGAAACTTTCTTACTTAAATGCAAGATTCTACCTATGAGTCATGCAATGAATACCAAGCATATATGGTGAAGTCGATAGTTGTAGTCTCACACAAAGGCCATTCCTTTGTCCTTGCATTACTGATGCTCCATATTCTCCAACACATACCAACTTTTTTGCGATCATTAAATTATCCATACCATCAATTTCCTTCAAACTATTAATAACAATTTCATAAATATTTTTCGCTGTAGAACTATCATGCATTTTATGAATCCCAAGTAGATATGAATTCCTAATATGGTATTTAACCATATAAATGCTCATATAGATCCATGAAGTATTATCAATAATTGTAACCTTATCCAAATAAAATGACAAAAACCTGGCATTTGCAATCTTCTCTTTCATTTCCTCCTTTTCTACTTGAGCTAGATATTTTGCCAATTCCCAACCACTTGTTATAGACCAATGAGAAGATGGAAAATTTTACACTTGAAGAAAAGAGAGATATTTCATGTAATTTGGATCATTTGTCATAGGATGACCACTAGATAAGATATGAAATACAATGCATAATTGAATAGTCTTGGATAACAAATTTATTTCCATTTTCTTTCCAAATAGAGATGGGATGGTTTCTCCACTTGCCTCGAGTTTTCCCTTACTGAATAATTTTATATATATTCATATTCATGTTTTATATGTCAACATTCCTCAATATATTTCCATATAACAATGGATTTCTCCTTTCCATCCACAGTTTCCTTAACATACACCTTTCTTGCATGCTTCTCTAGTGTATCTAACTTCATCGGCAATTTCACTACCCTACCAAGTTTCCAACTACATGCAATGCATTTAACTTCTCGTGAAGTCTTCATTTGTTGGAGGTATTGGTTCAATAAATAGAAATTGTGAGACCAATCCTACTTGGAATACTCTCCCTATGTCCCATTGGCCTCTTTTCCTTTTTTTGTGAAGGGATTGTCACCTTCCAAGGAAAAACCTTCAACATATTTAACACCAATTTCTGATGAAATCCCATTTGTCTCACTTGGATCACTAGAGGAACCTATTCTTACATTCATTATATAGATATCAGATGCATTCTCGCAAGAGTTGACATTTCTCTCATTAATAGATTGTTCAAAGGAGCTTTAGGCATGAATAAAACGTGGATCTTTTGATTGATGCTTTTGAAAGTATGATAATACATCCCTCTGTCTTAATGTTTTCTTTCCATGATCACTGTTTGATATCTTACTAACTAGATATTCCAAAATTGAAAATCCAAATCAATCTAGAGACTAGAAGTGAAACCTTCATGAAGAAAATAATATAAAATTATAACAACTAGGCTATGCTAAAAAACCAAAATAAGCTATATACAATGAGAGAAATGAGTGAAGTGATGCTGCAAAGAACAAAGGTAGGATTTGTATGTGTGCATTGTAAAATTTGATACATATACACTAAAAGTAAAAGTGATTAGTCTATCAACTTCTTATGGCACATCGAGCTATTCTAAAAGATATAAATAATCACACCTATGAATCAACTCAACATCTTGTCTGTGTTATCATTGTTGAATGAATTGTCATTGATGCCAGCATGGGACCTACAATGGCTCCAAAGGTATTCATTGATGCCACCAAGCCCCTCTTGTAGTAGGAATTCCATACAGAGATGAGTTATGCTTTGAAGCACCTTGTGGAGCCTAACAAGGTCCTTGAACCCACAAGGATGGATCTTGGAGCCACCACCTTGTAGATGATGTTGAAGACCATGCTGATGATGATGAAGACCTTGGTTATGGTGTTGAAGATTTTGTGGATGATGTAGAAGATATTAATGGGTTGGAGAAACATTAATGACCCATTATGTGGCCATTTATGCTTTGATGGGGTCAGGTACCCTAGGAGAAGGTTGGGAAACCCCACAGGAGGTAACATGATGGATCTTGACCCTTGGAGGTCCACTTGTGTGGTTGACGTGGTTGGAGAAGCCCGTGAAGCCTCTTTCATGGTGAATAATTCCTTAAACCCACACTTGGTGAATTAATGATCCTTGAACCCTTAAAGGAGATTATATGTGGTTTGATGGGGTCTTGGAACCCTTGGAGATGGTCCTAGATCATGAGAAAGACTTGGAACCCCCACAAATGGTGGTTTGATGGTCCTTGCACCCTTGAAGGATGGGTGAAGAGTTTTTGTGTGTTCATGGGGTATTGAAACCATTGAATATGGTTTTCACCCTTCATTTTGGGTTTTGGGGACATAACACTTAATGGCTTGATGAAGAACAAACCCTAAGATGTGATGACCATTGAAGATGATGGCACCCACATATATGGTGGCATGATAGCGCTTGGACACTTGCTACACCCTTGGTTTTGATGATGTGGAGGACACCGTTGCTTATGATGGACTTAATGGCATACAACAAACCCTAAATCTATTTGTAGGTAAGGTTGATCCTTAAGAAGGTTGTGTGTAAAAACAAAATAAGAATATTACATACAATATTACTAACCCACACCATCTCTTGAGGTCAGATCCACAAATAAAGATTCAAAATAAATACAAATAAAAATTGGCTTCATTACAAGTCAACTCCATAAAATTTGTGAAAAAAATGTATAAATAGGAACCAACACTCTCATTTTTGTATGAAGAATTTCGAAGTAGTATGAGCTCGATGACTGAGGTGGAGTGACATTGGAATGAAGCAATTTGACTGAGGAAATTCAGTGGACTCAGGAAGCTAACAGCAGAAACATCTTTTTATCTTTTGGGTTTTTCCAAGGACTTCAATAGTCTGAATTTTGCAGCAAAGGTTGAGGTGGAGTTTGAATTGAGGCAGCCTCAGATCCGAGGTTTAAAACACATGAAGGATTATATTTTGGGGTGTTTATTATAAGTTGACATTCAATTTTATTTTGGGATATAATTCGCTGATACAGAGACATCTTTTATTTTCTTTGAAGTGAATGGAATTTCATGCTTTTGAAGAGAATTTACAGTCCAAATGTGATCTATTATAGAATATTTAAAACAATCTAAGTTCTTCATGCTTGCATAGTCGATTTTTTGGGTGATGGGTGAAGGTTACTGCTCCTCTTTTTTATATGCTTGACAGATTGAGTTCTCTTGGCATATACAATGCAAAATTTGACATTATATACAACAGTATCGAGTTTTTAAAGGTCATCCACATTGGTAGCTTGATACATAGTCTAAGGTTTGACAAAGTGTTGGGATATTCTACAGAAGAGTTACACAACCCAAGTAAAAGTTTTGACATACTCTGATTAAGGTATGATCATGTATTCTCTATGATAATGATACATATATGATGCAGACCCATTGGAAATCCATTATGATGATGATGATGACGACGATGCATATGATGATGATGATGATGCATACTCTACAATAATGATGATGTATACTTGTTGACACCCTAAGATGGCAGTTATTGAACCAATTAGCATACAGTGACATGACTATGAACAAGATGATGAGAGATAACCAAGTGATATGCTTAACTGGGAATGGTTGAGAGTTATGAGCTGAGATTGATCAGCAGGGTTGATGAGCAGATTGAGCAAGCAAAGAGTGATGAGATGAGATTGATCAACAGTGTTGATGAGAAGATTGTGTAGTAAAAGAGTGATGAGCAGATATTGACTAGTAGTATTGATGAGCAGATTGAGCAAGAAAAGAGTGATGAGCAAATATTTACCAACAATGTTGATGCGAAGATTGAAAATAAAAGAGTGATGAGAAGAGGTTGACCAATAGAGGTTGATGTGTAGATATACATGAGAAGATCTTGATGCAAGCTGAGTCTTGCACTTGAGGATTGTGTTCAATGCCCAACATTGACATGCTTCTGAGAGGTCAAAGCATGACGTCAAAGACGAACCTCCTGAAATTTTGCAAAGTCATTCCATCTATATTGTCATGTTAGTATTTTCATGTTATCATGTCCAAGTCTTCATGCCAATTGTTACCATATTTTGTTTTTCACATTCTAATTCCATTTGACCCACTTGATACTCAGTCAAAGTCTCAACAAGTTGGAGTAAATTGTGTCATGTCAATGAAACCCGCCAATTTTGCATCTATCGATAAATTCACTAGCTGTGTCAGTGGTATTTTTAGTAACACATCCATTCTCTTAAAAAAATTAAGTCACTCTTGAGTCCATCCTTATTAAAAGTGCCCATGTCCTTGGTTATAAAAGAGGATTTCCCATTGGATCAATATTCCTAAACTAAATGAAATTGAACATTTTATTTCATGCATTGAAAGCAACTATTTAAAACCACTTAATCGCTAGAAAGGAATTAATTACAGTTTCATTTTATACTAACGACTAAAGTTTTATTTCCTCAAAATAAATATCACGATGCATTTTTATGTAAATATTATGCATGGTTAGTTAGGTTGAATTTTGTTTCTGTTGGGTCCCAAAATGCCCCTTTTTAACCACATCCCTTATACCTTGTTTGTCTTGTATTATTCCATTTTGCGCACCAAACAAACATTATTTCCTCACTTGAGACCTGAATCTTCACAGGTATGATTATCTATTGTTTCATCTTATTAATGCTTATGATTGTTATTATCAAGACTTTGCTTCTTGCATTATGCTAACTCATTATGATTTTACAAAGATGGTGCAAGCTGTGAGAGATTACAGGTGTAGCAGCCCGAGTGGTCCAAAGACAATATGAGCGTCCACTATCAGTTGTGACTTGCTAGTCCCATTTATACACATAGATCCAATCAAGGGTCATCATTCCACGCGGGCTGCGACAGACATGGTTGCGACAGACACGGTTGCAATAGACTTAGCTACAACAACGCGCCACTGCTTGAAGTTAGCTGCAATCATCCAAGCCTTTCTTGAATTGGTTATGTTATTCATTTACTGGCTTAGGCAACATAATTTCCTATATTCCCTGCCTCTGTTTAATTCCATTCATAGCTGTAACAGCACATGTAAAAGGGCAGCCTGAAGATTGTAGATCTTCATGGCTGCTTGATATTAGTGGGTGAGGGTTACGTTTGTTGATGTTTAAGTATGGGGAAGAATTCAGAGCCAGGGGTTGGACAAAATCATATTTTATTGTGTAAGATGTAATAGAGACTGCACCTTCATTTCACCATTTTAATACAAGGAGCAGGATTCTTCAGATCTTTGTGTTTCAACTTGTGTTAGTTCTGGCGCCCTGTTCGAAGGATGGGCTCGTCTTCCCACGGAGATCGCTGAGTTAATTAGATGTGTGTTTAATTAGATGTGTGGTGTGGATGCTACATTGTATGCATTTGCTTTAGTAGCTGCAACAATCATGTTAATCACTGTGTTTCCTTGAATACTCAGTACTTGCATTTCCTGTAAGCTGCAGCAGTGTAGTGTGACAGTCGATTGTGTCGATTATCTTCTTTTATGCATATGTGGGATAGCTATAACAGTCAAGATCTCCCTTAGTCACCCTTTCAATTACTTGTCTTGCTCAGGTTTGCTAATTCAGGTATACTATGGTTTAGAACTGTTGATTCAATTCCTATCATTTCTCATTTCTAAATTAAGGTTGGATTAACTAGTCACAATGGATCTGCATATAGTCTGGTAAATTAGGATTTAACTTTTTGTAAAAGTAATTCTAGATATTTATTTTAGGAATCATTCATTAATGGATTGAAGTTTTAGGAAGTGATTGCAATTCTGAATTCTTAGATAGGTAGTTTAGATCAGTGAAGAGTTTGAAAAAATAGATAAGTAGGATAGTTTATTCAATCATCAACTACTTAGTGTTTAAGCACATATAGTGTAAGTTATCTTTGAAATAAAAGAATTTCCTAGGTTGATAATTTATATTGAGCAATCTGCATGATGGTTTTAATTAACTGGCATATAGAGTGACCAACATTTTGGTGCCACTACCAAGGAAGGTAATATTTAGACACCATAGTAGTTGCATCCATTCATTTTTCTTTATTTTTTAAGTTTGCATGTTTTGGGTTGCATGAAAATGAGAAGAGTACAACATGGCATTCCTATAATCCCCAGAACTCCCTATAATACTAACATTGCAGGTGGTAGAGGTCATGGCAGAAACCTGACATTGGGAAGAAGAATATTCATTGATGATCTGGTTTCTAGAACCAATTCCTCTACTGGAGCTCGCCATCAGGGGTCCTCCGTTAGAAGAAGCCCAATTACCCCTAGGGTGGAAGCATCAGTTTCCATAGTGGAGAACACAAGAGGAGCTGTGACACCCTCAGGTGTCCCTGCGGAGGGAGATAGAGTTAGTGCTGTGGGAGCAGGTGATCGAGATGTGGTCTACCACATTAACGGGAAGGAGGTGAAAAAGGAGGAGTGGACACATTTTCATAAGAAGTAGGAAGATCAGAAGAAACAAAGGTAGGAGAGAGAAGAAGAAAATATGAATAACAAACGTGAACCGGAAGATCATGAAGAGGTGATGGGGAAAATCATCATAATTAACATGATCCCCACCTGAGGGGACAGTTTCCACACTCCAGTTTCCCATTGGATAGCTAGTGGGACCAGCCCCCATGACAAACATATCACCATCAGTATTACCTCATTTTCATGATAAGGCCACAGAGGATCCAAATGAATTCCTCTCCGAGTTTGACATCCTTTGTCGCAGCTATGACTACACTTCCAGCAAGAAAAAGTTAAAACTTTTCCCTGCTACTTTGAAGGATAATGCGCTATGTTGGTTCATGATCCTGGGTGGTGAAACTATCACCACGTGGGACCAAATGAAACAGGTGTTCCTGGAGAAATACTAGGAGTATTGCAACACTAAAGATAAAAGAGAAGAGTTGTTCAAGATGGTACAAAGGGACAAAGAAAGTTTGGAAGAATTTGTTGAGAGGCTCTTGTACAATGTGCAAAGGGATGGAAAGAATAATATGGGGTTAGATGTGCTCAAGAGAATCCTAATTCAGGGGATTAGGGAAGACTGCTTAGGTATGTTGAACTTGCTGGGAAAGGAATCCTTTGAAAAGATTGTTGAATTATGCAGAAGGTATTCCAAAGGATCTTTCAGGACCAACAAACGGGATAAATTGGAACGAGATGTCTTCAACAGAACACAGAAGTCATCCAATGGGGGAGCCACCCAAGCATAAATAGGCAACCTTCTCGAGAACTTCAAAACATAAATGATGAGCTCTATCTCCTCAGAAATAGATGTCCCGAGGGAGAAGTAGAAACAAGCAGTAGAGGATATAACACTCGGTGTATTCTGACCCATATGTAGGAAGAAACATCCCCTGAAGGAGTGCCCACTCGACAAGGTAGAAGTGTGTCAGCTCTATGAGTAGAACCATGATACAAAGGAGTTCCCCTAACTACCTCAAGTGAAGGAAGTTCTACATGCATCAACTCCAGATGTGGAACCAACCTACTTCATTGCCCAGAAAAAGCCTTGGCAACCTCAAAACCAAGGTATGAATCCAGACTCATTTCCATTTTCGAATAATATGAAAATTAGAATAATATGCATCACATGAATACACAATTCCCTTCACCTTATTCCAATCATTAATGGCATCCTTCTCAACCTCCTATGCAGAATTTCAACTCCTGGAACTCTTGGACACAACCACCAAATCAGCAGAATTCTTGGTCTCTTGGGTGGAGGAACTTACATCCAGGAAATTAGTTTCTGCATAGAAAATCTCCTCAACAATTTCCACACCAACATTTTCCTCACCAACAATACCATCCTCAACAATACCCTCATCCATACCAGCAGTACCAGCAGCCGCATTTGCAACTCCAGAACAATGATGCACCTAATATGCCTATACGACCGCAACTGTCTACTTAACCTAACCCCAACCCAAAAAATAAAGCAATCCACCAGTTTTAAATTACCAACATGCCCACTTACTCCATTACTCCAGTTCCCTGTAACGACATATGTTGACGATCAGGGAGAATAGTGGAGCCTCTATTCATTGAGGATGTTCCATCCTTTGTGTCTAAAGAAAGGATGAACCAATAGTACTCATCCCACATAATGGTCCCCATTATTGAGGATGCTGAAAGTCCTACCGAGACACCAACTGAAACACACAGAGAAACATATATTGAAACACAACCTACACAACTGATTAGAGAACCTCCATATCCTAAAAGACTGACACTACAGAAAGCAATGGAACAACCTCAGTTTAACCTCTTAGGAGAGTTGAAAAATATTTATGTAAAAATTCCACTATTGCAGGCCCTCCATGATGTGCCTATTTACGCCAAAACAGTCCAAGACCGATGTGTAAGAAAACTAGGTAGAAAACCTAGAGATCCTCCCACTGTCCATGTCATAGGGAAACTATCTGAATTGATAAAGGGAAAAACTCTCCTGGCCAAATATGATGACCCTGGGAACCCTAATGTCATAGTGCATATTGGGAACACATATATACCGAATGTGCTAGTAGATCTAGGTGCATCTATTAATGTTATGACCATAGAAACTGCCCGAAAACATGGGCTCACCAATCTTCGTCCAACCCCTACCATTATAGAACTAGCTGACAGGTCCACTATAAAACCCAAGGGAATCTTGGATGACCTTGTCATCTCAGTCGATTCGTGGGAATACCCTACTGAATTCTTGGTTTTACAACCCAAGTCACAGTTGGGAGGAAACCTGCTAATCTTGGGAAGACCTTGGTTAGCCACATCAGATGTTTGCATCAGCTGTCGATCAGGGTATATGACCATCTGAGATGGGATCGAAATGAAAAACCTTACCCTGTATCCTCCAGCTCAACCTAGTATAGAAGCTGAAACTCCATTATGGATGGAGCTAGAGGAAGAGGAGGGGGTTCAGCCACTATTAACAATAGGGAAGGCCTTGACTTTCAAGGATGAAACAGAGGACAATGCCATTAATAGTTTCATCAATGAGCCCACTTCTGTCAACAAACAAATTTATCAGATCTTGAATAGTACACTAGGTGAAGAAGAACAAGAAAATCTCACAACAGAGAGATTAGTCAGTTACACCCACATAATTCCAGTGCTAAAAAATTCAAAAATTGTTCCAGTTGTGATAGAGCCGAGAAAAACACTAAATATCAATCCCAATCTCTCTCCTGATGAACAGGAATTCTTGATCACTCTCTTGAAAAATCATAAGGGGGAATTTGCCTAGGAGTACATGGATATGAAGGGTATCCCTTCTAATCTGTGCACCCACCACATTTATATCAAGAGTGACTCCTAGCCTTTTTTCCAGCCACAACGAAGGATGAACCCCAATATTAGGGACATTGTGAAGGAGGAAATTCAAAAATTCTTGGAATCAGGGTTTATATACCTAATCTTAGATAGTGAGTGGGTTTCCCCACTCGTGATAGTACCCAAGAAGAATGGGAAATGGAGATTTTGCATGGATTACATAGAGTTAAACAAGGCAACACAGAAATATCACTTTCCTCTGCCTTTCATCGATCAGGTACTTGATACCCTATATGGGAAGAAGTTCTTCTCCTTTATGGATGGGTTTAGCATGTACAATGAGATCCAGATTGCTCCTGAGGACCAAGACAAGACCACCTTCACCTGTCCCTGGGGTACGTTTACATACAGGGTACTCCCCTTCAGTTTGTGCAATGCACCAGCCACCTTTCAGAGAGCTGTGATCGACATCTTTTAGGAGATGGTCAATGACAGTATGGATATTTTCATGGATGACTTTACCCCGTATGGAAGTGACTTTGAGGAGGCATTGAAAAACTTATAGAAGGTTTTAACACGTTGTGAGTAGACCCAACTATCTTTGAGCACTGAAAAATGCCATATGATGATGAGCGAGGGTGTAGTGCTGGGGCACTTTATCTCTACTGATGGTATCTAGGTAGATCCATCCAAAATCAGGGTAATTGAAAATATACCCGCTCCTGGGACACAGAAAGAGGTACATAGCTTTTTAGGGCATGATGGTTATTAAAGAAGATTTATAGAATTTTTTTCCAAACTAGCTTCTCCTTTATTTACCTTATTGATGAAGGATGTACAGTTTATTTGGAATGGTGCATGCCAGGAAGCGTTCACTGAAATTAAGAAGAGGTTGTCTATAGCTCCTATCTTAAGGGGGACCAATTGGGATATTCCTTTCCACATTTCTTCATATGCCTCTCACACTGCCATTGGAGCATTGTTGGGACAGTAGGATGGTCAAGCGCCATATGCAATTTACTGCATCAGTTAAAACTTGGATCTTGTTGAACTCAATTACACTGTTACAGAGAAATAATTTTTAGCCATTGTCTACTCCATTAACAAATTCATGCATTACATCATTGGATATCCCACCTTTGTACACACTGACCACTCAGCCATCAAGTATTTAATGAACAAACCAGTTACAAATGCTAGGATAACTAGATGGATGTTACTATTAAAGGAGTTTGATATTACCATTGTTGATAGACCCAGGAAAGAAATGTTGTTGCTGATTTTTTATCTAATTTTACTAACATTGATGACAACTTACCAGTTGAAGATTCTTTCCCATTTGAACATTTATTTGTAGTTTCAACTCATTCCCCTTGGTATGCAGATGTTGCTAACTACTTGGCTGCAGGAAAGCTTTTGACACATTTATCAAAAAGAGAAAAAAGGAAAATTATTCAACAAAGTGACAGGTATTGTTGGATAGATGGTCATATTTTCTACATAGGTCCTGATCTGGAGATCAAAAGATGTGTCAGGGAGGATGAAGTCTTCCATATCTTGAAGGCCTATCATGATGATCCATGTGGAGGACATATTGCAGATAAAAGGACAGGTCATAAGGTGTTAAGCATGGGCTATTATTGGCCAACATTTTTCAGGGATGCAAAGAAGTACGTCCAGGCTTGTGATAGTTGTTAGAGAATGGGCCAACCTAACAGATTGGACAAAATTCCTTTGCAACCACAGTTGGTGGTTGAACCCTTTGACATACGGGCCTTAGATTTTGTTGGGCCTATCAACCCTTCCTCAAAGCAGAAGGATTACATTTTAGTTTGCATTGACTACATGAAAAAATGGGTGGAGGTTGTGTTGTTGGTGAAAGCCAATGACCAGGCTGTAATATACTTCTTGTATAGGGAAATCTTCACTTGTTTTGGATTACCCAAGCAAATAATCACAGATGGAGGACCATAGTTTGTGTCACATAAATTTGAAGCTATGCCACAGAAGTACCATATTTAGCATAGGATAACTTCACCTTACCATCCCCAGGCCAATGGCTAGGTGGAAAGTACCAATAAAGTTATCGAAGCTATCCTTACTAAAACAGTCAGAAGCCAGCATAGATACTGGGCTAACAAGCTTCCAGAAGCACTGTGGGCATATTGTACTACTTGGCGCAATACTACAGGGTTCTCCCCCTATGACTTGGTGTATGGTAAGAGTGTTTTCTTCCCTATCGAATTCAAAATCAAGACTTTGAGGATGGCCATGGATGTAAACTTGGATGTAACAGAGGCGCATAAGAGTATACTGAATCAATTAAATGAACTTGATGAAAAATGTATAGCTGCAGTGGACCAAATAGCATTGATTCAGCATTAGCGATCCAAATGGCACAATCGATTCATCAAGAAGAAAGTATTCTATGAAGGAGACTGGGAATTATTATACGATTCAAGGTTCAAAAGGGACTTCAAAGGTAAGCTGCGCACAAGATGGTTGGGTCCATATCAAATAAACAAATTGTTTGATAATGGTACAGTCCACCTGGCCACCATTGACGAAAACCATACACCATTATTTTCTATTGGTCACAGGCTGCGATTGTACCACAAACCAATTTCAAGGGACACGTTTATTTCATAGGTTGCAGCTGATCCGGGATACCAGCTAGCAAAAGGGAAGGAGTCTTTCTCTTCCCCTGTCAATCTTTAGAGAGTCACTGTGATTTCCACATAAATAAATTTTTGTACATAAATAAATTAATGTTTGTTGTTTTTATTTCTTCTTGCTTTGTTTTCCTTTATGCTTGATTGTTTTTTAAGAATCTGTGTAAGATCTAACTTAGGGAGAAATGGTCATCACTGGGCCTGACGACTGTGAACCTCTATTCTAATTTTTTTCTTTGGAAAAAGCTCTATGAAGAAGAATAGAATTTGAATGATGAACAATTCTGTGCAGCTGCAAATCTGTAAAACTTGCCTACTTTTCCGTTCCGTGCAGCTGCGACTCCGTAAAACCTGCCTATTTTTTCATTTCGTACAGCTGCGACTCTGTAAAAACCTTCCCATTTTCCCGTTCTGTGCAGCCACAAATTTGTAAAAACCTTCCCATTTTACCGTTCCGCATAGCTGTGACTCCGTAAAAACCTTCCCATTTTCCCGTTCCATGCAGTTGCGACTCCGTAAAACTTGCCTATTTTTATGTTTCATGCAGCTGCGACTCCATAAAAACCTTCCCATTTTCCTGTTCCATGCTGCTGCGAATCTGTAAAACTCACCTATTTTCCCATTCCGTGCAGCTGCAACTCCGTAAAACTTGTCTATTTTTTCATTCCGCGCAGCTACGACTCTGCCAATTTTAGCAGAATTTTCCTATTTTTCATGGCTGTGAATCCTCCAGATTTATCCACAGAAGGGCCAAGACTCATCCATATTTGTCAGAAATTTCTGCCACCCATGATTTTTTGATTCCGAATCACCTCACGACTTCAATTATGTTTCCGTCAAAGTTTAAAAGACAGTTTTTGGCTCGTCGAAAGGAACATCATCACAGCACGCGCGCAACTATGTTTAAAATTGGTGATAGCATTTGAAACACTGTATTATCTTGAGAATTCATGGATCATAGCATAATTGCTAAGGTATGGTTTTGATTATTTACATGATTAATCATTAAGTAGATTTGACAAAATTAATCATGTTCGACTTTTCATACCTGTTATTATACCCACACTTTGTTAACTATCCATCCACATGATCTTATGGGTACTCAAGCTTATCTTACAGCCGTCAAATTTTTCCTAATTTGGGGCCAAATCTTACTAATGATACCTTGCTTTCGACTGTCTTACTTTTTTAATTTGCTCAACCCCAACATCAGTTGTTCGTGCATTACTCTGTGTTGTAACATCCATTATTGGGCCTATAAATTATTGAACTGATACCAGCATTTAGAAGGAAAGGAACCATGGGTATCCTAGCCATACATGAACCTAAAAACATGCAGGGATTGCATAGAAATACTGAGGTTTTTTCCATCTTTGCAGCTGCTAGCTGACTGATTTTTTCCAATGATTAAGTGGCTTTCACCAAGAAACAATTATGTAGATTGCATTGAATCTCAGAGAAACCCATTCAGAGGTCATGGGTTTGCATATAGAAGTTACTGAGGAGATTGTAGCAGAGGTCATGGGCCTTCGTCAAAGTGGAAGAGCCTCATTTGGAAGACGAGTTCGAAATGTTGCTGCAATGCAGGAGTTTCTACTAGCCGGTGCACAGGTCTGCCAAGAAAATAGGGGGATAACATTACCTTCACTACCTCACCCCTGGAATGAAGTGGAGGTCTTCTTAAAGTAGTACATTATGTGTGAAGGTAGATATCAACCTGTGTATTTCTCTGAATTCTCTTTACTGTCTCATTTGCGCCATAGGGCCTTAATCAATATGCCCTTTTATCTATTTAAAGACTTGCATCATATAGAGGGATTTGTGAAATCAACCAGACACCCATACTCGTCCCTCAACCATCACAGCCTAATAATATTGCTCATCTTAAGGGCCTTAGCTTAGAGAAACCAAACTTGGGAGCAGTTTAATAACCAACCCCCAATAAACCATGGACCTATACTTTTTCCTGGTGTTCCAATAGAGTATGAAGCACCTACACTCTTGAGGGGTGTTCAAACATAGGAAGAAGATGAGGTGCCAACTCAGTTGGGGGGAATGGCAGAAGAGCAAGAGGACTGGAGTCCCTTCAATTCAGTTGGAGGGAAGATGAGGCAGAATTAGATAATCAAGAAGAAGGGGATGAGGTAGAATTAGATAATCAGGAATAAGGGGATGAAACAAAATCTGATAACCAAGAAGAAGAATCAGGTGAGGATGCAGCAGCAACAAACCCTACAGAAGGGATAGAGGATTTGGGAGCTCCATCAGCAGAAGCTGAAGCTGGAGCAACATTTGATGTTGCGACAGTTGAAGCTGAAGTTGTAGGAGTTATGATGACAAAAGAAAATGTAGAGGTTTTCACCATTGAATCTTCTCCAAAATGGATGGGAACTCTTATCGAGGAGGAAATAGAGATGGAAGATACCAGAGAAGACGCTGAAATAAGAAACATTCGTTCTACATCAGCTGCATAATTGGAAGCCCCTCAACCAGAAAGGAAGAGAAGAACATCAAAGGAGGAGGTGCAGGCATCAAGGCCAATGAGAAGAAGGAGAACTAGATTAGTCACAGTAGCATAAGCAATGTGGGAAAAATGGAAAAATATCGAAGTAAACATTGAATTTCCCATCTTGAGACCCAAGGAAAATGCTACCCCACAAGAACTTGTTGCGGAGGAACCTCAAATTGAGGGACTTTTGTTTGAAAATGGTCTGTTGAAGGAAGAGGTGCAATCACTTCAGAAGGAAGTGGAAAGATGGAAGGAAACATGTCAGAAACAGGTGGAAAGGAGATTGTCACACACTTGTGGAAGCTGCAGATCAGATTGAAGTATCACTTTCGGTCGAGGAAGGTGATGAATTGAAAAAACTAGTTTTCCCTGAGTGTGGAGAAATATTTATTCAATCAGGATACAAAATCACTGTACATGCATTTGTGGCACAAAAACCCACACAGACAATTGGATAAGAGAGAGGAACATCTGTGGGAGAATTGAGAGATAAAGAAGAACCAGAAGTGGAAAGGATCCCCAATGTAGAGGTAAGGGAATGTGATCAATTTTAGGCTTAGCCACAGGGTGTTGTTACACAAGAACCAACAACCCTGGAAATGTTTGTTGAAGCTTCTACTCAATTGGAAGTGAGTGAGCTAGAGGTTGAAACAATCCCTGATATGAACCTAGGAGTCCTTACTATGACCCCAGAACAATCTCAGGACACAAAACTAGTGGAGGGAGAACTTCAACAACAGGAAAATGTTGAAGTTGATGAGGATGTTGTCACACAAGAACCAACATCCTCCAAAATATTGCCGAGACTCCCATTTGGCTAGGGGAAACTGATCTTGAGGTGGACATAATCCTCGATGTGGAATTAGGAGAAGATGAACAAATGTAGTCCCAACCATTAGGGGATAATGAAACATTTGGGGACCAGTCTCGTCTATCTGAGGACATTGAAATAATTGAGCACCAGCCTCATCTCTCATGGGATATGGAAGTAACTCAAGAGAAACCCAAGTTTCCAGAGAATATGGAAGAGTAGGAAGCTATTACACAAGAACCAGCATCTCTGCAACCCCCAACCCCTTGTTGAAGCCATAACCGGGAATCAAGAAGTTCCAGCCGAAAATCAAGAAGATACTGAGACTGGAACACAGGAAGATGTTTCGACACAAGAACCAACAGCTTCACTATTGGCTGTTGAAGTTGACAAAAATAGGTTTTAGGAAGGAGGTGTTGTCACACAAGAACCAACATCCTCAGAATTGATTGCAGAAGTACACTGGCAGGAAGAAGTTGTTGAACCATTGGTAGAAGAGGAAGTTGTTTCCCTTCCGATCCAAAACAATCAGGCTGAAACATTGGATAATAAGGTATGGACGCAATCTTCCCAGGAATTTGTCAATTTAAACTCTGATGAGGAGAAGGACACAGGAGAGGAGAAGATTCAAGTTCTAATAGAAGAACTCTCATTGCTGAAAAATAGAAATAAATAAATGGAAAAGTGAGGTGGATAGATATCAGAAAGGAATGATTCCCATTGTTCAGCATAGGAAGACTATCAATGATTTGAGGGAAAGATGGGCAGAAGAGCTAATATTCCAGAATTACCGTTGGGAAGAAGTACATAAAGAATTGAAGGAGCTAAAGAAGAGTCAAGTCCATGCAAAAGGAGAAAGACCAACTGTACATTCTCTCCCGAGAATTGATGAGCTCCAGAGCTCCATCTCCCTCTTATCCTGTATTTTTATATGAACAGTTCACTTGGTTTAAGATAAGGAACTAAAATAAGGGGGACCTTATGAAGTAGCATCTTCAGACCAGTTTTTGGAAACATTTATGAAAAGTAGCTTCATTGAGCATAATATTTTGTGTGAGCTTTATTTACATGAAATGGTTTTCCCCTTGGACCGATATTGAAATCTTGCTCCTTACCTAGGTGATGTCTAGTCGAGGGATTTTGCTTCTTTTGTCAGCAACCATGTGAAATGGGAGGATTCATTTCAGACAAGCTCTCACAATGAGGCTGACTCTAATATCTAGATTCTATGTGAACCTCAATCCCCTTTCCATGTTCGTAATCATCAAGCATAGAGGCTTAAATGTCCCATATAGACTTAGCAGCTGGTCGAGTTTCAAGAGCAAGTCATCTCCACTTGTGTTAGCCAGATTTCCAGGCAGCAACGTTTGGCTTTGGAGGGAAGTAAGCATGGGTGGCAGGCTTCCCCTTCATTAATTAAGAAAAGGGACCCTTACTGCTTCAAGAATTTTAAACATGCTTTCCCTAGGGTTGAAGGGTACGTCAAATGTGTGAGGAAATGTGGAGCTAACTGGTTGGGGCTTAAATTTAAATTCTTGCTTATTTCGTGGCTAGAAAAACCATATAGGGAATATTTTTCATTGACAAAAGTAGAAGAAAGTCAGTGTTGGAAATATTGGGTTGCCCATAATGGATATCTAGATGGGAGGGAGTCACCTGAATCCTCCTAAAACTTTTCATCTCTCCATGAGCGAGGCACAGTTTGAGATTCTGATTCAGACTCATTAGAGAAAATTTCAAGTCAAAATGGGCCTCCTAAGGAAAATTAATAAAATAATAGTTAAAATAATAAAATAATATTTATTAATTTTGGAGGAAGAAAAGAAAAAACTACTTTTTTGTTCGTATTTTTGACATATCTCCCTATGTTTTTACTCAAATTTTGATTGGGAGAGCTCATTGGATGTGGAATTAAATTCCGCATCCAACGAGTACCCACTCAGCATACTTTTGACAGGCCCCTCTACCCCAAAAACAAGAAATACATGAAAATGTGATGATGACATCATCATCACGTCTTTTTCAAGTATTTCTTGTTTTTGGGGTAGCAGGGCCCATCAAAATTATGTCGAGTGGGTACTCATTCGATGTAGATTTTAATTTTGTATCCAACGAGCTCTCCCAATCGAAATTTGAGTAAAAACACAGGGAGATATGTCGAAAATACGAACAAAAAAAGTAGTTTTTTTATGATACCTATCCCCAAATTTATATTAAAAATTTGTTTGAGAGGTGCTCCTTCTTTTATTTTTAAAGCATTTTGATTGGCTAATACATGATGACATGGAATTTGTATTATTTTTGGAAGGCCCATTTTAAATTGAAATTTCCTCTAAATGGAGGTTGTTGCACAAGGACATGCAACAGAGAAGTTGGGGGGAGATGTTGGGTCCCAAAATGCCCCTTTTTAACCACATCCCTTATACCATGTTTGTCTTGTCTTATTCCATTTTGCGCACTAAACATACATTCTTTCCTCACTTGAGCCCATAATCTTCATAGGTATGATTATTTATTGTTTCATCTTATTAATGCTTATGATTGTTATAATCAGGACTTTGCTTCTTGCATTATGCTAACTCATTATGATTTCACAAGGATAGTGCAAGCTGTGAGAGATTACAGGTATAGCAACTTGAGTGGTCCAGAGAGAATTTGAACATCCACTATCAGATGTGACTTGCCACCCATCTATACACGCAGATCCAATCAAGGGTCATCATTCCATGCGGGCTGCGAGAGACATGGTTGTGATAGAGACGGCTGCAACAGACTTAGCTACAATAGCGCGCCACTACTTGAAGTTAGCTGCAATCATCGAGGCCTTTCTTGTTAATTTTTCATATGCTAATCTAGATCATTAGTATTTCATTTTGATTTCATAACAAAATCATATAAACAGGATCACTGAAAGATAGACAAGCACAACCATACAAAAGAGAACACAAAGATTTATCCTGGGAAAACCCTAAAGGGAAAAAACCAGCAAAAGCTTCCTCAATATAGATGCCCCAAAAGATAAAAGAAAAAACCAACAAGGAGATCAAAGCCTGATCCTCCTCCTTCTCCAGATACTTCTCTCTCTTCTCCACTAACGCGCTATACAAGTGAGAGTGTGTGTTTCAAATGAGGAGAGCTACACCTCTATTTATATTCATCCACTCACTTTAATTAACTCATCCGACATGTAGGCTCGAGTTAAATCATGTAGGCTCAAGTAACCACACTAGGGTGCTAATGACCCACCTTTACAATTAGAGAGAACTACCTCATGACTCTTATTAGTTCTTCCGATTAGGATCATTGGGGTACAAAGTAATACAAGTGGTTCTCCTGGTAGGATCATCAGAGACCACAAAAAGATACATATAGAATATTCTTCGAAGTTACAATATTTCAACACTCCCCCTTAACGAGAAGGGTATTCTACAACAACATCATCAACAACAATAGCAGGAGAGATATAGAGGACATCATCAACATCATCAGGGTAACACATCTATAAATCATTGGAAGCTTTTCAACATCATATAGTCTTCGTCTTCAATCTTCAATGAGAGCAACTCTTTGATCGGCATCAACATATTTTGACCTTTCGATCAGTAACATCTTCAGCACTTTGACCTTTCGATTAGTAACATATTCAACAAAATCTTCAGCACTTTGACCTTTCGATCAGCAACATCTTCAGCAACATCTTTAGCACTTTGACCTTTTGATCAGCAACATATTCAGCACTTTCACCTTTGGATCAGCAGCATCTTCAGCACTTTGACCTTTCGATCAACAACATCTTCAGCACTTTGACCAGCAACATTATCATCGCACTCTGATCTTTTGATCATCATCAAAATATCATCATACTCTGATCTTTCGATTAGAACCATCATCATCAAAACATCGTCATACTTTGATAAGAAACATCATCATCAAAACATCATCATACTCTGATCTTTCGATCAGAAACATCATCATCAAAGCATCATCATATTTTGATCTTTCGATCAGTACATCATCGTCATCATACTTCTGATATTTCGATCAGTATGTCATCATCATCAAAATACTCTGATCTTTTGATCAGAAACATCATCATCATCAAAACATCATCATCATCACACTCTAATCTTTCGATCAGAGACATCATCATCATCATCACACTCTGATCTTTCGATCAGAAAACATCATCATCATCAAAATATCATCGTCATCACATTCTGATCTTTCGATCAAAAAACATCATCATCATCAGCAACAACCTGCAAGTCACAGTACAAAGACAAAGAAGTCTTTGGATCTCTTTTGGACTTAAAGTCTAGGGATGATGCAATCCTACCACATTCTCGACAACTGAAGTCACTAGATTCGTTCTAAATCGAGGTTCAAGGATGATACAATCCTACTACGTTCTCGAGTACCGAAGTCACCGGATCCATTCTGAACTGAGGTTTAAGGATGATACAATCCTACTGCGTTCTTGAGTACCGAAGTCATCGGATCTGTTCTGAACTGAAGTTCAAGGATGATACAATCCTACCATGTTCTCGAGTACCGAAGTCACCGAATCCATTCTGAACCAAAGTTCAAGGATAATACAATCCTACTACGTTCTCGAGTACCAAAGTCACCGGAGCCATTCTGAACCGAAGTTCAAGGATGATACAATTCTACTATGTTCTCGAGTACCGAAGTCACCGGATCCATTCGGAACCGAAGTTCAAGGATGATACAATCCTACGACGTTCTCGAGTACCGAAGTCACCGGATCCATTATGAACTGAGGTTCAAGGATGATACAATCCTACTACATTCTTGAGTATCGAAGTCACCGGATCCGTTCTGAACTGAAGTTCAAGGATGATACAATCCTACCATGTTCTCAAGTACTGAAGTCTTCGGATCCATTCTGAACCAAATTTCAAGGATGGTACAATCCTACTACGTTCTTGAGTACTGAAGTCACCTGATCCATTCTGAACTAAAGTTCAAGGATGATACAATTCTACTACGTTCTCGAGTACCGAATTCATCGGATCTGTTCTGAACCGAAGTTCAAGGATGATACAATCCTGCTACGTTCTCGAGTACCAAAGTCACCGGATCCATTCTGAACCTAAGTTCAAGGATGATACAATCCTGCCACTTTCTCGAGGACCGAAGTCACCGGATCCATTATGGACATATGTCCCGGGATGATACAATCCCTCTTTATTCTTGAGGACTGAGGTCACTGGATCACTTTAGAGCAGATGCCTAGGGATGATACAATCCCACTACATTCTCGAGGACCGAAGTCACCGGATCCATTATGGACATATGTCCCAGGATGATACAATCCCTCTTCATTCTCAAGGACTGAGGTCACCGGATCACTTTAGGGCAAGTGCCCAGGGATGATACGATCCCACTACAATATCACTACTCCCCCTTTCGGGGAAGGTCTTTTTGAACCACACCAAGCTTGTCTTGAAAGTGTTTGAACTTTACTCGGGACAGAGGTTTTGTCAACACATCATCATCTAAACCATCATCATCTACATCTTCAGTATGTGAATACTAAACTATCACCATCTGTATCTCCAATATGTGAATACTGAAAGCATCATCATCTATATCTTTAGTATAGAAATACTAAAAGCATCATCACCTCTATATTCAGTATAGAAATAGTCACCATCATCTGCATCTACAGTATGTAAATGCTGAAACATCATCAATATCTTTAGAATGGGAATACTAAAATCATCATCATCTATATCTTCAGTATGAGAATACTGAAACATCATCATATTTATATTCAGTATAGAAATACTGAATCACCATCATCTGTATCTATAGTATGTAAATACTGAAACATCATCATCTGTATCTTTATCTCGTATGTAGAAATACCAGATTTCTATGTGTTACGATGGAACACAAGGTTTTCTATTATCACAACTCTCGTTATCACATATAATCATTGTAGTATCCATCTTCAGGTCAAGGAGACCTGATATCAGCTTCCAAAGCCATATTACTTTACAACTTAGCAGAGCAATCTGCTATATGTGTTGCTTCAGCTGTGCTCAGAGAAACACTGGACTGTTTCCTGCTAAACCATGAACTCATAGTAGACCCCAAACAAAAGCATCTACCTGATGTGCTTTTCCAGTCTGAGATACTTTCAGCCCAATCTGCATCTGTATAGCCATACAATCTGTAGTCATGGTTTCCATCATAGTATAGACCAAAGTCTATAGTCCCTTTCAGATATTTCATCACATGTTTTGCAGCTATTTGGTTAACACGTCTAGGTTGAACTAGATACTGACTCAAGGTGTTCATAGAAAAACAAATGTCTAGTCTGGTATTTGTTAGATACATTTAACGACCCAATGATACGTCTGTATTGAGTCACATCCACTAATTCTTATGAGTCATCAACTAACAACTTCAAGTTGGAATCCATGGGTGTGGCCATGGCTTTGTATTCCAACATATTGAATCTTTTCGATATCTCTACCGCATACTTTCCCTGGTTGAGAAAGATTCCTTCTGAACCTTTCCATACTTCTAGACCTAGGAAATAATGCATTAACCCAAGGTATTTCATCTCAAATTCTTCTGCTAGTTTCTTCTTGCTTTCCATGATCTGTTTCTCATTCCCTGTCAAGAATAAGTCATCCACATATAATAACAGGATGACAGTTTCATCTTCTACAACCTTGAGATAAAGGTTAGGATCAGCTTTTACTCTTGGTAAAGCCCATAATTGACAGGAAACTGTCTATCCTTCCATACCAAGCTCTGGGAGCTTGCTTCATGCCATAGAGGGTCTTCTTCAACTTACATATATGATTCCATCTGTCTTCAACTTCAAATCCTTGTGACTATTCGATGTAAAACTCTTCCCCAATCATACCATTAAGGAAGGCTTGTCTTTACTTCATCATGGAAGCAACTACCATCATAGTTCTGAAGGAAGTGTACCTTGCTTCCTGGAGTAAGTGTCTCTTCATAATTAATTCCCTCTTTCTTATAGAAACCTCTAGCCACAAGTCTTTCCTTACTTCTATCAGCAACATATTTTATCTTGCAAATCCATTTGTAAGATACCACATTCTTGCCTTCTGGTTTGAGTACTATATCCCAAACATCATTCTAGTATTATTTCATCATAACATCTTCCATGAGTTCGTCTTGTCAGATCATCAACATATCCTACTCTTCTGCATTCAAATTTGAAGGTTGGAACCCACTTTACTCTTGGTAAAGTCTCGATCCATCAAGAAGTTTTCCATCATGTTGTACCATGTCGAACTCAGATATCTTATGTAGTCACTCCCCCGAAAGTGGAGTATTATCTTCCTTCTTCATTCTGTATAGGTGGTTCTATGCTTGATATATACTGGTCAATAGAGTATGTCATGTCATAGTCTATTCTTTCTGAGGCAAATCATGAACCTTGCTTTGTACACTTGTTCTTGTAGATCCATATGGAAGATACTACGTACTTCCCTTTATGTCTCAAAATCATATCGTATACATAATTCCCCATGATCAACTGTTATTCTTTGATCATAGATTCTTTCATAGCATTCTTTTCTTCATCTTGAGTTATCTCTCATACCCATGGTGGTCTTCATCCTTCGAGGTGGATCTACCACTCTTTGAAGCTCTTTCTTCCATCATGGTGTCTCTAACCCTGGGAGCTTCAAATTCATGTTTATTGAATTGTCATCACTTGTTCTTCGGAACAAGTCTCATCCTTCTTTTCTTGTAGGAGGTTGTATAGGACCTTTCCAACAATTCAAATGCACTAGTTGCATGGTTAGAACTATTTCATAAAACATATGCATAATGACAAATTCTTATGCATCATGCAACTTTTTAGCCAATACAACATTCATCCATATCTCACAGAAACTTTCTAGATGCCTTCCATCTCTACCATGACATCATTGAGATTGTGCACTAATCCAATATGTCAGCAAAGAGGTTTGATAAGTAGCAATGGAGAGTTGTATAGCACCATGAGCTACTTACCCATCACATGCATATTAGTAGTATACAGTGATTAATGTAAACAATCTATCATGCATAACACATCAACTGAATATAATCAAATGTAAAACAATATCATGAAATGACAATTGAATACTTATCTTTTATTTGTTTCGTGGGTAAAATCCATCTTGATCATTCTTCTTTATCATCTTCTTCATTCATGAAATCATCATTTCTTATCCAAATGATAAGATGAATAAGAGGTTCTTCAAGAATTGAGTTCTTCATATTCCTCGTCGCTTGAGGGATCTTCTTTGAATGGTGAGAGCTTGATCTTCAATTGCTCCCATATTCTTCTTCTCCTCTAATGAGTCGAGCTGAAAGTAATCACTTTCTTCTGGCATACATTCTTCACATGAAAGGATCCCATGATCCTGGGAGTCCATTCAAGGTGGCTATCACCACTTCTACATTCTTCACTTCTCCTTTTACTTCTTCAATTTGTTTCTTAGGGTCATCTTTCGATCCTTCAAATAGCTTGGTAAAGGAATAAAACATCTCTTTCGGTGTCTTTAGGGAAGACACTTGTGGTACAAGTTGATCCGTGACTGAATCAACAATGATCTTCTTGGCCTTGACCAAGTTCTTCTGGTGTAAGGCTTTGAGCCTCATCTCCCTCTAGAACTGGAACCTCTCTACTCATGTAGGTGTCCCATTCATTTTCTTCAGAGAGATCAAATACTTCCATGCTTGGAAGTTGTCAACTTCACCAAGCTTATCATCAATCTGATGTGATAGATCACTTTTAAATGAGAACCTCAAATGCAAATAGCAAAAGATTAGATCTTACCGATTTGAGGTGTCCGTCCTGCTTCCGGAGCTGGCTGATCTAGGGTTTGTTAGAGAAACCCTAATTTTCAAAACTTGGAATATTTTAGATATGATTAGATATAAATATATATCTCTTCAAATGGAGCTTTCCAATGTACTCCTTTTCTGAAAACAGTGGAGGGAATCTCCTAGAACAAGAAGCCCTAGTTTTCCAATTTCTTCTGCAGAAATGCTTGTCACTGTTTCTGTGATATCTCCGAAATTACTGTTCTTCTATGTCTAAATTTTCACATTGAGGTAACCTCACATTTTCTTGATCCAACACCATAGGTTTCATGAGAATTGGTTTCACCAATTGGTATTTATGATCCTTTTCCCAAGGTGACCTGTTACAAGACTGTTCATAACAGTGAAGTTGTACGGCCTGCCACATGTCGCTGTTTCATATTCTGGTTCCGAGATTCAGAACACATAACGTACATTCCATGAGATTTCTGGAACATCTTCAGTACTTCCATTTGGACCTCTGTAGCCCAATATATATCAATTTTCCCCAGGTGTCCTGTTTAGGGATGAATTCTGGAAGAGGATGGAACCCTAACTTGGAGGGATCATATCTCCCAGCATATAGTGAATCTGAGGATGAATTGTGGATACAATGTACATAAATATTTTTTCTTCGACCTCTGTGATTTTTAGCTCTTGATCATTCACCAATCGTGGAATATAGCAAAAGTACCAAAAATTAGCAGTTTTAGTATTTAGGGTTTTTCTAGCTCGAGGTCAAACTAGGGTTTAACTTTCCCGGAGTTTCACCCAACCAAAAATATTGATCCAGGTCTCTAAACTTCAATTTTGATGAGGAGATAAATCCTATGCTAGGCTCACTCAAAAATTCCTCTTCTGCAAGAATCCCTAATTTCCCGCACCGAAAACTGAAAATGCTCGGAATCGAATTCTGCTTCGACAGAAGGATGCGCCCTTCAATGGAGAGTGAGCCTAGCCTTCCTTTGCTGATTGATTGTGGAGAGAGAAACAAAAAGTAATAATCCCTAGCTTCTGTAGCTGCATAATGTCTTCTTTCAGGGTGGCTCTAATACCATGTTAATTTTTCATATGCTAAGCTAGATCATTAGTATTTCATTTCGATTTCATAACAAAAGCATATAAACAGGATCACTGAAAGATAGACAAGCACAACCATACAAAAGAGAACACAAAGATTTATCCTGGGAAAACCCTAAAGGGAAAAACCCAGCAAAAGCTTCCTCAATATAGATGCCCCAAAAGATAAAAGAAAAAACCAACAAGGAGATCAAAGCCTGATCCTCCTCCTTCTCCAGATACTTCTCTCTCTTCTCCACTACTGCGCTATACAAGTGAGAGTGTGTGTTTCAAATGAGGAGTGCTACACCTCTAGTTATATTCATCCGCTCACTTTAATTAACTCATCCGACATGTAGGCTCAAGTTAAATCATGTAGGCTTGAGTTACACATGTAGGCTCAAGTAACCACACTGGGGTGCTAATGACCCACCTTTACAATTAGAGGGGACTACCTCATGACTCTTATTAGTTCTTCCGATTAGGAGCATAGGGGTACAAACTAATACAAGTGGTTCTCCTGATAGGATCATCGGAGACCACAAAAAGATACATATAGAATATTCTTTGAAGTTACAATATTTCAACATTTGTTGAATTGGTTCTATTATTCATTTACTGGCTCAAGCAATAGAATTGCCTATATTCCCTGCTTCTGTTTAACTCCACTCACAACTGTAACAGTGCATGTAACACAGAATCCTGAAGATCGTAGATCTTCATGGCTGCTTGATATTAGTGGGTAAGGGTTATGTTTGTTGATGTATAAGTACGGGGAAGAATTCAGAGCCAAGGGTTGGACAATATCAAATTTTATTGTGTAAGCTATAACAGAGACTGTACCTTCATTTCACCATTTTAATACAAGGAGCAGGATCCTTCAGATCTCCATGTTTTAACTTGTGTTAGTTTTGGCGTCTCTGTTCAAAGGCTAGGTATACCTCCCCACAAAGATCACTGAGTTAATTAGATGTTTTCTTAATTAGCTATGTGGTGTGGATGTTACATTGTATGCATTTTTTTAGTAGCTACAACAATCTTGTTAATCGTTGTGTTTCCTTGAATACTCAGTACTTGCATTTCCTGTAACTTTGCAAAAGTGTGGTGTGACAGTCGACTATGTAGGTTAGCTTCTTTTATGCATGTGTGCAATAGCTGTAACAATCAAGCTCTCCCTTAGTTTCCTTTCAATTACTTGTCTTGCTCAGGTTTGCTAATTTAGGTAGGCTATGGTTTAGAACTGTTGATTCAATTCTTGTCATTTCTCATTTCTAGATTAAGGTTGGATTAACTAGTCACAATGGATCTGCATATAGTATGGTAAATTATGATTTAACTTTCTGCAAAAGTAATTCTGGATATTTATTTTAGGAATCATTCATTACTGGATTGAAGTTGTAGGAAGTGATTGCAATTCTGAATTCTTAGATAGGTATTTTAGATCAGTTTGATTATGGGAAGAGTTTGACAAAATAGATAAGTAGGACAATTTATTCAATCATCAACTACTTAGTGTTTAAGAAAATATAGCCCGGGGTTGATAGTTTATATTGAGCATTCTGCATGATGGTTTTAATTAACTGGCATGCAGAGTGACCAACACTTTCATTGATGGACTAGCGTTCTTGTCTTGAAAGTGATGTTGCACATTTATTAGCATTTATCCAATATCACTTTCTAGTATTCATGAACTTAATACATTTATCAACCTTGTGAATCCTAGCTACCCAAGGGCTCTAAATGCAACCCGAGCTTCCATACCCTTTCCTCCCCTTGAATAGATCTCCAAGGATTTTTAACGTGTTTCTTCCCTAACTGTGTTGTTTTGAGCCTCAACATAGACCATACTAGGGAGATGTTTTCCCATCAATATTTTAATCAAATCCTTGGAATTATCTTTAATCCTTTGTCATCCAAACATGATCTATTTATGCATCTTGGTTATCTGATTCTTTGATCTTTGTTCACTATATCCTTTCACAATGGCTCTTTCTATTTCAACCTTTGGGGACGTCGAAATATCAATCAACTATCTGAGTAGTTTTAATCATATAACCTTTAAAGAGAATGAATCCATCAAATAATTTAACCGCATATTTCATAACTTATATGACCATATCCCCAAATTTGTTTGACCTCCCGAATAGTTTGTTCTTGTCCAGTATTGTCAATGTATTCGTCCTCCTTACCAATACCAATTACAAGTAAAGGATTTAAATTTCCTTGGATCCGCTTTACAGGCATGCCTTGAAATTGAAGACCATGACAAAAGGACAGGATTTCCAATGGACCAACTAACCCCTTAGACCAATATGTCCATAAAACAATTGATGTATGAAATGCAGGATCAGATTACCTCATTAGATAATATTCTCATGAATAAGTCTCATCCATCTCTTTCTCAACCTCAACATCTTCTAAATCCACTCGAGACAAAGGAATCTACCAATCCTTCTCATCATCATTGGTGTTTTTTTTGCAACAAGGGCCATAACCCTTCTACTTGTGAACTCTATTTGCCATATCATGAGAGAGTAAAGAGGGGTAAGACTTCTATAGTAAAAAATCCTATTCACAATCTCTGTGCTACTACAACCATGTCTCAATCTCAATTGGAACCAAAAATTTCATTTGATCCCAATATTTCTATTGATGAGGCAAAGATTAATCATGAGATGACCACACCTCCTATTCCTGAGTCGAGACCTCTTTTGATCAATCAAGCCAATCATTCTTATGTCTCACATATTTTTCCTAAAAGTCATGCATCTTATCATATGGTGAGTCATTTAGAAAGTTTGAAGGCTAACATCATCTCTTTTGATTATCTTAAAGATCCCAAGCAATATCATAATGTGAATAGAATTGTTGCAATCCCTTCCCCATCTGTATCTTGTTTTGAGATGATCACACAAGATGTTCATGATATCTTTCCTTTCGATAATGATATTTTCAAATTGATTCCAAGCAGGTTCCTAAGATTTCAATTTCCCAAGAGAAAGTCATCTCACCTTGTCATAATCCACAAAGTGAATCTTTCATTACTGACAAGACCTATGATTTGCAATATGGTGTCTTTCATAGAGACATGATCCCACTTGAAGATGATTATTTTAATTTTCAAGATGACACCTTATCCGATAATCAACTCTCTCTTGAAGTGCACCCAAATACTATACAGGAGGTTTAAACCCATAATGTCACAATAAGTGTGTTAAAAGTGCACCCTATATAGCCCACTACACTCCTTAATTTTATTTTTTTTATAAATAACTCTAACTCCACAAAAAAAGGTTTTATAATTAAAAAATACTTTAAGTCTAGGTATAATTTCATTTTCATTTTAAATACAGATCAATGACATCACGATGGGAGTGACATTCAACAATGAGGCGATTTTAACACTCTTCATGGTTCCAACTATAATTTGAACTTGAAATATCTTCTGCAATTTAACTCTAGAATGGTTTTGCAAGGGTTTTATACAGTAAGATCGCATTGGGGGGGTCTTTCTTAAAAATGGTATTGACTTCCATCATAGAGTGGGATGGAGAACCCCATTTGGATACAGAAAATGACAAAGATACCATATATGTACATTCGCAGGCGATAATAGTGCTGGGGAATCAAAATCCATAGTGTTTTTCTTTTTGCATTATCGTGGTGTATGAAATTCTAGACTAAAACTATATTGGAAACATACATACAAAGTTGCTACGGTGCTCGGATTTAGGTGGTTACAGGTCAAGCTTTTCTTCCAGCTATACTACAACGAAGAACTTGGTAGTTTCATTTGCACAAGTAGATTCTGCTGGGCTTAGTCTTATCATACAGGTATGAGTGGCTACAGACCTTTCATCGTTTATAGTATTATTTTCCATGTTCATTTTTAAACTCCCATAACGTTTTTATTTTAATATACATGTATTACCAACAATAGCAGTCTAAATCCTAATTGGACCCTGGCATGTTAGGTTGAGACCCGTTCAGACCTTCACATATGATGCGGTTGTAAGACTCGGTTCGCCTTTTAGTAAACTTTGTAGCATTGGAGTGAAGAAGTTTCTTGGGTTTTATTGTAATGTTGAAAATATGGAAAAGAAACAGGGTGTGGGGTTTTGGGTATGGCTCATCTTGCCTTTACTATTTTGAAGTTTTAGAGCTGGGAATTCCTAGGTTCGTTTAACCTACAAGAAAAGTTTTACTTAAGTATAAAAAGAGTAGTGTTCCATCTGGTTACTCTCAGGGTTTCGAACTCTTTTGTTTTAAAAACAAAATAAAGTGGTTAAGTGGAATATTTTTGGTTAATTTATCTCCTTTTTTACTACTTAATGAATATGATGAAAGAAAAACCTTGTAAAAATATTTCCTCTTGTAACATCGTTACTTTTTGACTTGTATGTGTAATATTTCAGTTTTGGATTAAAAGTATTTTGTTACTTGTATAATGATACTGATATGTATTTCAGATTTAATTTCTAGTAAAAATTAGCATTCAGCTAATATGGTCTGTGTAAATTGTAATTCCTAACTACTGGCTTAGTATTTAGTCTCTGTGATTAGGTTTTACATTCCTACTCTGTTATCGACATTGTGTTTTAAAGAAATATTATAGGTTTTTAATCCTAGTTAAGAGATGCATTTCTATACATATATTACAACCAAATTTAATTTTCCGTAACTCAGTTTTACAATTCTATTATGTTATCGAAGTCTATAAATCAAGGAATAATATTTTGGTTGTCTAGGGTTTTATTCTCATTCAATAATTATATCTCTGTTCATATCTTACATCCATATTTATTTTTATCAGTATCTAACTATTCTTAGTTAAGAGAAAGAATGGCAGTCGTTTCCAGGTCTGTAACTAATTAAATCTCTTCAGGGTTTACATAGTCTTACTGTAAATAAATGGTTAAAAGATTCAATAATTCTTTCCATAATACTCGTATAAAATAGAATTAAAAACATAAATTTTTTGTAATAAACAAGAGTACGGTAATTAGAATACATATCTAATCCCAATCTGGGAAAAATGAAAGCTAGAAATAATGCACCACCTAGCCTTAGGAACCTCGAAAATTAGTAGTCTGCAAGAGTTCCACCCCCTTTCCCATAATTCCGAGTTTAAATCTCACTTTCCACAGCTCCAAGTTGCCACCAGTTTAAATAGATAGAATTAGCTATTTCCAGAACCTAGCACCTTAACGTGCTCACTGGAATTTCTTTCTCTGAGCCTAACATATTTTATATGCTCTCTAGCATCTTTGTACTTTACTTATTAAATCACATAGAGCCTACACCCAAGGGCGATCAATGAAACCTCTCTTCTCTTTTTTATTTGTTTCTTTCTGCATGCCTTCTTCTTTCCTTTCCTAGGGATCTTAATAGTTAATAACTAACTCTCTCTATTTACTGTCCACTTGTCTTCGTAAAGATGGTTGAGGATTTAGTTACCGATCTAAACTCAAGTTTCTATCAATTAACTGCATGACTGCTTAGCTTCCGTATTTGGATTTTCATATTCAAAATAAAACATAAGCTTTTACAAAATTATTAACTTATGTCTCATGAATAAAACTTAAATATAGTTACTTTAAAATGTTATGAGGGGGTATTACAATCCTCCCCTCCTAAAACTTTGCACCATCATCGGTGCTTAAAATTTCTTATTATAATTTTGAAATAAAATAGGGTAGGATTGTCTCATAACTTCTTCTTCTTCCCAGGTAGCTTCCTCTGGTGTGTAATGTTTCCATTGCTCTTTAACTTGTACGATAGTTTGCTTCCGAACCACAACCTCTCTCTTGTGTAGAATGCACATTGGTTTCGGATGAAAATTGCCCTCCGATTCCATCTGTACATTATTCCAATCAATGATATGAGATTTATCAGGTATATTTTTTTTAATAAAGAAACATGTAAAACATCATGAACTCTTATATAAGGAGGTACAGCCAATTGATACACTACGGGACCTATTCTAGCTAGTATTTCAAATGGTCCCACATATATGGGGGAAATTTTTCCATATAAACATGCTTGTAATGTAATTTTCTTTGGTTTGATTCTTTACATGTTCCCCTACACTATATTCCTTAACTATTCTCTTTCCGTCAGCATAGCTTTTCCGTCGGTCCTGCGGTGCCTTTATGTTTTGTTTTATTTGTTTTACCATTGTTTCCATTTGTGCCAACATGTTTGGTCCTAGTGTCATTTTGTCATCAATATTACCCTAGCTCAAGGGTACTTTACATAGTCTACCATACAATACTTTGAAGGGACTCATCTTAAGTGAATATTGATAACTGTTATTATATGTGAATTCCACTAAATGGATGTAATCCTCCAATTTACCTGGTTGATTCATTAAGTACATCCTTAGAATATATTCTAACATCTGATTTACCCGTTCAGTATGTCCATTTGTTTGAGGATGGTAAGTTGTATTGAAATTTAACTTTGTGTCCATACCTTTAAATAAAGATGTCCATAAATTTGAGGTAAATTTTGCATCTCGGTCTGTGATAACTATTTTCGGAATTCCATGAAGTCTGAAGATATCTTTCATGCCATATGTCAGCAATGTTTACGTATTTTTAAGTTGATTTTACAGGTATGAAATGTGCTTCTTTGCTCAACTTATCTACTTCCACCATAACAGAGTTGTTATGTTTTTTGTTTTGTTTTGGGTAGCCCTGTTACGAAATCCATGGTTATAACTTCTTATTTCCATTTAGGAATGGGTATAGGATGCAATAATCTAGCTGGATGTTGATGAACAACTTTAACATGTTGACATGTAAAGCACTTAATCAAATATTCCACTACTTCTTTCTTCATATTTGGCCAGAAAAATTCTTTTTTTTAAGTTGTTATGAATTTTTGAAACCCAAGATGTCCCACACAAAGATTATTGTGTAATTCTTTAAATATCATTTTCTTTATGTTAGACTGATTAGGCACATAAATTCAATTTTTAAAGCGCAAATATCTTTCCATATAAATATGATACATATTATCCTCAACATTTTTAGACCCGTGGATGCATTTTTTCATCAGTTTCATATATTCAGAATCACTACTTGATACTGTTTTCAACAGATTTTTGAATCTCGAATCATATCCATTAATTGATAAAGTGTACAATTCATGTTGTTATTGACTCAATGCATCTGCTAATATGTTTTCTTTCCCTTTTATGTCTAATTTCAAAATCATACTCACCTAGAAATGAAATCCATCTGGATTAGAGGAAATTTCAACTCAAAATGGGCCTCCTAAAAAAATTAATAAAATAATAGTTAAAATAATAAAATAATATTTATTAATTTTCGAGGAAGAAAAGAAAAAAACTGCTTTTTTGTTTGTATTTTTGACATATCTCCTCGTGTTTTTACTCAAATTTCGATAGGGAGAGCTTGTTGGATGTGGAATTTAATTCCGCATGCAACAAGCTCTCGTGATCGAAATTTGAGTAAAAACATGGGGAGATATGCCGAAAATACAAACAAAAAAAATAGTTTTTTTATGACACCTATCCCCAAATTTATATTAAAAAAGTGTTTAATACCTATACGGTATTTCAAATTTAAAGCAATTTCATTGGCTAGCACATGATGACATGGAATTTGGATTAAAGTTAAAAGGCCCATTTTGAGTTGAAATTTCCTCTAATGCTTGTTGTGCGTTCAATGTTTTCTGAGCAAATAAGTCTTCTAATCCGATATTTTCGGTTAACAACATAAATCCCTTTCCCACCAAGTAATGTCACCAAATCTTAAGGTAAAGGATGAGAAATTCCAATTCCATATCATGTACCACATAATTTTTTTCATTCTCCATCAACTTTCTGGATTCATAGCATATAACATGACCCTCCTGAGTTAAAACCCATCCCAAACCCTCTTTACTTGCATCAGTACATACTATAAAATATTTACTTGGATCAACAATTTTTAATATAGGTGTTGTCGTCAACAAATGTTTTAATTTATCAAAACTTTATTGACATTGTTGACTCCATACAAATGGAACACTTTTCTTTTGGAGGGTTGCTATAGAGTGAGCTATTCTGGATTTTTTTTTATAAACCTACGATAATATCCTGTCAACCCCATCAAGGATATGATTTCATTCACATCCTTCGATACCGGCCATTCTAAAATATCCTTGACCTTAGATGGATCAAATGCTACCCCCTTTTTTGAAATTGCATGCCCCAAATATTGTACTTCTCTCTTATATAAATCACTATTACTAAGTTTTGCATAAAGCTAATGTTCTCTCAAAATTTGCAAAACTTTTCGTAAATGTTCCTCATGTTCATCCTCATTCTTTGAATATATTAAAATGTCATTAATGAAGGCTAGTACAAATTTATCCAAAAAATTTACTTAGTACATTGTTCATCATATTCATGAATGTTGCAGGGGCATTAGTTAGCCCAAAAGGCATCACCACAAATTCATGATGTCCATATCTTGTTCGAAAAGAATTTTTGTGAATATTTTCTTCTTTAAAATGTACTTGATGATAACCTGACCTAAGATCATTTTCTTGAGAAGACTTTGGCTCCACCAATCTGATCAAATAGATCATCAATTCTTGGTAATGGGTATTTGTTTTTAATTGTCATCTTATTTAATTGTATGTAATCTATGCACATTCTGAAAGTGCCATCTTTCTTTTTAACAAACAAGAATGGTACTCCCCAAGGTGATACACTCCACCGAATATATTTCTTCTTTAGTAATTCCTATAATTGCATTCTTAGTTCCGTCAATTCCGGAATACTCATACAATAAGGAGCTCTTGATATAGGTGTGGATCTAGGAATTAAATCTATAGTAAAGCCTAAATCTCTCTTGGGAGGCAATCCTGGCATCTCTTCTTGAAATACATCTTGAAATTCATTAAGAAGAGGGAATTTATCCAAGTCTATTTTTGTCATGTCCCCAATTAAATAATATCCAAATAAGACTAATTGCAAATAATGTTCCACCAACCTACTAGTTCCCTAGGTTGAGATGGAGACATAAATTTTGTAATAAGGTGCTATGGGACCCAAAAGGACTTTAGTTTACCATATTCACATTTAAATGGGTCACATACATTATAAATGCTAAGAAACTAATGTGGCATGGGTTCATGAAGACACTTGGAAGCTTGTGGAGCCTTCAGATGACTAGATTCCCCACACACCTGGCATGATCTTCATCCACATTTGAACACATGGGTAATGTAACGTTATTGGAGGGTGATGTGGTGTCAAACATCATATAATGAGCCAAGGAATTCGAATTAGTAAAGGATATTAACTCTCACGGAAGAGGAAGAGACTAGAATACAATGTCTGCCACTTGGAAGGAGATTCCATGCAATCTATGACAACAAATGATGAAAGATTCTATGACAAGTAAGACAAATTCATGCCTAATTGGAGACATATGAAAATTTTGGAATCATAGGGATAAAAATATCCACCAAGATGTCTAATTTTGGAGTTAGAGGTAACCATTCGAATTGGGGAAAGAATTCGAGCATGAAGAGGAAGACAGGTGTCATGAGAGTTACTAAACCACTAAGATGAGTTGGAGGAAGCCCATGGAGGGAAAGTCAACCTTAGGAGGCCTCATGAAGTTAATAAAACAATTTCATGAAGAATGAGAATAGATTTTTATCATTTTTTAAATTTCCTTTGTCATTTTGGAGAGATTTTTCTTGTCCATTGCACAGTGAGTGTTCCATTGCACGGTGAGTGTTCACTCTCCCTGCTTGTGAACTGAATTCGAGGGAGTTGGATTACTTTCCAAGTTGTTTGATGGAGGGTCCATTCAGACCTCTCATTGGAGATTAATGAAGGTTTTTTAGTTGCAGTTTGAAGGTCCATATAGTTGAATTCCCATCTATATCCCTATTCTCGCATTCCTTCTTCTCCATTCCCCCACACTCTCATGTTGATGGTGCACTTGTTGGAGTGGTGCTTTCAATTTGTTGAGGATATTTGATGCCCAAGATTGGGTTGTTATGTATGGATCTATACTCCTATTTCCATGTGTTAGGTAGAATAACTCCCGAATTCATCTTATTTCTCCATAGAATGCCTTTATTTATACATTTACAATGACTCTTGGGATCACACATTCGAGAGTCTCTTCATATTCCTATTATGTACAATAACGTATAATCCTGACGGATTATATTCCAACAATCCCCCCCTTAATCCGAAGGGGTGTTTGTAAGTCCGAGCATGTTTCTAAATCTTTCAAACTTTTCTTGTCCAAGCGCTTTGGTGAAGATGTCTGCAACTTGATCATTTGTGGAATAATGTCGAAGATGGTCTGTCTTGGCCTCTACATGATGTCGAATCAAATGATACTTTGTGTTGATGTGTTTGGTTCGATCATGGAATCTGGGATTCTTAGCCAGCTTGATTGCAGAAGTATTGTCGATCAATAATGGAGTGGAGTTCTCTTGTTTTTCTTGCAAATCTTCAAGTATCTTCCTGAGCCATACTATTTCTTTCGTTGCTTCAGCTGCAGCCACATATTTTGCTTCTGTTGTTGAATCTACCAGAACTGATTGTTTGCGTGATCTCCATGAGACAGCTGCTCATCCAAGATTCATAGTGTATCCAGAAGTTGATACTCCTGTCTCCTTATCACCATCAAAATCTGAATCTCAGTACCCAATAAGTTTGAACTCATCCACCTTAGAGTACTTGAGTCCAATGTCTTGAGTCCCCTTCAAGTATCTTAGAACTCTTTTTGCAGCTGACCAGTGTCCTTCACAAGGTTTATGCATGAACCTTGAAAGTATGCCAACAACATAAGAAATATCTAGTCTAGTTGTTGTAAGGTAGATAAGTCTTCCTACAAGTTGTCGATACTTGGTCGCATCCTCAAATTATTTTCCTTCGCTTGATGTGAGCTTCTTTTTCTGTTCCATTGGAGTAGAGATAGGATTGCATTCTATCATGCAAAATTTGTCTAGTAGTTCTCCAACATATTTTTTCTGAGATAGGAATATGTACTTAGGATGTTGAGTGACTTCAATTCCTAAGTAATAGTGGAGATGTCCCATATCTGTCATTTCAAAGATCTTTTTCAAATCTTTCTTCATGGATGCTATATAGCTCTCATTGTTCCTTGTCATCAAAAGATCATCTACGTACACCATAAGATACACAACAGATCTTCCAACTTTCTTTATAAACAGTGTTGCATCATCAAGATCAAAATGTTCGAAATTTAACTTCAAAAGATGCTCGATTAATTTTTCATACCATGCGTGAGGTG
>LPNX010578825.1:138705-172643 GCA_001517045.1 Pseudotsuga menziesii | reverse complement strand
CGGATGGACACTTTCAAGTGTCTTTGTGGCCCATTTAGGAATCTTCCGTGATGGTCCTGATTGATCAGCTGGTGGTGCTTCATCATTGATTGAGAGTCTTCCAATTCTCTCAATCACATAATCCAGTTGAATCTCTTGTTCAGGTGAAGTAGCAGGAACTTCTTCATGCGGGGGAGTTGGTGCTTCATATGGAAATTCCAAAGGTTGATCCAAATAGGAATAATGGTGTGAGTCTTCACAATTGTATGTTATCCACTAGAAATCTCCAGTCACCAATATTCAGAGAGATCGCAACAACAATATGACTTCAATAGATTCAGTCTTCAATAGATTCTCAGCTTTGAATACTGAGATATCCTCTTGGCTGGGCACAACACTTAGTGTTCCATGGCGGCTCTCAAAACAATCCTTCATACAACATGTGAAATTTTCCAGAGAAAACACACGGCTTCAATCTTCATGCAAAATGAAAAGCGTGAGTCTTCATCATTATAACAAACATGCAGCAGCAAGGCGTCTTCAATCCCTACTGGTCACAGCAGTCAATTCTCAGTACGATGTCGAAGTCACGGCTCTCAAGATGGGATACAATATTATGGCAACAAATACAATATTGTGGTCCACAATAAAGTGCCAAGTCTCCTCATAGCTTTCTCACAAAACATAACTCATTCATAAAAACAATCTTAAAGAGGGGAAACCCACTGATAATGACGGGAATAATTGGAACTGAATATGGCAGCAATGTGAAGGAAGTGGCAAATTGGAAATTAGAGTGAGTCTCGATACCTAGAAGGTATACGTAGCAGTATAACTGGAGGAGAAACGTTCAATTTTGAGCAGAGGGAAGACACATTAATGGGCCAGCAGTATGGCAATGGATTGGCAAGCATACAGGCTGCCATGAATGAAACTTAACAGCAGGAGTTATGGTAGGTGGTGCTCTGATACCACTATTAGGTAGAATAACTCCTGAATTCATCTTATTTCTCCATAGAATGCCTTTATTTATACATTTACAATGACTCTTGGGATCACACATCCGAGAGTCTCTTCATATTCCTATTATGTACAATAACATATAATCCTGACAGATTATATTCCAACAGCATGTGATTTTTAAGTCAAAATATCAAAAATCCATGTATGAAAGGTTTGCATTCCCATTGAATGATTAGTTTTCATGTGTTTGGCTTCCATTTTGGAAAGAGTTGTATATCAGATTTGTATGAGGGATTTTATATAAGTTTTATTATTATGGTGCAGCCATAAATTATTTATAACTCTTTAATTTCATGACCATATTCTTTGTAGCTCGAAATTCAAGAAACTCCAGTGTGGAAGGCTCGCATTCCCATGCTCTTGAATGACTAGTTTTCATGGATTTGGCTTCAATCTTGAAGTAGTATTATATCATATTTGTATGAGGAATGTTATATTATTTTAATGATGTTGTGACAGCCATATATTATGTGATACTCTGTAATTTCATATCCCTATTCTATGTGGGTCGAAATCCAAGAAATCCATATGTGAAATTCTTGTGATTCCGTGCTATTAAATCACTAGTTTTCATGTATTTGACTCACATGCTGAATGAGTTGTATACCTTACTTTTATGAAGGGATTACTCTGGTTTTTAATAATGTTTGGGAATAAATTTTAATTTTTTATATGGTCTCTATATGTCACATCCCAATTTGAACATGTAACTCTATCTTTCATATGTCAAAATCGAGTTAGTTATGCAATTTCCTCATAAGCAATTTCACTGAAGGTTATAAAACAAATGTGGAACTCTATAACCGGTTTGCAGAACTAATAACCATGTGTAATGATAGTCCATTAGGTGTTATATAAGTCCCCATACTCTACTTACAAATTTGGGAGGGTCGTACATGAGTTGGGAATCCAATTTGGCTCTCACCCTTGGGGGGAATTTGACCTCAATTTTCCTAGTAAATTTGCCTGAATTGCACTTTTTTTCCAAATTATAAGTAGGGACATTACAATGGTATAAGATCATGGTATTGGAAACTATTGAAGTTATGTATTATAGGGATAAATTTAAGAAACTCATGAATTCATCTTTTGATTATGCAAGGGTTCGAATTGGTTGCTATCCAACTTATGGGTAAGTCGAAAGCAGGGGGTAGTAGTAGTTCCCATCATGGAGAGACACATATTACCACTATTTTTTAATACTTTTATGATTTTTTTTATGTATTTAGGAACAATAAGGCATATGTGAACTCATTAAGGAACAATCAATAATCCACAATTATGGAGGAGACCAAAGAGCCACCAATTTCTATGGGTGGTGAAGTAGAAAAAGCATTACGTATTGAGGATCAAAAGTCACTCCCAAGTGTCTTTGAAAAATATGAGGAAACATCATAGGATAATGAAGAAGAGACACTTGAAACTATAGAATATCATTCCGAGACACATTCTACTGTGGACATGGACCAAAGGGCATCTACTGATGGATGCTTGAACTATGAAGGAGTACCTACTGATGGGTTCTCACAACTATATGTTGGTGACATAGAGATGAGATTTTAAAGTGTTGATGCAAGAGAAATTTCTCATGAGCATGAAGATGAATACCTTGTGGCATATAATTAAGAACCAAGATCAACTTTTCCATCACCAATTGAGCTTCAAGAAGTTGATCAAATTAGGAAGAAAGAAGAAGAGGAGACTCACTCCCATGAACCATCCTTCATTGAAGGGCCTTTGAATATGAGTAAAGGAAATATCCATGAGGCCCTTATCATAATCCATGACACTAAAGCTTTGGTGTTAAATTGTTCTTGGAAATTTTCTTCATTGGAGGAGCCATCCTTCCTTGAAGACATGGAGAAGATTCAAAAAGCAATGTGCAACATCGAAGGTAATTTCATGTCTTTTATTTTTTATAGAAACAATTTGGTTGATCTTAATGAATAGTTACATGAATCATACTTGAATAATAATGAGGATATTCATAAGCTAAAAAATCAAAATGGGCAACTTCTTAAGAGGTTGTAAGATACTTGTTCTTCCTCTGATGTTTCAAATTGTCATATGATAGATTGCTTGGAGGGTTCTCATGACATGAGGGATCATGAGAAACATGGAGAATTTCAGGTTCTAGATGTGTTTGAAGATGAGCTTGATGAGAGCCAATCACTTGTTTTGGTGGAAGAGGAACTTGAGTTTCCTCTTGAAAATGGTTGCACACTTTTTGAAGAAGTGCATGATTCCAATACCTTGGAACCAAACTATGAGGAAAGTTTTGAATTTTTTAGGGAGGTGCATGTTCCTACCTCTATGGATCCTTCACATGATGAAAATTTTGCACTTTCGAATCATTTGGGTGAGTTGGTTCTTCCTCCTACGTCCTACACTTCCATTTTTTGCAGAATTCATCCTAATGAAGTATAAGTGAAAGGTTTCTTTTTTATGGTGCCACATGAGGAGTATGGGACTCCCATATCTTCTCTTGATTATGGAATGGCTAGAGTGCCATATTCTTTACATTTTCAGCAACATCCTTTGTTACATTATGATGATATACATATTCATGGGTTTACTGATGAGACTTCTTTGATACACTTGAAGTCTTCATGTTTTCTTTGCTCCTCATTTGGTTGAGGTTATTCATTCACTTCTTGGATGAAAGAACACATGGATGATTATTATTTTGATGCATATTACATTATTTTGGAGCAGCATTATAGGACATGCAATCCTCACCTATGTCATTGGGGAAGATCCGATATAATGCTTGGTGCTTGTGTGTATGGGCCACATGATGATCTACTTACTTGGATGTAAAATAACTTTCATGATTATTTGATGATGTACCTTCGTGATGTACAATTGTATGATGTTTTTATGTGCTTTCATGATATATATTTTTTAATCATGATGTTTGGAAGGGTGCAATACAAGCAATGGGATCCTGGTATTGCTTGGTTTCAATTTTGAGGGACATTACAATTTTGGGGGCAGCAAGTAGTGTGGGATATTGAGTCACCACTTGATAAGGTGATTGTACTCAGAGTAGAGAAGAAACAAGCATGGTAGTTCCTCTTTGAAACTTTCTCTAAATCTTGGAAATTCAATTTTGGAAACTCGGTACCAACTTCAAAGAATTATATAGAAGCAAAACGGGGTTGAAAGTTTAGAAAAGGTTTCCAAAAGATGGAGGTAAATATTCTTTGTGCAAATTTTGTTTTAATGGATTTTATTAATCCTATTTCTATTAGTGGTTATTTCACATGATATATCAATATTCAATTATCCACGTATCTTTACTTTTGGAAACACACAATTGTAGTGCACGAGTGCCACTACTCAAATTGTTGCTAAGGTTTGAAGCAAACTTTTCGAAGGAAAGAAGGTTATTCAAAATCCATGTTTGAAAATTATTGAGGACAAGAAATATTGAGAGGTGAGGACTTTCATGTCACCAATTAAATATTTTTCAAATAAGACTAATTGCAAATAATGTTCCATGAACCTACTAGTTCCCTAGGTTGAGATGGAGACATAAATTTTATAATAAGGGGCTATGGGACCCAAAAGGACTTTATTTTCCCATATTAAAATTTAAATGGGCCACATAAATGATAAATTATAATAAAATAAGGTGGAATGAGTTCATGAAGACACTTGGAATCTTGTGGGGCCTTTGGATGACTAGATTCCCCACACACTTGGCATGATCTTCATCCAAATTCGAACAGATGGGTAATGTAACATTATTGGAGGGTGATGTGGTTTCAAATAGCATATAATGAGCCTAGAAATTATAATTGATAAATGAAATTAAATCCCATTGAAGAGGTAGAGAATAGAAGACAATGCATGCCACTTGGAAGGAGATTCCATGCACTCTATGACAACAAATGATGAAATATTCTATTCAACAAGTATGAAAAATTCAGACCTGATTGTAGACATATGACAAATATGACATGACATGGATAAAAATAGCCACCAATAAGTATAATTTGGGAGTTATAGGCATTCATTCGAATTGGGGAAAGAATTGGAGCATGAAGAGGAATACAAGTGTCATGAGAGTTACTAAGCCACTAAGATGAGTTGGAGGAAGCAATGGAGGGAAATTAGAAATTAGGAGGCCTCATGCATTTAATAAAATGATTTCATGAGGAAGGATAATATATTTTGATCATTTTTTAATTGGCCTTTGGCATTTTGGATAGATTTTGCTTGTCCATGGCACGGTGAGTGTTCACTCTCCTTGCTTGTGAACCAATTTCAAGGGAGTTGGATTCCTTTCTAAGTTGGTTGATGGAGGATACATTAATACCTATCATTGAAGCTTAATTAAGGTTTTTTATTTGCAGGTATAAGTTCCATAGATTCATATTTCCATCTATCTCTCTATTCTCTCATTCCTTCTTGTCCATCCCCCCACACTCTAATGTTGATGGTGCACTTGTTGGAGTGGTGCTTGCACTTTGCTGAGGATATTTCATTCCAAATATTGGGTATGTGATGTATGGATCTTCAAGACTATGGAAACATTATCTTTAAGTCAAAATATCAGAAATCCATGTATGAAAGGCTTGCATTCCCATGCTCTTGAATGCCTAGTTTTCATCTGTTTGGCTTCCATTTTAGAAAGAGTTGTATATTAGATTTGTATGAGGAATTTTATATAAATTTGATTATTAAAGGGAAGAAATAAATGATGTATAACTCTGTAAATTAATTACCATATTCTCTTTATCTCTAAATTCAATAAACTCCAGTGTGAAAGGCTCACATTCCTATGCTCCTGAATAACTAGTTTTCATGGATTTGGCTTCAATCTTGAAGTAGTTGTATAACAGATTTGTATGAGGGATGTTATCTGAGTTTGATGATGTTGTGAAAGAAATATATTATGTGTTACTCTGTAATTTCATATCCCTATTCTCTTTGGGTCGAAATTCAATAAATCCATATGCAAAACTCTTTCAATTCCATGCTACTAATTCACTAGTTTTCATGTATTTGACTCCCATGCTGAATTAGTTCTATACAAGACTTATATGAAGGTATTTATTTGATATTTAATACTGTTGAAGCAGAAATTGGTATGCTATATATGGTATCTATATGTCACATCCTTATATGAACCTTTAAATCTACCTTTCATATGTCAAAATCGAGTTAGTTATGCAATTTCCCCATAAGCAATTTGACTGAAGGTTGTCAAACGAATGTGGAACTCTATAACCAGTTTTCAGAACTAATAACCATGTGTAAAGATAGTCCATGAGGCCTTATATCAGTCCCCATACTCTTCTTAAAAATTTGGGATTGTCGTACATGAGTTGGGAATTCAATTCGGCTCTCACCCTTGGGGGGGATTTGACCTCAATTTTCCTAGTAAATTTGCCCGATGTGCACTGAGTCTCCAAATTCCAAGTAGGGAAATTACAACTTTTTACTTTTCAATTTTATCTTCCACAATTTTAATGGCATAAAATTGGCATCCTTTCATGATACACTTATTGACTTGTACTGTTGAGATTTGTCTTGTAGTTATAGGCCTATGAATTCCCTTTTGTGGTATGGTTTTTTTCTTCATCATCAATACAATCAAAACTCTTGTGAAAATAGTTAATAATTTTTTTTTGAGATTCTAACCAATCCATACTGATAAATATACCATTTGATCCTAAATGTAGTAGATTCAAGTTGACCGCTGTATCCATTTCATTAAAACTCAACCTACAATCTGTTACCAATTCTCTAACTTTTCTATTTACTCTTGTTGCTAACTGTACCAACCAGGCATATTTTTTTATTTTATTTTATAAGTCTACATTTATTAACTACCTTTGGTGCGATGTAACTTAAACTATCTTCTGAGTCAATAAGAATGGAAACAAGTGTATTCAATATTTTACCTTCCACTTCTAGCATAGTAGATTGATGATATGCTTGTCGGTCCTCCATGGTAACATTACTTTTGGGTATATTATGGGCTATGTCATTGACTACAAATTTTTCTTGCAACATGTTTACGAGGGGGAGTTTCCTGTTAGGATTGTGAGGTCAGTTTCTGTACAAATGAGATCCATTACAACCCCAACATTTTATTTATTTTGAGTTGTTATTTCCTCCGCTACTAAATGTTCTTGCACCTTTTATACCATTATTTATGTTTGGACCTTATCTGTTATTGTTGTTATCTGTATAACTCATGGATCCTTTCCTAAAAGGAGAGGGCTTGAATCCCTTCTTGCATTGATCCCTCTTTTCATTCTTCTTGTTCTTTCATGTCCTACTTAGTTCATATATTTGTTTAAATAATAGGTAGCATATTTTATCCTTTCTGATTGCTTCATCCATGGTCTTGGGAATATCAAATTCAATTTTATCCTTATAAGACAGAGGTAGGCAACTGATAAACCGATATACTTTTGTTTTTTTGTCCTTAAGGTAGGGTACATAACGTTTTAGCTTTACAAATTTGGTTACAAACTCTTCCATAGTTAATTGTCCCAACCGTAAGTCATTAAATTCTTTGGTTTTTTCATCATAATACCTTCCAGAGATGTATTTATTTTTAAATAATTTCTTAAAAAGTTTCCAACTTAAATCCTTGATGTGTAAATATTTAATAACCAAGCCTCTGCAGCCTCTTTAGATTCCCCATCAAACATTGGAGGTTTGAGTTTCTTAAATTCTCCTTGTAGTTACATAAATCCTCCTTTTTGTTTCTTATATTTTATTTTGTCATGCGTATTTAATTCTTTACATATTAATCGAGTATTGTCGACATTTTCTTCACTACTACAACTTTTGGTATTTTCCTTTCTTTTCTTCTCGTACTACAAGAGTTTTGACCACTACTTTTCAATGGTGCTTGGTATGTTAAAAATTTTAAAATTAATTCATTGATCTCTTCCTGGTCTGATTTAGCAGTCATTTAGTTTAACATTGTCTGCCTTTAATCTATCTAAATTGGCTTTCAAACTTCTCATAGTTTTTGTCATTTATGATTGTATTTCGGCATTACATTTTGCCACCAATTCAACATATAAACTTGCATTTTCCAGTACTGACATTCCTTGAGGCACCGTCTCTTCTTCCATGTTGTTTTATGGTTCTGCCATTATTGTTTCTATGTGTAGTAATTATTTTTTTGTGTTACTTTATGAGCAAAAAAACGTAACTTATTATTTATCTAAACATATAATTGTTTGATTGTACATGTGACAACCCATTAGGTTCAAAAGTTATAACCACGCTCCGATACCATTTGTAATGAACCTATTTTTTTTTATAATATAAAAGGAATAACACGTAAATTTATTTTAAATTCACAAGCTTTCCTTGGGTGAAATAAATTGAACTCCCATCTCTTTAATTTCAGAATTTATGGCTCAACGAAGACGATATTGCTTATAGATATGTATGTGATATAGATTTGACTATGAGGTTAACTCGTTACTTAGCTTCTTCTAACACACTCCACTTTTTATCTTATTGCCACACAGGTGCATAAGTTTGATGGGTAGTGATGTAATACAATCTATGGTTTGAACTCCTTCCACATCCAACAACATGTGTTCGTCATTAAGAAAGGTATAAACACTCTAAAGATGTGTTAGGAAAAATCAAGGGGACTTCAAAAGGGTAACCTTGTTCCACACAAAACCTTAAGGTTTATGTAGCTTAGTTCATGTATTTCACATGTTTTATCCATGCAACAAGAACTATGGAAAGGTTTAAATATTTTTTTACGATTCCTGAGGACAAAAGAGTGCTTTACAACTGGCTTCGGTATTAATTACCCTTTTCAGGATAGGGTTAAAACTTACCTTTTTCCTTTACCCTTCTTTACTCGTTCCTGATATATTTGACAGAGTTGGGAGGTTTGTTTGGCTCTCATGGCGACGCCATTACTTGCCTTTAGTTCGCCGTAACCTCTTTACACCTGAGAAGTTGTTCAGTTTAGAATTTTTTTTTTCTTTTTGCATTATCGTGGTGTATGATAGTCTAGATGAAAATGAGTTTGGGAACATAAATACAAAGTTGCTACGGTGCTCGGATTTAGGTGGTTATAGGTTAAGCTTTTCTTCCAGCTATACTACAACGAAGAACTTGGTAGTTTCATTCGCATAGATAGATTCTGCTGGGTTTAGTCTTATCATAAATGTATGAGAAAGCTACATACAGTTCATCATTTAGAATAATATTTTCCATGTTCGTTTTTAAACTTCCATAACGTTTTTATTTTAATAAACATGTATTACCAACAATGGTAGTCTAAATCCTAATTGGACCCTCTCCTATCAGGTCGAGACCTGTTCGAACCTTCACTTACTATGGGTTTGTAATTATCGATTCTCCTTTTAGTCAACTCTGTAGCATTGGAGTGAAGAATTGTCTCTAGCTTTATTGTACTGTCAAAAATATGGAAAAGAAATAGGGAGTGGGGTTTTGGGTATGGCTCATCTCGCCTTTACGATTTTGAAGTTTAAGAGATGGGAATTCCTAGGTTCCTTTAACCTACATGAAGAGTTTTTCTTAAGTATAAAGTGAATAGAGCTCCATCTGGTTAATATTATGGTTTCAAACTCGTTTTTTTTAAAACAAAATACATTGGTTAAGTCGAAATTTTTTGGTTGATTTATTTCCTTTTTTACTACTTAATGACTACGATAAACGAAAAACCTTGTAAACATATTTCTGTTTGTAACATCATTACGTTTTGACTTGTATGTGTTATATTTTAGTTGTGGATTATCAGTATTGTTTTACTTTTATATTGATACTGATATGTATTTCAGATTTAATTTCTAGTAAAAATTAGCGTTAGCGTTCGTATAATATGGTCTGTATAAATTGTAATTTCTAACTATTGGCTTAGAATTTAGTCTTTGTGATTAGGTTTTACATTCCTACTTTGTTATTGATATTTTTGTTTTAAAGAAATATTATAGGGTTTTAGTCCTAGTTATGAGATGCATTTCTATACATATATTACAACCAAATTTAATTTTTCATAACTAAGTTTTGCACTCCTATTTGTTTTCGAATTCTGTAAATCAAGGAATAATATTCTGGTTGTCTAGGGTTTTATTCTCATTCAAGAATTAAATCTATGTTCATATATTACAACCATATTTATTTTTGTCAATAGCTAACTATCCTTAGTTAAGAGAAAGAATGTTAACCGTTTCCATTTCTGTAACTAATTAAATCTCTTCAAGGTTTACACAGTCTTACTGTAAATAAATGGTTAAAAGATTTAATAATGATTCCCATAATTTTCATATAAAATAAAATTAAAAACATAACTTATTTGTAATAAACAAGAGTCTCGTAATTAGAATACATATCTGATCCCAATCTAGGAAAACGAAAGATAGCAATCATGCACCACCCGGCCTTAGGAACCTCGAAACATAGTAGTCTACAAGAGTTCCACCCTCTTGCCAATAATCCTGAGTTTAAATCTCACTTTCCACGAATCCAAGTTGCCACCAATTTAAATAGAGAGAATTAGCTATTTCTAGAACCTAGCGCCTTAACATGCTCAATTGAAGTTCTTTCTCTAAGCCTAACATCTTTCAGATGCTCTCTAGAAGCTATCTAGTTTACTTATTAAATCACATATAGAATACACCCAAGGTTGATCACTAACATCTCTATGATCTTTTTTTCTTTTTTCTTTGTTTCCTTATGCATGCCTTCTTATTTCCTTGCCTAGGGATTTTAATAGTTAATAACTAACTCTCTCTATTTACTGGTCACTTGTCTTCGTAAATATGGTTGAGGATTTAGCTACTTATCTAAACTCATTTTTCTATCAATGACTGCTTAACTTCTGTATTTGGATTTTCATATTCAAAATCAAACATAAACTTTTACAAAATTATTAATTTATGTCTCATGAATAAAACTTAAAATAGAGTTACTTTAAAATGTTACGAGGGGGTATTACAATACATGAAAGCTTGTTAGAGTAAGTCCCTTATGGCAGCTGCCAATTCACAAAAGAGTAAAGTACGGTATGAATAAATAAAGTCATAGCTCAGGTAAGGTAGACCATGTCATAGGTAAGAAAAACCTTAGTACATATTGAAATATTTATATATTGTTATAAAGAGACACCAACATAAATGCTTATTTATATGCTAACCACCTCCAATTTGGAGTATCCAGTGTTAGAAAGTAACTGGTTTCTATTTAAATTTCCGGGTCTGGGTGTATAGAGTAATAGGTTTTCCTGTAAAAATCCAATCATGTTTTAGTAAATACATGTTGTATAATTGAAATCAATTTGAATTTAGAAATACTAGGAAGGGTATTCACCTTCTTATGAGTTATTTCTACTTCAACAACTTTGGTTCATATGAGCCTAATAGTAATTAGAACTTGTAGAAGTGGATACATATATAAAAATGGGTATTATCCGATAGGTTAAGTAAGTTGCATTTCCCAACTTAGACTGAAAAAAAAAATTCCCCACTCAAGTATGTGTCGTAATTATAGAAAAGGTAGATTATAAGTGTTCGTGGTCTATGGTATTTTTATATACAATTTTTTTAGGAGATGTATGATGAAATAGTAAGTTACCTTGTGGTAATATTTCTTTATATTCTAAGTTGTTCGCTGCTGCTGAGGACGCGACTGGATCTACGCGCTAGGGTTGGAGCAGCAGCTCTATTGAGAGAGGCATGGAGGCGCCTGAGGGAGGGGAGGTTGCCCCCCCCCCTCCGAGATCGGATGAGGAAGCCTTTAGACGGCTCCTCAACAAAAGAGGCAAAAATACCTCACCCCCGGTGATCCCAAAATTTATCAAGAAGCTGGAGGAAATTCCTGAAATCGCCCTTCCTAAAGAAAAACCAATGAAAATAGCTCTGGCATTGGCCAAGAGAGGCCTAGTGGGTCAGTTCATGGGTTTATGGCCCTCCACCAAGTCCACAGATGATTGGATTCAGAGAAACTGGAAGCCCAACCTGAAACATGGAGTAACCTGTTACCCTATCGGGAGAGGGTTCTTTGTGTTCGAATTCATCTCAGAAGAAGACCGTGATTTAATCTTCAAAAATGGCCCTTACTTCATGGGAACGCAGGGCCTTTATCTAAACAAATGGACACTAGAATTTGACCCCATGATCGATCTCCCCAAAGAGGTGTCGGTGTGGGTCAGGCTCCCTAACCTTCCAGTGCATTACTGGGACTTTGACTCACTGCAGAGAATAGGGAACGGAATCGGCCGCTTCATTGACAAAGCTGATAATAAGGGACAATACACCTGCGCCATAATCTGTGTTGAAGTGGACCTTGAAGCCGATATTCCTGAGGCAGTAAAACTAACAGTTGGATCTTGGACCCATTACCAGAAATTGGACTACGAGCACCTGCCCTTCAAATGCAGGAACTGCCAAGAGCATGGCCACTTCCAAAGATACTGTCCCAACCTGGCCACTAAGAAAGAAGATGTGGAAGGATGGCAGAAAGTAAAGAAAGGGAAAACCTCCAGCAACACCAAAATCAAGGAGAAAATGGTCCAGGAACCTCCAAAGGAAGGAAACTCAACGCCTATCCCCCAGGAACCTTCTAATGAAGCTCAAAACCCCACAAATGCTTCAGAAGCTGACGAAGCTCGGGTGCCACAAGACCCAACCGACTCAGTCCCTCAACATGCTGCCTCTAGTATATCAAAGGAACACACTAGTTTGAGTTCGGAAACAGGAGCTGAATCCTCTGAGGAAGGAGATACTGAAGCAAGCAGTCCGTCAGGCACCCCAATCCAAACAAAGCATGGATGGAAGACTGAGAAGAAAAGAAGGGAAGAGCAGTCCTACAAGGATGTGGTTCAAGGCTCACAGCATACCATTCCTGAAATGATGAACACCAGATCGGGGATGAAGCTAGGGAAGACCCCGAAAAGGGGCCATCCCCCTCAACCAGGTAAATAATGCAATACGACTCCTAGAACTACAGAGGACTAGGAAGCTCTCTAAAAGAAGAAGCTATAAGGGATTTAGTAAGAGTATTGAGGCCGAAAGTCCTCCTAATCCAGGAGACGAAATTGGAGGAGGAGACTCTCCTCCGAGCAAGTAACTCGTTTTGGAAGAAAGGTCTAGGTAGGGCTGTGAGTGCAAGAGGAGCTTTGGGAGGCTTGGCAACATTCTGGGACTCTGCAAAGCTCGAACTTGTAGAAGAAGAAGGAACCACGTACTGGCTATTCACCAAGCTGTTCCATAAAGACTCCGGTCATCTCGTAAGTATTTTCAACATGTATGTTCCCGTCTCATTTGTGGAGAAAAAAGAATGCTGGGATTCCTTAAAAATGTTTCGTAACCAACATAACCCTAAAAATTTAGTAGTGGCTGGAGATTTAAATGTAACCCTTGCTCTGGCTAAAAAAAAAGGGGGATCAATAGTCCGGGATCCGACTAGAGAGTGGGTGGAAGACTTGATGTTGGATTGGGAACTTGAAGATATCACTCCTGACAATGGAAAGTTCACTTGGTCTAATAAAAGGATAGGACCTGGCCACATAGCTGCTCACCTAGACCGGTTCCTTGTTCACTCCTCCTTCCTTACCCTTGGTCTTATGGCAACCTCCAAGATCCACATGCATTATACTTCTGATCACAAACCAATCTCTCTCACCCTTTCCCCTGGGAAAAAGTTAGGTCCTATCCCCTTCCGTTTCAGCCCAATATGGGTAAATTAGGAAGGCTTCCTTGACATTGTGACTAATTCCTGGAAAGAACCGGTTTATGGATCTCCCTTTTTTGTCTGGGAAGGGAAGCTCGGAAGACTCAAAGCTGAATTGAAAATTTGGGCTAAAGGCCTAAGATCTCCTACGGATGAAAGGAAAAGAATTCAGAAGGCTCTGGAACGGCACCAATTGGTCTTGGAAGAGTCCCCTATCACTCTTGCCTTGCTCAACTGGGAAGCTGATCTTCAAAGGAAGTACCACAAAGCTTGTAGAGAAGAGGAAATCTACTGGAGAGTCAAATCAAGGACGATTTGGCTTCAAACTGGAGACAAAAACACTACTTTCTTTCACAAGCAGGCCCAAGCTAGGAAAATCTACAATTCCATCAATGAAATTCAGATGCAAGACCAAGTTATAAAGGATTTTAGCAGCATTAAGGAGGCTGCCCAGTCCTTTTTCAAAAATATCTATTCTTCGTCGGACCTGGAACCTGTGGACCCGAACTCCTACCCTCTCTCAGAGGTTCCAAATCTGATCAATGAAGATGATAACCAGCTGTTGGACAATCCTGTGAGTATTCGGGAAATCAAGAAAGCCCTCTTCAATATGGACCCGCACAAAGCTCCTGGGCCGGATGGATTTACAGCTCGGTTCTATATTTCTTACTGGGACATCATTAAAAAAGACTTGTACAGAATGGTCAAGAAGGCTCAAAATTGTACCAAGTTGGGTGGCAGCACCAATTCCTCATTTCTGGCCCTCATTCCAAAATAAAAAGGAGCTAAGAACTTCAACAGATTTAGGCCTATATCCCTCTGTAACACGGGATACAAAATCATAACCAAAATAATGGCTAATAGACTCAAAAAATCCTGCCAAAATTGATCCCGAAAAATCAAGGCGGGTTTGTGAGAGGTAGAAAGATTCTGGACAATATTATATTAGTCCAAGAAGCCATTCATACCAGCTACAGGAAAAAAGAGAAAGGCATGGTAGTTAAGTTGGACTTGGCCAGTGCCTTTGATAAAGTCAAGCATGACTTCCTCTTTGCTGTCATGAGAAATTTCAGGTTCAGTCAGAAATCCATAGAGTGGGTTAAAGCCTACATATCAGCTCCCTGAATAGCACCGTTGATTAATGGCCGGCCTACCAACTTCTTCCAGGCCTCAAGAGGCTTAAGGCAAGGCTGCCCTCTCTCCCCTGTGCTCTTTGTCATCTAAGCTTTCGTTCTAAGTTTCCAACTTAACAGAAGTCTCCAAAACAGATCTCTCTCAGGCATAAGAATAGTTCAAAAGGTCAAGGATGTAAATCATGCTCAGTTCGCTGATGACACTCTGTTACTAGGAGCGGCCAACCCCAACACAGCCAGAAATTTCAAATCAGAACTTGACTTCTACAGAGACAGCTCTGGAAGTGAAATAAACTTCCACAAAAGTAAGATCTATGGCTGGAACTGCTCCCCTCTCGAAATGCTGGATATTTCTTGGATTCTTGAAATCGAAGGCATCTCAATCTGGGACACCTTCACCTACCTGGGCATCCCAATTTTTAAAGCTTCCCCTAGATTTGTCCATTGGCTTCCCCTTCTGGACAAACTAAAAAACAAAATCCAAGCGTGGGGAGCAAACTGGCTCAACAAAGCAAGTAAAATTATATTGATGAATTTTGTCCTTACCAGTCTCCCTATCTATCAATGCTCAGTTCTGTTAGCCCCCAAAACCATAACAAACAAGATTGATGAGTTGCTCCGACGTTTCCTCTGGGAGGGTGGTCGAAATAATGAAAAGAAGTTGCACCTTGTGAGCTGGGACAAGGTCACAAAGCCTAAAATGGAGGGGGGCCTTCAAATCAAAGATGTGGCCACCCAAAACCTAGCCATGGGTGGAAAAATTCTCTGGAACATGATCACTGGTAAAATAACTTGGATCAAGTGGATCCTCCGGAAAAAATACTTTACAGGAGACAAGGAAAGATGTCTTGAAAAGCCCACAAAAATGAAGAAAGGATCTCCGATCTTCTCGCTCTGCAAAAGAGCCCTTCCTTACTTCACCTCAAAGCTCACGTGGATCCCGGGAAACAGGGCAAAAATAAAAATCTGGGAAGACTCTATCCTTGGAGATCAGCCTCTTAATGGCCTAAAAGAGCTAGGGAATATCAAAACTTGGCTTCTTGCCAACAACTGCAGTACTCTATGGGACATTTCCTCATGGGGAAATGATGACAAAGAATCCTGGGTAAGCTAGAACCTTGGAGATTATCCGGACGAGATCAAGGAGGAAGCATTGAATCTGTTGGATCTCCTTCAAGGGAAGTCGCCCATTAGTGCCAGATCTAAAGATAAATGGGGCTGGGGCTCAGGATCGGGGAAATACACAGCAGCTGCTGGCTACGCTGCTATATTGGAGCTGCCTTGGGTCTCTCCCAATCCTGCCCCGTGGAAAGCTCTCTGGAATTTCTCGTCCATTCCAAAAATTGACATCTTCATTTGGACTCTGCTTCATAATAGTATACTGATCAGCGATAATCTCAAGAGAAAGGGCTGGGAAGGGCCATCTCGCTACCCTCTGTGCAAACGCACTGAAGAAAACGTCGATCACCTGTTCATCACCTGCGATTTTACTCAAGAATCCTGGAGGATTATGTTAGGACCCATCGCGGTCAGTTTACCAAACTCAGTTATGGAGATGATAAGTCGCTGGAACTTCCTCTATCCCTACGACCTGAGTAAAAAAAACTTCTCAAGACCACGTGGATGTGGACCCCCACGTTCCTGTGTTGGAAAATCTGGCTGGAGAGGAATAATAGAATCTTTAAGGAAGAAAGTCGTTTCCCTTCTCAAATCGTTGTCAAAGCCCGAATCATGCTTTTAGAAGCATTAAACACAAATCCTTTCGCTAGTAACACAACTACCCTCTCTGCTGAAGAAGAACGCTGGTTCAAGGAGTTCAAGCCAATTCATCACAACATTGAAGACATAAAACCTCTTCAAAAGACAAACTGTGAAATCAAGCTGGCTGAATTGGATTTCATTAAGTGGAGATCAGCCCTCGATGAATGGTGTCTTTTCTTTGACGGGGCCTCGAAAGGGAATCACGGTCAAGCTGGAGGAGGAGGCATCATTTTTTAACCTTCCGACAATCTCCATCTGTCCTATGCATGGGGCCTAGGACACGCCTCAAACAATCAAGCTGAGTCTCTGGCGCTGTGGCAGGGCCTAAATCAAGCAAGGAAGCTGAACATCCAAATGCTTAATATCTTTGGTGACTCCAGGCTGATCATTAAAGTGTTACACACCAAGAAGGTGCCAACAGATATTTATCTTGCCCAAACTTACAGAAAAGTCCTTCTCCTCCTTTCAAACTTCAGAATTTATAAGGCTCATCATGTTCTAAGGAATCTAAATAATCTAGCGGACGCCAAAGCCAACCGTGGTGCTCTTCTGAACAAAAGCCAGCTAATTGTCAATGGAGAAAGCTCAAATTACGCGCTCCCCTAAGGCTAAGGATGTTCTAGCCAGTCTCGTCACCAAGCATAGAATTTGTCATGGGTACTAAGATGGAGAGGAATATCAGCACAGCTTATCCGAATATGCAATGTAAAGGCCCTGGCAGCCCATTTTCCAGTCTCTAATTAAAATTTTAACCGTTTCCATAAAAAAAAAAAATCTTTATATTCTTGTGGAGTGTTACAAATGGTATCAAAGATGGAGATGTAGATTGCAACACTTGGACCTAATGGTCCCACTAGCATAAATAATTTTGGGTTGCATAGGTGAAGCTAAAAACTAATAAAGTCAATTTCTATATGTACACAAAAAATCAAAAGTATCATCAAGATTATAAAGAAAAAATGGCAGAAGAGTGGTAGCATATTGGTGATATTCCTATGATAGAGGATAAAATCCTCTATATTGAATTATAACATAAGAGTCAAGCGAATGTTCAGTCCAATATGCTTGAGACTATGAGAAGTCTCAAGGCATACTTGGAAAGTTTGAAAGGTGACAATGCATAACTTCTTAGATCTAAGACTGAACAAGAGGAATTAAACGAAATTTTATTAGGGAGTTTAACATATAAAGCTAGGGAAAAACATAACGGACATAACTCTTGTAGAACATATAATAAAATACATGATAAATCAAAAATTTCTAATGATGAATCCCTGAATAGCTTAAAAACTTCCTACAGTAAGTCTATAAATAGTTTTGATACTGATGAACCAGTTAAGAAAAACAAAAGGGAAAATGGTTGAACTACAAGGAGATTTCAAGAAAATTTGACCCCCTACCTTCGATGATGAATCAAAGGAAACAATTGAGGCATGGATATTCTGAAGATATAAAAGCTCGGCTGACCATCCGTCAATTGAGCAATAAAGCCACCTTGTGGTGGTGAGAAACCAAAAGAGTAAATAATTTATGAAGCAAGGACTTAACATGGACACTATTTATAAAATTTTGTAAAATAAGTACCTGTCAGAAAGGTACTATGACGAGAAGGTGAAGGAATTTAATGAGTTAAAACTGGGATAGTTGACAATAGATGAGTTTATAACTAAATGTATTAACCTGCAACATTATGTGTCGTATTTGAAGGAAGAAAAATACAAGATTTATAGGTTTGTCAGTTTCCTACCTCGGGCATATAAAGACAAGATATAATTTTACATGCCAAAAACAATGGATGGTGCAATTAGGAAGGATAAATTGCATTATTCACTATTTAAACAACGTTCTAAACTAACAAAAACCTGGAAAAATAAGAAAAAGGAAAAAAAAGAACAATGGAAAAGAGGATACAATCCCTGACCATTCTGAAAAGGGGTTAGGTATTTTTCAGACAACAATTTCAACCGCTGTAAAAAAATAAAAAAACCTTCCTATCAGTGGTGAAGTCAAAGATACCTAAGAGCAGTAATATTGGCTATAACAGTGTGGTAAAGTGTTGGGTTTGTTGTGGGCCCCATGTATACTGTAATTTTCCTTATAAAAATGACAATAAAACACCTATTGTGAACATTCTGCAGGAGGCTTCTATAGTGAATGATGTAGCAAGAAATATACCCTGAATTAGCACTGCCTTGGAGTACCAACAATATGATCACTAGTCTACCATGATAGAATTTAAAAGTAAGATTTCTAATCTTATTGTTTCGATCCTTATTGATTCTGCAACTAGCATGAGTTATATAACACCTCAAATAGTTGAGAAGTTCGAGTTGCATAAGAATAAACAATTAAAACCTTGGTTGGTCCAATTGGCTACTGAAACCAAGAGGAAAATTTCAGAACTAGTTAAAGATTGCAGTTTTTCATTAAATAACATGAATACATGGGAAACATTAAATGTCCTACCTCTGGGATCCTATGATGTCCTAACTAATATGGACTAGTTGGAAGCTCGCATATAAGCCATAAATTTTATGGACACAACTTTTAACTTTATAGATGACCAAGGGGACAAACAGTTCATTTAAAGAGTCCTAAGTAGGCTATGAGAAATTTTTTTGCAGTACAACTTAAGAAATGTGCTAGAAAAGAATGCCAACTTTTTTTTTGTTCAAATAAATCAGGTTGAAAAAGATAGTAAAAAAATAGTCATAGAAGATATTCATGTGTTGAAAGAATTCCATGATGTTTTTCAATAATGATATTCTGGGTTTACCACCTAGAAGGGACCTAGATTTCACCATAGATTTGATGTCGAGATCACCACCGGTATCTGTAGCTCCTTACCATATGAGTGTCCCTAAGCTTATTGAGATAAGGATGTAGTTGTAGGAACTGCTTGATAAGAAATATATTCGGCCAAGTGTGTCACTGTGGGCTGCACCTGTCCTTTTCATTAGGAATAAGGATGATACTTTTCAATTGTGCATCGACTGTCGATAGCTGAATAAAATGACCATAAAGAATAAATACTCTTTACCCCAAATTTATAATTTATTTGATCATGTGAGAGGAGCCAAAATATTCTCTAAGATTGACCTTAAGTCTAGATACCATCAAATTTGAATTAAGGATGAGGACATCCATAAGACTGCTTTTTGAACTTGGTATGGTCATTATGAGTTTGTAGTCCTTCATTTTGGATTAACTAACACACCAGCCACATTCATATGTCTAATGAACAATGTACTCAACAAGTACTTAGATAAGTTTGTGCTCATTTTTATTGATTATATTTTGATTTATTCAAAGGATGAAAAAGAGCATGAAGAGAATTTACGGTTGGTTTTGCAAATGTTACGTGAACACCAGTTATATGCTAAACTTAGTAACTGTTAGTTATTTAAGAAAAAAATCCAGTTCCTATGCCATATAATCTCAGATCGAGGCATAGTTGTTGATCCTTCCAATATTAAATCTATTTTAGAATGTTTGTACTAAAAGATGTCCATGACATCAGATATTTCATGGGAATTACAGGTTATTTCAGGTGGTTTATTGAAGGTTTTTCAAAGGTGGTCAATCCTATTAAAGAAAGGAGTCAAGTTTGTTTGGATCCAACGATGTCAAGAAAGCTTTGAAAAGATAAAACATTTGTTGACCATTGCTCCTGTGTTAAAAATAGTTGATCCCTACAAATATTTTGGAGTTTGCATTGATGCAAGCAAAGAAAGAGTATGTGATGTGTTATCTCAAGAGGGCCATGTTATTTATTATGAGTCTTGTAAATTGAAAGATTATGAGAGAAATTATGCTCCCCATGATCTAGAACCAATACCAATTATCAATTCATTAAAAATTTGGAGGCATTACTTTTTAGAAAATAAATTCATGTAATTGACTATAAATTATGGGTTGAAATTATACTTGTTTCACCAAAAGACTCTTATTGCATGACAATCCAAATGGAATTCCCTACTAAGTGAGTAACTTTGAAATTAATCACATAAAGGGTAAGGAAAGTGTAGTTGCAGACACTCTTAGCGAAAAACAACATGATTTGCATGCAATACAGGAAAAATTTAGAATACAGGAATGTGTTGGAACATTGTAATAACATATCTGATTTAAGTGCTGTAAAAGAATTTCATATTGTTGCAGAAGGATTTATACGTTTTAAAAACAAAATGTATGTACCTAACTAACTGCAAATTAAACAAATCGTTTTTAGGGAGCTTCATGGCAGCACACACTCTTGGCATCCAAGGTATCATAAGCTCATCACAACTCTTAAAAATATTTTATTGGACAAATATGATAAAAGATGCAACCAAATACGTTGTTAGGTGCTTAGAATGTCAACAAGTCAAATAAATTCAGCAACATCCTATTGGGTTGCTACAACCCATACCCATTCTAGAATGGAAGTGGTAAACCATCATGATGGACTTTATTACAGGACTGCCCAAAACTAAAAATCAAAACGATTTCATTATGGTAGTGGTAGATAAGTTGACTAAAGTAGTTCATTTCATACCCGTCAAATCCACCTACAAGGTGACTAACATCGCTGACATGTTCATGGAAGAAATTTTTTGATTGCATGGTATACCAAAACTGGAGATTACTAAGAGGGATACTAAATTTACATCAAATTTCTGGAAATCTCTATTTGCAGGTATGGATAGTAAAACTGAATTTCAACACCACTTACCATCCTTAAACATATAGGGATACGGAATGGGTGAATTAGATACTTAAATATATGTTGCATATGTATGTAATGAAACAACCAATTAAATGGGAAGATTTTATGCATTTAGTTGAGTTTGTGTATAATAATGGTTATCATGCTTCCTTTAAAATGATCCCCTTTGAGGCAATTTATGGAAAGATATGTAAAACCCATTTAAGTTGGGGAAACCCTAAAGACCGGTTGGCATTAGGGACATGTTGTCACACATATAGTAGCCGCGATACTATATTCTATTTTTCAGATACAGTACATTTTTTCAGCCAGATCTCTTACATATGAGATGCTGAGATGAGCAGTTTTGACGGATCATTATTTTGTTAGTGGACTATCATATTCTCCCATGTCAGGACCAAGTCTCATGACACTCAAATTTGAGGACTGATGTAGCCATTTAGTCATTTTGGAGAGCAGTTAGTGATGCCCATATTTGTATCAGTATTTCTCATTGGACAGATGATGGTTTAGATGGATTATTCACATGGTTGTGACTTAGCACTTATTATATTGTGTTATGGTTATCATTACTCTTATACTCATCTTTGTGACATATACTAGCATTTAGTGTCATGATCTAGCGGTCATAAATATATGGACTTGGATGTATTTGTATTATGTATTGATGTCCCTACTTAGACTTGGAAATTCTTGATCTATACTCATTGGTTTTACCCTCCCCAGGGAGAATAGAGGTATTCATTCCCACCATACTTTGGCTCTCTAGTGTTGGCTTCATTGTTCATTATCTCCACCCATCCATTTCCTTCCAGTTTTGTTTTAACAGGACTTAATACTTGACTTGTGGCATGGAGGACCTTTCCCCGCTAGAACCTTTGTTGGACAAACCTCCCTGTTTATATTGTGTCCCGGCTTTGATTTGGTGACAGAACTTGCTTTTGGTGAGTTGGATTGTATTCCTAAATCATTATGGTCGGTTGTACCGATGTTTGGCACTGTGCAGAACTCCCCCTAGTCACTTGAGATGTTGCTGGATAAAACTGAAAGCTCATGTACTACTTGTATTGGAAATATTTATATATGCACCCATGGAAATTGTAAACTCTAGAATGTGTTTCTTAACATATGTGAGTAAACGACAAGAGCAATGAAATGCTAAAATACCCCACGAAGGGTATAAGAAAAGGTCCCAAAAAAATGGTTAAATATATGTTATACCTGAATATTGCTGACCTTATAAATTTGAATATGTCCTTGATGAAAGTTGCAATTAGCTGTGCTTTTAAGTGCTGGTGAAGTCCCAAAGGGTCATATAGGCCAAAAAGGCCATGGAAATAAAATTGATGATCCTAATGAACCTGGATCAAACTTGATGTAGACATTATGCCTAAGTTGAATAAGCACTCTCTGAACAACTCAACCATTTGTGAGGCACTGCCATTCCCTGTGTTGTCGTTTGTACGGCATATGGTTACAGTGAGTATTCCCTTTCCATATCCAAAGTGTCACAATGTTGAATTGGTATTCATCCTTTGTCCTAACCCTGTAAATTTTAGCTTTCACCTTCCACTAGCAAATTGACTACAACTATGAAGTGAGTATAGTCCTGAAAGTATGGTATGAGTAATAATAAATAAAACGCTATATATGTATTTGGTTGATGTAGCGCCAGTGAGGTGACTGCTACTTGTTATGATCATTACTTAAATGATTTGTAGAGCATGTCTTAGCCTTGTAACACTTGTAGCAAATGGATGACAGTCTGAGTTATATTATTGGTATCTGGTCATTTACAAGTGATTATATTGTCTATTGGATACTGGTGATGATCAAGAAGAGACCTGGAAAGGGTATGAGTATACACCCTAGATGGATTTGGACTCTCTTACTCTAGTGAGATAGCTTATTTTCAGTTTCAGGAACTTGCACAGATGGTTAGGCTCATTTTACCCTTCTGGTGCAGTTTTGCTTCACAGGATGATGTGTCTGAGTAGGGAGATGTTTTTATTGGATCTCCTAGGGTGTTGCATGGGGCATAATGGGTGAAACCACTTGATTGTACCATATTACCCCCATCCCAGAGATTCTGGTGGGATCAGTTGGACAATGCAGGCACCCTAGGAGGTTGTTTTGGCAGGTTCACATTTCCCAAGGCAGATTAAAAAATGATTGAATGGCTATTGAAGAAATCGATTTAGGTTAATGAGGCAATGCAATGAAATGGGATGAGTCATGATGATGATTGTGATGTCCTCTGCACCTTCTCCAGTAGTTGCAGCACCTGATTGGACCCACACCTTTTTTGGGCATTTTTATATTATTTTCTGGAGCTTTTGGGAGGCTCATGATTTCCTCAAGGAGGCACAAAGTAAAAAAATTAAAGTATTATATTGTTTTATTGTGCCATGGGGACACCCAGAGGGAGTTAGTTAACACTCCATGGACCCACCATGTGCTTCATTTATTTCTTGTTGAGTGAGGTGCCCTCTTTTTGGGTGATGTAGTCCACTTTGGTACTTTATGGTTAATTAATCCATGTATTGTATGTTGAGCTCATCTCAACCATTGATTAGAACATTTATATATTTAATCTTATCTATTTGTTTTGAAAGTGGTTAGTATTTTGGTTATCTCGTTCCTATTTGAAGGAGAGAGCTTCTCATTTGTAAAGGGTCTTTAGCTCTTGGATCTGATTAATAGAAAAACTTTTTGTGGATATTTTTTGGATATCCTTTGCATATGGTGTTATTAGATGGTGATTGGAAAGTATTTTGCTTCCTATCATTCAAGAAATTTGTGTGAGATCTATATTTTTTCGGGATCATTGTCTTGTCTACATGACGGCGACTTCATCTTGGGCGTTTTTGCAAGGGATCCTCAACTCGCTTGGATTGGCTTCGTCTTGTATCAGGGGGATTTCATTAGCTTCATTGAGATCTATGATTACATCTTGCTACTTTTTTGTAGATCTTGTTTTTCTTTCATGATACGGAAAATATGATATTGTTGACATTTGCTTGTGTAGGAGAGAGGGCACATTGGTCACTTGGAGCAAAACGTTAGCCTTAGAACTCTCTCAAGTCTTCTCAAATTGATCAGGATAGCAGGGATCATCATCATCAAGGAATATACAAGGATTTATAGGTAGTATCTACAGGTTAGTACTTTTCTTCCAGATCTCAATCCATTGTACTTGCTTTTCTTCATTTTACTGAAAAATCCATAAAAACAAAAAAACAAAAAAACAAACCACTCGATCTCTAGACAAACCATTGTTGGTTTTTGTAGACCGGACCTACCTCTCACCAATTCACCCCTAACGCTGATATTAAAGTGGTTGGTTTTCCCTAGATCTGGAAAATTGTCTGCTCAAACCCCAACGCTCCTCATGAAATTCTAACTTTTTTCGGGATTTGATTTTGCTGGCAAAATTCCTTCTTGGGTTTGTAGATCGGGTCCTCCTCTCTTCAAATCACCTTCAACGCTGAGCTAGATGCTGACAGGTGACCCTAGATCTGAGAAACTGTCTTCCAGGACCCTAGCGCTCCTCATTATTTTTCTGACTTTTTCCCAGATCTGATTTTTCTGGCATTTTTTCAACTTGGGTTTGTAGATAAAGTCATCCTCATTCCATTTCTTCTCCAACATTGAGCTAGTGGTCTCCATATTATCCTCGATCTGAGGATATACCCTTCCAAACCCTAGCGCTAGCCACCTTTCTGCTAGTTTCTCCCATAAACTAACTTCTCTGACTAAAGTACCTTTCTGGGTCTGTAGATCGAGGCATCTCCCATGTGGGTCTCTCCAAACACTAGGTAGATAGTGACTCCATTTCCCTAGATCTAACAATGCGTTGATCTCCAACCCTAGCGCTAGCCCCTCTTTGGCCTCTTTTCCTTGCAATCTAATTTTTCCCTGAAGACTCGAGTATTTTGATATTGTCATATCTATCATCGAGTCTATCCATCGGTACTAGATAGCCCCAATCTTGTCCTTTCCCTCCCTGCATTTTTTACGTTTCCTAAGGCAGTGGATATCTTCACCAGTTTCTAGTACCTCTACCCTAGTTCTAGTATTTACCCCATAGGTCACCTATGTTCCACTTTGGATCAATCCTCATACATCTAAATCCCTCATCCAAAGCCCTGGTACACCTAGTGACACCCTCCATAGATCTAAGGTCTCCAATTACATTACACCTTACGTACCTCAAGTCCATTTGATCTGATCTAGTGTCTAGGTTTGATCTTTCCTGTCGGGAGTAGAGCTGGGTCTCCCCCATTTTTGTCTTGGGATAAGATAGAATAAAGCGAAGACTGCCTTGATTGGTGTGACAACCATCCATTTGGGAGTCGAGGAAAATCTTGGTTCCACCTCCTTAGTTGCTTGTCCCTCTACCATCCATCCTGGATCCACCTCACAAAGGAAACTAAAAGATTGGTGACAACATTTTGGCTTCATTGTTGAGGAGGTAGAGGATTACCTTGGTTCAACATACCTCACCTTCCCCTACAACATATCTCTTTTCGGTGAATTACATCTGTGGTTCACCTGGTGACTCCACCCTGCGACTCCATTGAGGACCATACCCAACATATTAATCTTAAGTTCTTAGAACGTCCTATAAATCCTGAAGGAATCCTTATAACTTACTCAAGGAAAAATAGACAAAATAAGGAAGACTCTTCCAACTTCTTTTGGAAGATTTCCAGCCCTGTTGTTTTCTCAATTCATCCTGTGGGATCTCCTTCAACCTCATCTAGCCCAATGGCCAGAACAAACACTTGTGGAAATCAGAATGTTCCTCCTCCACAAAACCCTAGGATTTTTGGAAGGAATGCTAAGGCATCTCCTCTATATTTTACCCTAATCCAGGGATCCCCCCATGACATGCCTGATAAATACTTCGAAAAGGTTTCGAAGTTTGATGGATTGTCAGCTACCTCCATCGAAGACCACACTGAAAAAGTTTGGGATCATATGGAAGCATATGGAGTTGTTGATGAAGATGTATTCATGAGGGGTCTTCTGCATTCTCTGGAAGGAGATCTACGGAAATGGTTTGATATATTACCTGCTTCATCCATCAATGGATATGGAAAACTTGTCACAAATATTAACAGTTATTGGTCTCACAATTTGGATGGGAAATTCCTCTTACATCAATTGTTTGACATAAAGAAGAGGGAGAATGACACAGTCCATGAGTTTAACCTGATATTTGACAAGAGTGTAGGGAATATCCCAGATGAAATCAAACCTAAGGACCAAGCAATTGTTATTCATTATCTAAATGCCTTTGACAGTTGGTTGGGGTTCAACTTGAAGGATAAGAATCCAAATGACTTAAAGACTGCCCAATTCAACGAAAAGATGGCTGAGCAGCATGCAACATCTATGGGTAAGGAAAATTTATTTTATCATTATACCCCATCGACTTCTAGATATGACCCTAAGCTCTAAAAGCCTAAGGAACCTGTGAATGAACCAAAAGAATCAAAGGACACGTTAGAAACCACGCAAGAGATGATGAAACAATTAACTGTCCTGACAAAGAGTGTTTCTATTTTCCATGATCCCAAGAGACATAGAAATCCTTACGGCCCTAAACCCTATTGAAACAACAATAGAGGTCCTGAGAGAGATCCCAATAGAAGGTGACTTGAATATCTAGAAAATTCTAAAAGGAAGAATGTCAATTGGTGTGATGAAAATGAGGAAGAACCTCCAAACGCTAGTTATCTCGATGACTAACCAAACAATATTAACTTCATTAATGATTTATCTTCTGATGATGGTTTTGGAAGAATTCTTTTAGAAGAAGAGCCATGGGAGCAAGAAGACGATTTTGTATATGAACCCGATCACCCATGTTGTGCCATAGATATCCCTGAAACAAAAGAGCAACCACGGGTTAGAATCTACAAACGAGGAGTGGATCCCCAACCTTCTTTCTTAGACAAACACAAAGCAATTATTGAAGATAAGAAGTAAGAAGAAGATCTTGCCTTAGGAGATTTGAATTTGAAGATTGACATAGAGAAAGAGATAAGCAAGATAATGTGTAATATCCCTATCACTGAGTTCATGAATGTACCCTCTGTAAGAAGCTAATTAGAGGAGTTCTTTAATGGCATTGGACAAGAAAAGACCCATGATATTGCCTTAGAATCCAGTCACATAAAGAGCCCTACTGGGATACAACTTAGCAAATATGAAAAGGATCCACCCATTAATATCCAATCTTCTATCTATGAGAAAAAGAATGGTGGTTACCCTCCCTTTTACCTAACCTTACACATTCAAAATATGCTCCTGCATAATTGCATGTTGGATTCTGGAGTAGCTATGAATGTAATGCCTTTGCATGTCATGAAGGAAATGGGATTGGAAGTGACTAGGCCTTATGGGAATGTTTGTGGCATAGACTCAAGGCGAGTGTCATCCTATGGCTTGATCAAAAACCTTAGAGATGATCTGTTTGCATGCTCAGACATCTCCACTATGATGGATGTAGTTGTTATTGACTTTCCCCCAGCATATGGAATGCTTTTATCTAGAAAGTGGGTAGCTGGTTTAGGTGGATACCTCATGATGGATTTATCATACCTTTGTGTCCCAAACTCTGACAGTGCTCTGATTAGGATCAATAGGGAACCCTGATATGAGAAACATTTGGATACTTTTGAGGAAGGGATTAAAAACACATATGGGGAAGAATTGTTGAATAATGCTAAGGCTGATATTCTGGAAGATGAGAATGAAGTATGGGAATATAGGCATCCTGAAAACATGTTTATGGAAATGGAAGACTTTGTCTCATCTTTTGAAGAAAATCCAACAACTGAACTTGCCAGGATGATTAACTTGGAAATGCTTAGAGGTGAGTGATCACAAGAATTAGAAGAATTAATAAGAAGTGAAAATCAATCTCAAAGTCAAGATCAAAATCCTACAACTGGAGGTGATGAAACTGATAATGCCATGCATAGGGGAAGAATCCCTCGAAGATTAAATGAATGGTTTTCTTTGATTGACCATAACAGAGAAAGGGAAATCCAAGGGCTTGAACCTATCTACCCATGGGAAAATCATCCTGCATTAGCTAGTGTAGTAGATGCTGATGATGAAGTTAGTAGCTCCTGTGTTTCTGATATTGTTGGGTCATTATCCCATTTGTCTTTAGAAGATGGTAACCTAATTCGAGTCCATGATAACTATCTGAGTTGGGAAGAGGATTCTTTAATAAACGATGCACCTGAAGGAGATTTTAATATTAATAATATTGCTATATTTCATACTCCTTCAGCTATACTAAATAATGCCTTATCAACATATCCTCTCATCCCTAATTTTCTCCTGCCACCTGAGTCATCCAGTCTTCGTAGTCAGGATCTATCTCACATTCCTAGTCCTGCTGCATCTTAGTCTGAATTAGGACCAACCAAGCTAGAGGGTATGCATATTCATTTTCCTACAGGGGAAGGATCTCGCCAAGATACTGTTATATCCCATATGCCACATCCTTTGGAAGAATATAGAGGCTTCTAGACTGTGGGAGAAACTGTCAAACATGTAATGTCTCCTCATGACGAAAGGCCTAGTACAAAGGAGATAAGGAGAGAGATTAGAGAGATCCTAGTTGGCAGTATATCTATTCCCATTGATGGTAGTCCACCCATATTTGATGCAGCTCCTTCCAGGAGGAGCTCAAGGATTGTCACCCCGCAACCACAAAACCTCCATCCCATGCTTATACGTAACATTGAAGTTGTTCTCGAGTCGGTGAATAGGAATAGATTTTCCACAGGAATCCAAGTCCTTTTTTTGAACCACTTATTGCGTTTCTGATCAGGGCAAGCTAATGACATTTGGGTTGGACCTTTTTCCATTGACCGTTGCATTGGTGACATATGTTTTCTTGTTACTGGCACTGGATGACATATCCTACTTCCTTTCAACCAAAGGGATTTGAGGGGTTATATTCCTGACCTCACTTAGCCTTGAGTCCTTTCTTTCCTAGTAGGATAGAGTATATAGGACCTAAATAAGCCTTTCCCAATAGTAGTGTAGAATCTTGCATCTTTTCCTGAAGCTCACCTTTGAAGCTCTTAGTATAGTTTTGAATTTTGTTTCTTTTCTTGCACCATAAAAATCAAACTCTTATTAACAATTTATGGTTATAGATTATATTTACTTTCTTCTTTTCTTGTTTATGCATGCTTACTTTTAGTATTTTATTTTATCCACATATTGTTTTGATGACTAGTTTGTGAGTTTGGTATAGCTCTGGACATGCTGCAGGTAGTCAGTGACATTTTGGTAGTGGTTGCTGAGCTGGAAGGATTGATCGTGGATGTGAGAAGTAGAGTATGAGGACCAAAGATTCTGAGGTTCTCAAGCGCTCTTTTCAGCAGAGCACTTGTCTCAGCTGGATCCAGATGTTGTCACATATATAGTAGTCGAGCTACCATATTCTATTTTTCAGATACAGTACATTTTTTCAGCCATATCTCTTACATATGAGATGCTGAGATGAGCAGTTTTGATGGATCATTATTTTGTTAGTGGACTATGGTACTCTCCCATGCCAAGAGCTAGTCTCAAGACACTCAGATTTGAGGACTAATGTAGCCATTTAGTCATTTTGGAGAGCAGTTAGTGATGCCCATATTTGTATTAGTATTTGTCATTGGATAGATGATGGTTCAGATGGTTTATTCGTATGGTTATGACTCAACACTTATTATATTGTGTTATGGTTATCATTGCTCTTACACTCATCTTTGTGACACATAATAGCATTTAGTGTCATGATCTGGCGGTCATAAATATATGGACTTGGATGTATTTGTATTATGTATTGATGTCCCTACTTAGACTTGGAAATTCCTGATCTATACTCATTGGTTTTACCTTCCCTAGGGAGAATAGAGGTAGTCATTCCCACCATACTATGGCTTGCTGGTGTCGGCTTCATTGTTCATTGTCTCCACCCATCCATTTCCTTCCAGTTTTGTTTTAACCCGACTTACTACTTGACTTGTGGCATGGAGGACCTTTCCCCGCTATAACCTTTATTGGACAAACCTCCTTGTTTATATTGTGTCTCGGCTCTGAGTTGGTGACAAAAATTTCCTTTGGTAAGTTGGATTGTATGCCTAAATCATTCTGGTTGGTTTTCCCGATGCTTGCCACTATGCATAATTCCCCCTAGTCACTTGAGATGTTGTTGGCTAAAACTGAAAGCTCATGTACTACTTGTATTGGAAATATTTATATATGTGCCCATGGAAATTGTAAACTCTAGAATGTGTTTCTTAACATATCTGAGTAAAGGGAAAGAGCAATGAAATGCTAAAATACCCCGCAAAGGGTATAAGAAAGGGTCCCAAAAGCAATGGTTAAATATATGTTATACCCGAATATTGCTGACCTTATCAATTTGAATATGTCCTTGATGAAAGATGCAATTAGTTGTGCTTTTAAGCGCTGGTGAAGTCCCAAAGGGTCATATAGGCCAAAAAGTCCATGTAAATAAAATTGATGATCCTAATGAACCTGGATCAAACTTGATGTAGACATGATGCGTAAGTTGAATAAGCACTCTGAACAACTCAACCATTTGTGAGGCACTGCCATTCCCTGTGTTGTTGTTTGTCTAACATATGGTTACAGTGAGTATTCCTTTTCCATATCCAAAGTGTCATAATGTTGAATTGGTAGTCATCCTTTGTCCTAACCTTGTAAATTTTAGCTTTCACCTTTCACTAGCAAATTGACTACAACTATTAAGTGAGTGTAGTCCTAAAAGTCTGGTCTGAGTAATAATAAATAAAACCCTATATATGTATTTGGTTGATGTACCGCCAGTGAGGTGACTGCTACTTGTTATGATTTTTTACATAAATGATTTGTAGAGCATGTCTTAGCCTTGTAACACTTGCAGCAGATGGATGACAGTCTGAGTTATATTATTGGTATCTAGTCATTTACAGGTGATTATATTGTTTATTGGATAATGTTGATGATCAGGAAGAGACCTGGAAAGGGTATGAGTATACACCCTAGATGGATTTGGACTCTTTGAGTCTAGTGAGATAGCTTATTTGTAGTTCTGGGTGCTTGCACAGATGGTTAGGCTCATTTTACCCTTCTGATGCAATTTTGCTTCACAGGATTATGTGTCTGAGCAGGGAGATGTTTTTATTGGATCTCCTAGGGAGCTATATGGGGAATAGGGGGTGCAACCACTTGGTTGTACCATAGTACCCCCATGCCAGAGATCCTGGTGGGCTAAGTTGGACAACATGGGCAACCTAGGAGGCTATTTTGGTAGGTTCACATTTTCCAAGGTAGATTAAAAAATGATTAAATGGCTATTGAAGAAATTGATTAGGGCTACTGAGGAAATGGAATGAAATGGGATTAGTCATTATGATGAGTGTGATTTCCTCCGCACCTTCTCTAGCAGTTGCAGCACCTGATTGGGCCCACACCTATTTTTTGGGCATTTTTATATTATTTTCTGGAGCTTTTGGGAGGCTCACGATTTCCTCAAGGAGGCACAAAGTAAAAAAATTAAAATATTATATTGTTTTATTGTGCCATGGGGACACCCAGAGGGATTTAGTTAACACTCCATGGACCCACCATGTGCTTCATTTATTTCTTGTTGAGTGGGGTACTCTCTTTTTGGGTGATTTGGTCCACTTTGGTACTTTATGGTTATATTGATCCATGTATTGTATGTTGAGCTCATCTCAACCATTGATTAGAACATTTATATCTTTTAACATTAGCCACTCATTTTGAAAGTGGTTAGGATTTTGGTTCTCTCGTTCCTATTTAAAAGAGAGAGCTTCTCATTTGTAAGGGGTCTTTGGCTCTTGGATCTGATTAATAGAAAAACTTTCTTGTGGATATTTTTTGAATCTCCTTTGCATCTGGTGTTCTTAGATGGTGATTGGAAAGTCTTTTGCTCCCTAGCATTCGGGAAATTTGTGTGAGATCTATATTTTTTCGGGAGCATTGTCTTGTCTACAGTAGGGCGATTTCATCTTGGGCATTTTTGTAGTGGATCCTCAACTCGCTTGGATTGGCTTCGTCTTGTATCAGGGGGTTTTCATTAGCTTCATTGAGATCTATGATTACATCCTGTTACTTTTTTGTAGATATTGTTTTTCTTTCATGATACGAAAAATATGATATTGTTGATGTTTGCTTGTGCAGGAGAGAGGGTGCATTGGTCACTTGGAGCAAAACGTTGGTCTTAGAACTCACTCAAGTCTTCTCAAATTTATTGGGATAGCAAGGATCATCATAATCAAGGAATATACAAGGATTTCTAGGTAATATCTATAGGTTAGTCCCTTTCTTCTAGATCGTAATCCATTGTACCTGCTTTTCTTCATTTTACTGAAAAATCCATAATAAAAAAAAAAAAAAAAAACGCTTGATGTTTGGACAAACCACTGCTGGGTTTTGTAGATCAAGCCTCCCTAACATTGATTTGAAAGTGGCTAGTTTTTCCTAGATCTGGAAAATTGTCTGCTCAAACCCCAATGCTCCTCATGAAATTCTGACTTTTTTCAGGATTTGATTTTTCTGGAAAAATTCATTCTTGGGTTTGTAGATCGGGTCCTCCTCTCTCCAAATCACCTTCAACAATGAGCTAGATGCTGACAAGTGACCCTAGATCTGAGAAACTGTCTTCCAAGACCCTAGCGCTCCTCATCATTTTTGTGAGTTTTTCCGAGATCTATTTTTTTCGGCATTTTTCTAACTTGGGTTTGTAGATCAGGTCATCCTCATTCCATTTCTTCTCCAACATTGAGCTGGTGGTCTCCATATTTTCCTATATCTGAGGATTTGCCCTTCCAAACCCTAGCGCTAGCCACCTTGCTGTTGGTTTCTCCTATAAACTGACTTCTCTGGCCAAAGTACCTTTCTGGGCTTGTAGATCAAGGCATCTCCCATGTGGGTCTCTCCCAACGCTGGGCAGATAGTGACTTCATTGCCCTAGATCTGACAAGGCATTGATCTCCAACCCTAGTGTTAGCCCCTCTTTGGCCTCTTTTCCTTGCAATATGATTTTTTGTTGATGACTCGGGTACTTTGATATTCTCATATCTATCATCGAGTCTATCCATTGGTACTAGATAGCCCCAATCCTATCCTTACCCTCCCTGCGTTGGTTACGTTTCCCAAGGAAGCGAATATCTTCACCAGTTGCTAGTACCTCAACCTTAGATCTAGTATTTACCCCATAGGTCACCTGTGTTCTAGTTTGGATCAATCCTCATACGTCTAAAGCCCTCATCTAAATCCTTGGTACACTTAGTGACACCCTCCATAGATCTAAGGTCTCCAATTACCTTACACCTTACGTACCTTAAGTCCATTTGATCTGATCTGGTGTCTAGGTTTGGTCTCTCTTGTCGGGAGTAGATCTGGGTCTCCCCCATTGTTGTCTTGGGATAAGATAGCATAAATCAAAGACTGCCTCGATTGGCGTGACAACCATATATTTGGGATTCGAGGCAAATCTTGGTTCCACCTCCTTAGTTGATTGTCCCTCTACCATCCATCCTGGATCCACCTCACAAAGGCAAATACAAGGTTGGTGACAACAT
>LPNX010578825.1:116402-138652 GCA_001517045.1 Pseudotsuga menziesii | reverse complement strand
AAAAATTTAAAAGCGACCCAAAAAAAAAAAAAAAAAAAAAAAAAAAAAATCATGTTGATGCTAAGTGGACAACAAAGAAATCCAAGTGAGAGTCCATGTATTCCTAAGGGTCAAACAAAAAATAAGCTCTTTGATAGCTAAAACTCATACCAAACTTGAACCTAGATATGTGGGCCCTTTTGAAACTCTAGATAGAGTGGGGCCAATTGCATGCCAGCTAGCTCTATCCCCTCACATTAGAAATCATGATGTTTTTCATAAATCTTTGTTAAAGAAATATACTTTTGACTCAACTCATGTCGTTGACTGGAATGTGCTCTCGGTGGAACTGAAAGGAGAGGTTCTCATAGAAAAAATATGTATCTTAGATAGGAGATAAATAATGCTCTGGAATCGAGCAATCACTCAAGTTAAAGTGCAATGGGAGAATTATGCTCCAGAAGAAGCCACTAGGAAATATAGGATGAAATAAATCAAACATACCCTTTTTTGTTTCAAGCAGAGGATGTTAACCAAGAATTAATCGAGGACAGTCAAAGAATTTAGTGGGTAAGGATTGTAACAACATTGGATAAATCTTAATTACTGTATGAAAATGTAAATAATGGTAATTGTTTTGTAAGCCTAGGATTTTGATGGATTTTTAATTAAATTGTTAAGCAGTTATGAGCAACCTTGCTAAGAAATGACAAAAAGTTTTTTATGTTTGTTAGATGAACTTTTCTCATCCATAAGCGGACAAGTGGCCAATTAGGGAACATGTACTTACTAGCCAAGAAATGTCCTAGGTATTTATAAAAAGCATGCACAAGGGAAAATCCCAGCCCTAGTTTCTCGAGAGAGACAAAAAAGAAAGAATCATGTCAACCTTGCTGAAAAAAAGCTATTACATGGCCTAAAAGAGGAATGAACTATCAGGTTCTATGGCTATAAAAATATCAGTCTTTTTAATATTTGTGAGAGCTATCAGGATTCGTGTGGTTATGAGCATGTGGTTAAGACTCGGGGGAAATTAGTGAGTCAATAGACTCTGCAAAAATAGAGCTCATAGGCTCTAGGAGCTTTCAGGGTCTGGAAGTAACTTTTCCCTGATAATTGGTGGCACTTGAAGAAGAAGTTAAACTAAATAAATTTAAGTTCCGAGCACAGAGATGGATTCTTGTAGGTCATTAGTGACTTCGATACTACTCACAGTTTTTGTACTACTTTTGACTAAAGCTAAGTTTAAGTTTGGTCATTATTTACATTTAATAAACTACTATGTGTTTGTATGATTATCTCCTTATTTGTTTAGGTCGTGGAATTAATACATAAGACACATTTGACAGTTTATTTTTAATTACATAAATTTTTATATGCTTATAGCATAAACCCTAACCGTACACTCAGAAAAATAGCTTCTTTCTAACACACTCTTAATCGAAATTTAGTCTTCTTAAGATATTAGCTTATTTACGCTTTCCAAGTCAGAGATTGGGTAAAGAATCTCTAAGACTAACTGTGCATGTGGTAAAGGTACAACCAATTTAACTTATGTTCATCTTGATACTATAATGTCATCCAACTTATTCATATCTAAAGTATTTGCATTAAATAGGGATATTATAATTTGAGTTCCTATCCTAGCTTAACCTCGAAAAATAATAAGTTAGAAATGATAATTATGTACCAATGCAGTATATATTGGTTGATGTTCTTCAAAAATAAAATAAAAACTGAAATTGATTAGTTTATCCGAGCTCTGTACATGTCAAAAGAGGCTAATGCTAAGCTAGCAGACACAAAATTTAAGCAAAACAGAGTTAGATTTATAGTGTGAGCTGGATTTCAAACCCAAAGGAAAAAATAAGATATCTTTGAGTACGATACCGGTTGGTGGTTACCCAAAGGGTGCATGTAGTCACCGACCCTCAAACATTATTCAAGATAGGGTCATACCACGGTTATGGAATATTTACAATTCCTTGTTGATAGGGTTTTCTTTTTAGGTTATTAGAGAAATTATGACCCTAATAATCTCAATAATCGGTTTTTTACTTTAGAGTTTCCGATTATAAAAGACAAGATTCAAGAATCAGTCACCCACAGGTTTAGGTGTTTAGTTACAGTGGTTAAACTGGAATACACTAATCTTAAGCATATTCAAACATCAAATGATTAATAATAAAAAATAATTAGGGTTATAATCTTTTATTTTTCACTTGATATCCATTAATAATGTGAAAGAGTAGGATTCATAATGAATCCTTTCCCAAATTACTCTATGGTGATATTACTCTAGGGTCTTTATCTAGATCAAAACCTGAACCTGAATTGAGTCATAAGCATAAAATTTCTTCATGAGTTATAATTTTAACATTCAAACATTTCGAAAAACTGAAGTATCAGTCACAATACATATTTACAATACAATAACCACCCTTTATTTAGCAAATACAAGTTCACTAGTTCAGATTCAAATGCAAGTTATGGCACACGACCTATTAACACCTCACACAACTCAAAACCATCTGGTGAACTAAGGAGCTGCCAAAACAGTAGAGTTCACCATAAAAAGTAGATGAGAAGCATATAGATAAGGTGATACAATCGTTGAGGCTGTTTACAACTTTCCTTCTAGTTCAAAAGGGGGAAATTGCAGCTTACCCAAAATGAAGCGTGGCCTTTCTCTACTTAGCGAAGAAACTTGTAGCCAACTAGAAATCCATGCACACAACAAGCCCAAAATTTATCACGAATTATGGTTTTCAAAATATATTTTTACAACACTAATATCAAATAAAAGGTGTCGGTTTCCACAAATAGAAACACAAGTAATACAGCTTACCTTTGGTTAGACCGAAGAAATCATGGATGAATTTTCTAGGGGTATGGAAAATCATCCTCAAGCTTCTGCAACTCAGATAGATGAGTCTAGTTGATAAAGACGGTATCTAGAGATATAATCGGGTCAACAATAAAACATAGGCTAAGAAGAACGCTAATACACCAAAATAGATGAATGTGAGTATTAGATACCGTATCCTAGGAGATATCAAACCAAAGCGAACCCATAGGGTCACGCAGAGCCCTCTCCGAATTTGGAAAATGAAGACTGAATGCGAAAAGAAAGAGTCTAGAAACTCTCTTTTACTCTTTAGAGATTTTTTCAAGGTAGACATGAAAGCTTGTCAAGGAAGTCCCTCGTGGCAGCTACAATTTCACAAAAGTAAAGTCCAGTACGAATCAATAAATTCATAGCACAAGTAAGTAAGGTGGACCATGTCATAGGTAACCAAAACCTTATTAGTCCCTACGGAAGGCTAGGTATTATTGTTTTCGATTGCAGTTGACTATGAATTAGTTTGCGTTGACTCGTATACATTGTAGACTATGAATTCGTTTGGGTTGACCTTTTTAACAGAAGTTTCAAAATAACTTTTTATTAATTAATATAAAATTCTTATTTTTTTCAAGGTGATTGGATTCTAATTTGAAGAGTTATTGCCGCTGTGGCGATGTGGGTATTGGGAATGGTGTCCTCTCCCTGGCTACTTCTGAAAATAAATAAAAAATAAATAATATATATATTATTTAAAGTAAATTAAATAATTTTTCATATGTAAACAAAGAAATTGTAATTACTGATTAAAATCATCTTTGTTTTTAGTTTTAATCGTAAAAAAAATTATAAGACAAAAATTAAAATACAAATAATAAAACAACTTTCTAAATAACCCTTGTAGTCAAGTCTATATTCAATTCCTTTCTAAGTAATCTTCCCCATGTAACCAAGTTTAGAATACTAAGTAGTTGGAATCTACAATTCACAATTTTTTTGAGAAATATCCTAAAATGGTATTATATATTCCCTGTGAACATTAGATTTCGAAATATCAACCATGTTTAAGTTAAAATATCCAAGGATCTAGGATCTATATTTTGAAAATCTCAAACACTTTCTAATATTCCATTTGACACTCTTCATGTTGTCACTCAATTTCTCTTGCAATTTGACATGCAAAACTCCACCTTCTCTTTCGTTTTTTTTTTATAGATATATAACAGACATAAAACTAATTTCTTGAATCGACTCCAATATAATTAAAGCGAATACCATATTGATTGCCAACCAAAAGACACGTGCTTGTGTGCATCGCTAATTAGCTAGTTGGGGGCTTCGACCCTTTTCATGGCTATTAGGTTGCAAGCTTAGACCCTTTGCTTATAGTGACATCCAAACACTTGCATGCCCTCCAATTCAAATTGATATTACTCACGAGGGGGGGTTTCTTAAAACATGTGTTTGTGAAATAAGGAGTATGACTTGAACAACTAAATTAGAGGAGTTAGGTATTGTTTCACACAAGTTTAGTAATCACCTAAATGATGGAGCTACCATTTTTCTTGTTGCAAAGTGGCTTGGCTAGTTGATTGAACTTGATTGAAATTTGTGAGGAACCATAGTTGATGGAAAGGGTAGAATGGATCTTGATACATGATGCACTTGATGAGGCATGGTGTTTGATATACTAGATAAGAAATTCACTAGGATGTTAAGGAGGTGATTCATTGGGATGTTGATGAGGTGAGTCAAGTTATTTAGGAAGGGAGCATAGAATTAGAGGTAACAGAATTGGGGAGGTTGTGAAAATGCATAAAAAGAGTCATCCAGTGGTTGAGGGAGCATGGAAAGACACCTAAGGGAAGTATGGAGAACAAAGGCCTAGTCACTACAAGTAACAGTCCATGCAACAACTTATATAGGGTTGTTACAATTAGATGTGGTCATTAAAATATCATGGAACTCTCACTGGAGCTGCTACAACATGCATGACAATAATGAAATTCAATCCTAAAGTTATAAGCACTAGTGTAATTGCTTACTAAATGTTGTGTTGCATAGAGGGTATGGTGTAATTTCTTATTAACTGGTGTTTTGTATAGAGGGTAATACTTGCTTATCGACTGTTATTTTGTACAAAAGATTTAATGCTTGCAAAATTTTACCTAATGTATGACGGAAAAAAAATTACATTTTTGAAAAAAAATGAGTGGATTAGGATTGGATGATAAGCTTTACCTTCATAACAATTAGATTTGTATGCTTACCAAGATCTGTGTTGTGTTGTCATTCCATTGACCTCGTTGGTCGCTTAGGTCTTTGCCTTATTGTTTCACTTTTTCTTGGCATCTCATTTGGCCATATATCTTCTTACCTCTCAACTTTTCTTCTCATTGTTTAGCCACTAGTCTTCTTTCCTTATGACCCATCTTTGCATCCCCAACGTTTTGGTATGTTGAAGGACAAGGCTCATTTTATTCACACTCTTGCTTCAAGGAAGCATATTCTTTTCAAGGCTATGACATATATGAAACATTGAAGATATAAAAATAAACAAATTGTTTGCAATACATCTTAGTACAACATGGAATGTAACAAGGTGTACATCATAACGACTTTCACAATTCAATGGCTTCCACTAGCATTGAACTAAAAGATTAACCTACTATTAGTAATAGATGAAAACCTCCAATTTGTTAACTTGTAAAACTAGCAATAGGATTAACTACCCTTTGCAAAAGTTAGGGGCGGTTCAAAGGAGCCCTAAATTAGTCTTCAAGGTTAACCAAGTAAGAAAGAAAATTTTATAGTGTAATGTACTTAACCCCATAAAAATACAAGAGAGAGAGAGAGAGAGAGAGAGAGAGAGAGAGAGAGAGAGAGAGAGAGTGTATTGGTGATGTCCAAAATATAGACCAATGTTCACTAAACTCTTTGAGGGGTTAACCTCATATGAGTAAAGTTCCAAATACAATATCAATCCTTGTTCACATTACATAATCTTATATATGTAGTGCATGAATATAAAAACCCTAACCACATATGGTCGCATATTAAAGAGGACCAACCACCTAGTGGATTAGAATTAATAAAGAGGCCCTTTTACATAATTTGAGTAACTATCAACCAACTATCTAATAGATCTTACTCGAAGGAGATAGCCTTGTATATCAATAAACTACTCCCAAGCATACCCGAAGTAGAGGGCTTGGGGTGGGACCCTAACACCTATTTGGATGCACAAATGACAACCTAGTGTTAAGAATACTACATGATTTGTTCTTGGGCAATGGCAAGGACAAGGAAAATTATGTTCCTATTTGGATGCACAAATGATAAAAACTAGTCTTAAGAATGTTAAATGATTTGTTCTTGGGCTATGGTAAGAAAAAGGTACATTCACAAAGTATGTCACCACCTTGCACTCACAACTTCCATACATTTGCAATACATAAATCAAAACAACTAAAAAATAGTGGGTAATAAGAATTTAATAAATTAACACTTTAACATAACAAAATTTATTGAATTCACATTAAAAAAACAAAAAAAAACACAAATAGATAATACTATAAAATGGATTTCATATAGATAATATCATTTACAATATCGCATCTACCTCAACAATAAGATACTAATGATATTTGAATTTTTTTTTATATCAAATATTAAACATTTCCAATACTAAACATTGAATGAATATCAAATGAAATTTAATTACAACCACTAAAGTAATAAAAAATTAACTCATAACTAATATCTTATTATAGAAGTTTTGATAAAAGAAACATTAAAAGCACTCATTAGCTAAGCGATCTACATGAATATTATCTTCCATTACATTGCCGTTTAGAAAATTTTATTGTTTTATTTTTAAGTACAAAATGTAAGTGACAGATTCTCACATTTTACAAAAACATATTTATGATTTATAAAATTACAAGCAGTTTAGAGAAGTGATTGTTTGGAAAACTGTTTAATTTATAAAATTACAAAAGGTTTACAGAAGTGATTGTTTGGAAAATTGTAGAAAAATTTATTGTTTTATTTCTACATGTAAAATGTAAAAGTGACAGATTATAGCTAATATTTTTAATTATAACATTTTAAAAAACATATTCATGATTTATAAAATTACAAGAAGCTGTTTAAAGAAGTGTTTGTTTGAAAATTTGTTTAATATTTTACCAGAAATATGATGTAAGGTGTTGCAAAGCTAATGAAATTACACAATTCGGATTTAAAAAAAGATTGTAAAATATTTGAAAGTTGGTTACAACATTGACATTTTTTCATATGATCACACTGAATCCTTCTGGAGTGTAAAAGGGATTTAAACAAGAACATAAAATATTTGAAAGCTGGTTACAATATTGACATTTTTTCATATGATCACACTGAATCCTTCTGGACTGTAGAAATATTTGACTATAAAAATATTTGAAAGCTGGTTACAATATTCACATTTTTTCATATGATCACACTGAATCTTTCTGGACTGTAAAATATTTGAAAGCTTGCTACAAAATTGACATTTTTTCATATGATCACACCGAATCCATCTGGACTGTAAAATATTTGAAAGCTGGTTACAATATAGACATTTTTTCATATAATCACACGGAATCCTTCTGGACTGTAAAATATTTGAAAGCTGGTTACAATATTGACTTTTTTTCATATGATCACATTGAATCCTTCTGGACTGTAAAATATTTGAAAGCTGGTTACAATATTGACATTTTTTCATATGATCACATTGAATCCTTCTGCGTCTTGGTTCATATCTCTTTTCAAAGAATCTCTATGTTTTAGGTATTCCAAGTCTTTATTTCCATTATGCCTTACTGGATGGTATGGCTCCGACAAACTGCAAGAGGAAGTGAATAACTATAGGAGCATTGGTGCTCTCCCACTATCCCTACCTATCTCCTACACCATATTATCTTGATCATTCCGGTTGATCTACATACATGCAATAGGGTAGCGACGGCCCCAAAAAGGATTGAGGGAAGATATCAGCCCGACATTTTATCTCTGTGTTTGCTTGCTCCACCTACGAAGGAAAGAAACTTGGTGCAATGCAGTATTCAAACGGAATGGTTTGAATTCTTAAATGGGTGAATCCTTGGCCGGAAGTTTAATATCAAAATGCCTGGTTACATAAGTAGAGTGTGTGTAATGAATGGCTTCATGGAAACAACACATATTTGAATTCATGATTTCCAATAAAAATGATTCCAAGGTTGGCTTCAAATCTACTAACACGCCAGTATCTTTCCTGCACGGGATTCACATTCGATATATTTCATCTTCCAAGCACGGGATTCACATTCGATATATTTCATCTTCCAATATTGCATTCTTATTTTTAATAAAATCAAACAAATCAGAAAATAAAATAAAAAAGGGAAAAGGAGGTATAACTTGATTGAGACTTGTTGACACTGGAAGAGGCCCATCTTGCAAGATTCAAATTCGACCACACCTTCAGAGTTGATTCCTCTATTACTGAACCAATCGACCGATTTGTAGATGGTGATGCCCATGGTCTCATTGGATCCTATCTAAAACTCCGACTCAAGGTTGTCAACCACCAGTTAATATACGGTGAAATAGATATTAAAAAAACCAAAAACAAATTCAAATCTTTGAAGGATGGCTTACCTAATTATCTCCCTTTGATATCAGTGTCTCGTGCAGAGTTTCAATTTAAAAGTTGAAACCGATGGATTAAAAATATCTGCACCTAAATCCTCAAACAACAAAGGTATCGAAGGCAAAGACCATAGGCATAGGCTAAATTTATCAAATGAGAACTTCGATACCAAAAGTGTCTACAGTAACAATCCATGAATGATAGTTCCTGGTTTTTGTGAAAGAATAGAATGAAGCAACAGAAGCACTATTGGCAGTTGATTACCTTCTCATTATTAATGATAATGACTTCTCATAATTAAGAGCAGATTAAATAGAAAATAGAAAACAACAATACTATGGGGAATAACACACTTGAATAAATACCGTGGGTTACTTAACTCACTAACTTAACTACGGGTGAGATTACTCTCTTCAACACACCCCATTAATCTCAACTAGTAGTACATCATGAGCACTGTCTATACCAAAAGATGCCTGCTAGGCTTACATTTCATTCAAAAAACTTCAGCTTGACTTTCTTCCTTGAAATGTACTTGGACTTCTTTTTCTTTGTCTCTGGATCTTGATGCTAAGTAGTTGATCTTCTTCATCTTCTGAAACATAGTGCAAGTCTTCATCTTCTGTTTCAACATGATTCTTCTGGTTGTCATCTTTACCTGCACACTGCAAATTTTCGTTAGAAAAAATATGAATATATTTCATCTTTTCTTGGAGAGCATTCACATCTTGGTGTTGCTCATTAATGACAGCTACTTCATTATTAACTTCTCCATTTGCTTGAAGCCACTGTGCATCTTTTACTGCTTCTTAAAAACTTGTGGGATCAGAAGAAAACAGAGCATACTGTAGATGCTCATCAGTAACATCATAGATCTCCCTCAAACTTCTGGTTTTTTGGTTTTGGAGTGGACTACATGTTGTTTCTTCGCTACTATTGTCAAGTGGTTGTTGTTCATTCTCAACAACTATTGTAGCTTCTATGTTGCTATCAAGTGTCTCTTGCTCAGAGAGACTATTACTCACATCACTTGACATGTCTACATTGATAGGTTTGATTTGACTGTCATCAACAAACATAACAAACATAATTGGATTAAAAACCTTTGTGGGGATGACATCATCAGTGGCTGCCTCATAGACATAGTCATCTTGACTATCTTCCACTTCAGTGTGGGAATCATAGTGCTCTGCCTGATGTACAAAGTTATTTTCCTTTACAGTTGGTTCCTCACTGAAGACTTCTTTCAGTGTATCCCATGCTCTATTTGGAGTATTGGCTTCTACAATGTAATGAAATAGGGAATAGTCTATACTGTCCTGTATGAGACATAAGGCAACAACTTGCCTTCTTTCTTTTTCGAATTCTGTCAAAGCATTAAACTTTTCTGGATCAATGAGATCCTCTTCAACTATGAAGTGCCACAAATCTTGTAATTTTAACACATTAATTACTTTGATTGCCCATACATCATACTCATCTCTATTAAAGCTCTGCCATAAACCTTGTGGTGTTAAGAGATTTCTTACCTCTTCAAATTCTTCTGGGACTGCTTCTGATAGCACTGTCTTCAAGAATAGATCCTCTTTTTAGCATCACAACCTTCAATAAGATTGGATTATCAGGCCATGTTATTTCCAGATGCCCTGTTTTTTTATTTGACAAAAAATCTAGTTCACTAGTTTACCGTGCCAGCTTCTAGCATTTGTGAGAAATGGAGAGAAGGCAACAGATCTGGAACGAAAAGGCCGATTTGGTGGGCTCTTCAACAATGCACTTCACCCTTTTTTTTGTGATAAAAAATGAGCACCACCCTGGTGCAATGGCAACAGGCGGTGGGTCCGCGAGGTGCCAGAAACCGGCTAAGGAAAGTGTAGTAAAAAAAAATAATGACAAAAAACAAATCAGATCTTGGAAAAATAAAGTGTTTTGTTTTTGTTTTAGGGTTTAGGCAAATCAAAACAAAACAAATCAGATTTGGAAAACAAAAACAAATATATAGTCCTAGTACACAGACCGAGCTGAAGGTATGTCCAACGAAACAATCTAGAAAGCTTCCTGGGTAAGACGATCTGGAACCCAAAGATAGTGAATAAGCATGATCGCACACCACAATTTGTAGCAGTGCAGATTTTTTTTTGTGACTACGATCTGAAACAATGCAGATCTGGAGAGTTGCGTATCCTTTTTCCTTCAACAACGCGTGATACCAAGCTGCCCCTAGAAAGGCTGGTGATAGGTCGAACGGATAGAGCTTAGTTCCCCAAGCAAGCTGCCTCCACATGTTTTTTAGGGTTATGGGAAAAGCAACCCAAATATCAGATCTGGAAAATAAAAATAAAATAGAGTGCCATAGCTCGGTAGGCAATAGCTCCATGTGAAAAGAACAGAATAGAATGAATCAATATAAGCAACCTTCTTTATTAAGACCAGATTAAATAGATAATAGAAAACAACAATACTATAGACGAATACTACAGGTGAGTAAATACCGTGGGTTATCTAAGTCACTAACTTAACTGATTTCAACAGTTTTTTCTGCCTTTTATTATGCTCAGGGTCTGCGTTTTGTTATGAATTTTCATTCTGGCGCCCAGCTTCAATTTGAATTTTGAACTACAAACTAGTACAGCGAGAATGGTTGTTGAACTTTAATGGAGTGTTACAGTGAATTGAATGGTGGCTGTAGCTGAACCGGCAGGCAAGGTCAGTAACTTTGCCGGAGAAATGGACGGACGTGACCCGACGATTTCGCAGGGTGAAATCTTCTAGACTACTCCTTTAGTATATAGCCCTGTCAAAGAGGCAGAGCTGGTAGCCTTCTTGGAAACCTGCAAATGGATTAAATGCAGTGGAAACCTGGCAATATTCACCCATCCACAGCCTTTTCCTACACAGATTCACGGCCTCACGTTTCAACTGCACCATGCAAAACTCCTCCACCATGCACCACGCTGAACTCTAGGAACTCCTGTTGTTGCTCCATAAGATCTGATTTGAAGAAAGGAATACAAAGGTATATGCTGCATAAACATGATTGGATAGAGAGACACAGTCAGCTGGGAACAATCAATCAACTGAGAAGGCAACAGGTGCATATGTTTTCATATATATGATATTAAAATTGCAAAACTAGTGTATGATATATGTGATACCTGCAAGAAAATCACTGAGATATTTCCTTATTGTTGCTCATTCACCACTGGACTCTCGACTGTCCTTAGCTATCAGAGTCATAATCAGAAACCTCATCGCCATTTTTCTCATGGACTCCATTGCTGCAGTACCCAATTTCACTGCAAACACTCATTCATTCACATATTCAAAAGACTTTGAAGCTATTATGAGCAAATACTGTGAAAAATCTAAAACCAATTGCATCCGATTATGGTTCCTTAAACAAAACAAACAAAGTAGATTGTACATGTATATTGTTCCATCACACCTCAAATGAACCAATGGCTTGAACAATCCTAGGAGTCAATATTTTTGGGCAGGCCTGATATTTTTTAGTTGTAGGAAATTATGACGCGCTGATGAAGGTGGTCAATTTTACAGTTGCGTGATGCCGCCTGCACTTTATGGCATTTGGTGATGAAGGTGGCCAATTTTACAATGGAGTGATGCCGCCTGCACTTTATGGCATTTGATGGCTGGGTTGAGCCAACCCGGCCTCATATTTGCTACTACGTCAGTTGAAGTCCCTTGACCTCTTTTCAGCTTCCCTGAATTAAGGTATGTCTTAAAACTGTTTCATTTACCAATTGTCAAAGCCTCCTATGTCAAACAACTCCAAAAAAAATAAAAAAATAAACTTTTAAAAGGTTCGTTAAGGTATGTCTTAAAACTGTTTCATTTACCAATTGTCAAAGCCTCTTATGTCAAACAACTCCAAAAAAAATAAAAAAATAAACTCTTAAAAGGTTGGTTAAGATGCGCAGGATACAGCATATCCTTTGAACATAAAACATCGATGGACATGTCCTATCCTTTGAACAGAAAAAATTGATGGACAGTACAAACCCAATTCGAATACATTTGGCATAAATTCATGATTTCATGATTTTGTTATTGTTCTCTAACAGAGCAACAAGCAAGGTTGCTCATATTATAATATGATATTATGTCAGACTCTTCATAACAAAAATTGAAAATCCTAAAACCATTGTCTATAGCGTAGAATTAAAGTAGAGATTATTTATAGCTTAGAATTATCTATACTACAATTTTTTGTTTGTGTAACTAATTTTATTATTGTTTTCAATTAGATTACTTTCAATAGATGGTAAAATTCATCTGTACTGAAAAAATTGTTTGAGATGCAATGAACAATCTGGAAAAATATGAAACAAGTGAAAGAGATTAAAGTTAAGACTTTTTAATGGACACTATACATGTAATGATGTCCATCTTCATGGTTGAATTTTTTTAACTAAGTTGCAGTCATTATTTGTTGCAGAATTGTTTCATGTGTACTTATAAATTTACACAAGATATTTGATAAATTTACATAAGATATTCATGGACAACACACTTACCAAAAGCTGAGGTATAGACATCCTTCCAACAAAAATTAACCCGTTCCAGTGGTAGATTTTGAACCTCGAGGTCCCGTAAATGAATTAGTTTAAAGATATTGTCGTCCATCTGCATATTGTAGAAATGGTAGTTCGCTAATGCCAAGATTACAAGACTTGTTGCGCCCATGAATTGTCAATATTCACCCTGGTATTGATAGCCCGCAGATTTATATACCTATTTGTAATTTGTAATTTCATAGCCGATGTTGGAAATGTTTGGGGTAACTTCTGTTGAAACCGGGGAGCAGCTTCTCTGGAAATGTTTGGAGGAGCCTTTCTTGAAGCCAAGAGAAACATCCCTTCTGTTGAACACTAAGTATTAATATTAATGGCCTTCAAACAAAGAAATGCAAATCACATCCAAGGTTAATTGTCAATGAATTGATTTCAGGAAAGTAGTAATTCCAATTGTCGTTCGTTGTGCTTTAGACAAAGCACTAAGGATTTAGACAAAACGCTAAGGATTTGTGTGAGTGACATACTTTTCAAAGTAGCATGCACAGCTTCTAACCACCACTCGTCCACAAAATATTCAAAAGGTGACATGCAAACTTGTCAGCCACCACCTAGAACAAAAAATAATAATTAAAGGCACATTCTGAAATTACTTTATAAAGATAATTTGTATACTCCACAAACAAATAAATGTATATGAGTTCTGTTAGTTGAATGCATTTTCCACTTAAATAATTTGTGCTGTATCATTTGTAAGTTGGCATCCATTATCTCTATGTTGTTTCATTTGTAAGTTGGTATACATTTATTATATCTACGAATTATATTTATAGAGTATATTTATTGATTACGATACTACTATAATCTATTTAATACCAAGATTACAGAATTGAAATATAAGTAATCCTTATATTTTATCAATAATTTATGAGAGGGGTGAATAAAATATGTGCAAATCAATAATAATGGTTATGAATTTTCCGGATCCATTGCATCAGTTTATCATTTGGAACCATCTAAATTTTGACGTTTAAACTAATCTAGAAGTTTCAAACTAAACTATTCTAGATGTTTCAAACTAATCTAACGATATTTATGATTATGGTTATGAATAATGAAAAATTTCCAGATCCATTGTATCAGTTTATCACATCTCCTTTTTGCAACCGATTTAAATCTATAAGTTTTGAACCAAGCTAGCTGATCGAATACAGAGAGGATCCATTATTGGAGCAGGAATCGAACCCTTAGGTTTGATTATTACGATTTCAAAGGAGAAATGATTGACATGGTTGACGTGAGTACTCATGGACACAGTAGTAGAAACTCATAGACAGAGTAGGAGAAACATGTGCACTCTCAAAGAAAAACATCATTTCAATCAAGGGAAAACATCGTTTCAGTCTTGGGAAGAGCAATAGTCTGAAGTGGGACACAGAACTATGAAATGGCAAAAGCATTCATAATAATCAAGAAGTTGAGTGCACACATGTCGATTTACATGCTAGGGTTTTAGATTAGAAATGTCATTATGGCTATATTTAAATTCTAGATTAAAAGTTATGTGTTTAAGTTACCATATGCATTCTAGGGTGCTATTGAAACGGTATACATGAGAAAGCAATATATGTATTTTGAAGAAACATATTTTTGATAACTTATGTAACAAGTTTGCATGGCCACTGATACTTGCCGATAAATTGGGTAGGTGCAATTATTTTAATTTGTATGTATATTTGTCATTAACTATAGGTTCATCCTTTGCTTATGCCTTTTGGCAGAGTGGATAACTATGTTTTGTAATTATCACACGCTCCAGAGGTTTGCACCGACTGCTTGAAATTATCACAGTGGCATGAGGATTGCAAATTCTTTTGGTTGGTAGTAGCACACAAATCAAGAGGTTAACCATTTTTATCTATGAATTTAGAACACCTCGATATTATTGTTCATACTTTTGCGAACTAGAACATATAAGCTGTATGTTTTCTATATTCACTATGATTTTATGGTTCATTTTGTTGTTTTTTTTAAACTTAAATTTGTTCTTTTTTATTTTTTATTATGCCTTTGTTTATTTTACAAATTCTTTTTGTTTTTTATATTCATTTTATTTTATTTTATGTTTTTTTGTTTTTTTTTAATTTAAATCTGTTTTTATTTTTATTTTTTATTATCCTTTCGTTTATTTTGCTAATTAGTTTTCCATATTTATTATGTTTTTGTTCTTGTTCTTTTTTACAAATTTGTTTTCCATATTTATTATGTTTATGCTATTTTAGAAAAAAAAATTATATTTTTTTTATTATGTTTTTGTTCATTTTTTATTATCTCTTCATCCGCAGATAGCTTAATCTTTGAAGATTTTTCTCCTTTCGAATCTCAACCTGTTTTGTTTTCTCTTGGTCAGATGCTACTAATTAAAACAATGAAAAACAACCCAAATACGAAATTGTAAAGTGTTACCAAGTCTTTGGGTGCACAATTCCGATTCTCTTTGGGATGTAAGCATTTTAGTGGGGCCTACAGTGTGTTCTCAATTCTGTCTAGCTCCTGAAAGAATAAAATTTTCATATTGTTTCCTCCTCTAAAAAAAGCAACCTAAGCTATTCAAGGTTTATCAAAGGAGCAACTTTCACTCAAATATAATTAAATGTCTAATCAATATGAGCTTTAAATGTACTTGGTTCTAATTCTGTGCTTTTCTTGCAGTTGCTTTGACAAACTCACTTTTTGTTTTATCCAATAATGAAACTACTTAAGTTTATGTGAAGGGGTGCAGTGAAAGGGGAGAAAATAGGAACCAAAAGGCACACGCACCTCAAGCTCTGTTGTTTTAACTTTAAACATTGCAAACATTTGATTGTAGTCATGTTGAAATAGCTTCAACGGTTAATAAATCAAATAAAAGAATTCAAAATTAGATGCCTCTGTTCTGAGGGTGCACTATTCCTAAATGCAAATAACCAAAATGGTTCAGTACTGAGGGAGGAAACATTGAATTTTGTTTATAAAGAGGATACTAATAGAGAGGAGCATTTCTGGATTAGACCATCCAGCTTGGAGGAAATGTTGACAACTTTAAAACAGAGAATAGCTGGCAGTGAAGAATCAAGATCTTGAACATAAGTTTGTTGTAGGTAATACCAGTGCCGGAATCTACAAGGAAATGAAACCCAAAGTGTTTGTTGATATTAGTAATATCCCATAGCTACAGGTTATCAACCTACTAGATTATGCAATTGAGGTTGGAGCAGTAGTAACGATTTCCAATCTTATCGAAGCTTTAGATGGTAGTAAAAGGAGCTTCATAGTAAAACCACTGGTGCTGGTGTTTTAGATCAGAATAAGGTGAGTTATAACAAAAAAATATTATTCAAGGGCATTGCCAATCACTTGAAAAAGGTTGCTTCTGGACTGATTATAAATACAGCAAGTATTGGTGGTAACCTAATAATGGCCCAGAAACTGTCATTTGATTCAGATGTTGCGACCATTCTATTGGGAGTTGGGGCATTTGTCAAAATTATTTCAGCTGGGAGAATAGAATCTATGTTAACCATCGAGGATTTCCTCGACAAGCCTCTGGATTCAGGGTCATTATTACTATCAGTATGCATTCCATACTGGAATGAAGCTAGTTATTCAATCAAAAAAGATAAGAACAATGGTATCATTGGATCTTATGAAAAATTGTTGTTTAAGACATATAGGGCATCCTGTCTTCCCCTTGGTAACGCAGTGTCTTATGTAAATGTTGCTTTCTTGGTGCAAATTTCACCCAAAAACCCTGGGGGTAGCTGCGTTATTGACAGTGTTAAACTTACCTTTGGTGCTTTTGGTGTGAGACATGTTGTAAGGGCTAAGAATGTGGAGGAATTCTTAGTTGGGAAGGTTATAACTTATGTTACTCTTTTGGAAGCAATTCAAAGGCTTAAAGTGTCTGTTGTTCTTGTGGAAGGCACTCCAAAATAAGCTTACAGGAAAAGTATGGTTGTTGGTTTCCTTTTTGACTTCCTTTTCCCTCTTATAAAAGATTCAGTAATCCCCTTTAATACTTTCCACTCAAACAGTATGGATAAAATAAACAGGTCTGTTAATTTGAATGATTCTCTCCGGAAGTGAGCAATGGCCAGAGCAGATCGATCCCAATGAAATGAAATCGTGTTGTAAGCCAAAATGTCTTATAGGTGGGAAACAGATTATGGAGTTTTAGGATGATTGCCATCTAGGATCACTCTTCCTCAGACTAAAATACAAGCTCTTCCACTGCTCCCTCCGAGGTGCGTGCTCTTCCACTGCTCGCACAACTCAATAAACTATGAGATTGGCAGGGGATTGGGAGGAGCAGGAACACAGGGTGCAGCAAGTTGGGATGACGGAATTAGAACTTCGACGAGGAGGTTGGGCATGGATCCATGCATTAATTGCACGACTTGGCGTGGGTAGCTGACCTCGGAGATTTTGTCAAGGGCTCCGATCTCTGTCAGGCTCTCAACGACGCTGGGTCCAGCAAGCAGAGATGTTGTGAACACCAGAGAAGTTGTGAATGCCGGAGACGGAGCAGAGCTCGGCTAACGGAGACAGAGTCTCTAGACGGCATGCAGGTGGGGCCCGATGCAAATGGTCGAGAGATTATCCCACTCCATTTTTCTAAACGACAGAAACTTCGTCATCCCATGGCACTTGTTACATATTGAAATATTTTTATATTTTTATAAAGAGACACCACTATAAATGTTTATCTCTATTCTAATATGCCTAAGCATTTCAATTGTCAACCACCTCCAAGTTGGAGTATCGAGTGTTAGAAAGTAACTAGTTTCTATTTAATTCTCCAAGTGTATAGAGTAGCAGGTGTTCCTGTAAAAATCCAACCATGGTTTAGTAAATACGTGTTGTATTGAAAGAAATTGAATTTAGAAATATTAGGAATGGTATTTACCCTCTTATGAGTTCTTTTTGCTTCAACAACTCTGGTTCATATGACCCTAACAGTAATTAGAACTTGTAGAAGTGGATATATATATACAAAAAAAAAGGGGTGTTATCTGACATGACAAGTAAGTTCCATTTCCCAACTTGGACAGAAGAACAAATTTTCCATACGAGTGTTACATTGTATGTGTTTTTCTTAGGCTGAGATGATTAAAAGTTTCCTTTAGGTCCTAAGGCCCACTAGTTTTCCCCTAGCCATCTCCAAGGGCTTAACACCTATGTGCAATCATAAAAAATTCCTTGTGGCACCAAAAACCCCTACATAAAGGCTAAATATATCATAGAGAGGTTCAATGTGTTTTTTTAACATGTCACTCTTGGCCATAAATTCTCAAAACCTTCCTTTCTAGGGCTTGAGGCTAAGGTTTCCTTCCTTAACCATGTCAAAGGTCCCAAGACCGTTTTAAAAAACTTCTAATGGTTCCCATATTCCCACTATAAGGCAAAATATCCTCTCTAGAGGTTGTAATATTTGTTGGTTTGGTTCATCATTCATAGAACTATATCCGAAAATGTTTAATATATATACCAATGCTTGACCTTCATACATCGACCATGGTTAAAACCAAAAATTGTAATCCTAGTGCTCAAAAACTCATAATGTTGCCCATATCTTCACTTCGAGGTGAATGATATCATCAAGAGATCATGTGTGACGGTTCAAGGTTGTGTTCTTGAATTGGGATACCTAAAAGATTACTTAAGACCCTATGGATTAATCTCCTCTATTAGAAATTTCTAGGGCCACATGACTCATCTCTAGGTCTCAAAAGTTTCAAACAATATCATATCACCACTTATAGGCCAAAAATCCTACATAGATTGATTTTGTGTTATGACAAGGGTTTATTCATGGCCCTTGTGATTCGAGGGATACATTTTAGGAATAAGGATAATGCTTCATTAATTTACTTTGGTTTAGGCCTCAATACTTACACATACTTCTAAAAATATCATAATGGTGCTAATATTCCAAGCGAAAGGTGGAGGATTCCCTTGGTAGGTCATTTTTGTTTGTTCAAGGAATTATTATTGGCCTTGGAATAAAAAAACATTCCTTTAGGGTGTAAGGCCTAGGTTTCCTCCCTTCACTATATTGAATGTCCTATGAGCCAAACCATGTGCTCAAACAATTGTAATGGTATCCGCGTTGCCAATTTAAGGCAATATATCTGCTTAAGAGGGCATGTGTTTTGGTCTAAGGAATCATTCTTGGGACTAGATTCCATTAATATTCATTTAGTGTATAAGGATTGGGCATTGCCTACCAACCTTGTCCAAGGCCATGAGACACATACTTTAGCCACATAACTCTATAATATTTCCAATATTTCCATTTAGAGACCAATGATATGCTCGAAATGTTGATGTGTGGTTGATCAAAACATTATTCTTTAACACATATACATATGAATTTCCTTTATGGAATAAGGACTAGGGCTCCTTCATCAACCATGATCAAGTCTTGGAGACTCATTCCTAGTAACCAAAACCTTCAAATGGAAATGGTATCTCCACTCAAAGGCAAAGATAAACCTAAGAGTTCTTGGCTGGTGGTTTTATGTATTGTTCATGGCCATGGGTAACCGTAGTATTTTTTTAGATTCATACTCTACAGTTCCTCCCCAAACCATGTCAAATTTATTAAAAACCATACATGCTACTCAAAATATTCCAAAGGATCCCTTAGCCCCACTTAGAAGATGATGATATTATCGAGAGGTGTTATGTTGTAGCTTGAGTTGTCACTCTAGGCCATAGATACCTAGATACCGTGTGGTGGCATATCAAAAACCATATACCATCTGTCCATCCAGTTATCAACATGATCATCATCATCACCATCAACATCGTGAACATCATCATCATCACCACCATCAACATCATGAACATCATCATCATCATCCTCATCATCATCCTCACCATCAACACCATGAACACCATCATCATTCATCATCATCATCCTCAGCATCATCATCACCTTCATCATCATCATCATCATCAACATGATCATCATCACCATCAACATCAACATCATGAACATCATGATCATCATCATCACCATCAACATCATGAACAACATCATCATCATCCTCATCATCATCCTCACCATCAACATCGTGAACATCATCATCATTCATCATCATCATCCTCATCATCATCATCACCATCAACATCATGAACATCATCATCATCATCACCATCAACATCATGAACATCATCATCATCATCACCATCATGAACATCATCATCATCATCCTCATCATCATCCTCATCACCATCAACGTCATCACCATCATCATCATTCATCATCATCATCCTCATCATCATCATCACCATCAACATCATGAACATCATCGTCATCATCCTCATCATCATCCTCATCATCAACATCATCATCATTCATCATCATCATCATTCTCCTCCTCATCATCATCATCACCTTCATCATCGTTAACATCATCATCATCATCCTCATCATCATCACCATTAACATCATGAACGTCGTCATCATCATCATCATCCTCATCATCATCAACATCATCAACATCATCATCATACTCCTCATCATCATCCTCGCCATCAACATCATGAACATCATCATCATTCATCCTCATCATCATCATCACCATCAACATCATGAACATCATCATCATCCTCCTCATCACTAACATCATGAACATCATCATCATCATCACCATCAACATCATGAACATCATCATCATCATCATCATCATCCTCACCATCAACATCATGAACATCATCATCATTCATCATCCTCATCCGCATCATCATCATCACCATCAACATCATGAACATCATCATCATCCTCATCATCCTCATCATCATCACCATCAACATCATGAACATCATCATCATTCATCCTCATTCATCATCATTGTGTGTAATTTATTTAAGTTTACTTTCTCCTTATAAATTGGATTTTGGATTACTAATATAAAATGATTTTAGTATATCTTCTTACTTCATAATCTATTTTCAATTATTTATGAATAACTAGTCACGGAACATAAAGTTTAAATTTATCTTTTTCTTATAAAAACAATAATAGTTTAAATAAATTTTCTATATCTTTTTATTTCATTTATTTATAAATGAATATTACCTCACCATGTTTTAAAATTTAAATATGTCACATTTTTAAATGATAATCTTTAAATCACTACATCTAATGATTTTAGTTTATATTGTAATTACATTTAGCCGTGCACCCACCCCATTAACTGTGCTTGAACATATCGTGTGCGCGTTTTCCTTATACAAATCGCGTATGCGTTTTGCTTAGACAAATCGCGTGCGCGTTTTGAGACTGTTAAAACAATGAATTGTCATTGTCCGAGGGAAACTTCACTGCATTTTTATGAAAATTTCGATTAGCACGCATTATTTTTCAAGAGCACGAGCCTACCTATGGAAATACTCACAATCTACACCATCTCCATCAATCTTTTTGTTATGCAAGTGCAACATTGAGGACATCTTCCATGGTTGAGGAGCACACAGGATAAGATATCAAGCTTCAATGTCATTTCATCATGATGGTGGATATAACTTTCATTTGCTTATTATTCAAGAGAACCAAAGGTAATTTTTTCCATTCATTATTGTTTTGATGGGAAATATGAATAATTGAGAAGGAAGATTGAAGCACCTTGAAGGATCAATAGTTATAAAGCAAGTTAAAGGTTTGGAAGCTTGTAATTGAGGAGAAACAAAAACAAACTATATTGACTTTGATCATTGTGGTGATGGGGAATGTACGTAACCGAGGAAGAAAATCAGCAAGGAAGAAGAGACCTCAAGAAGTCATCGAAGAAGAGAAAGAAAAGAAAAGAATAGACATGATGAATCGGAGGCTTTCTTTGGAAACTAATCCAAATCCAATTATAGAGGATATGGCGGTTCATCCTATTAATCCAGCACAAGAAAAAATGAAGCATTCACTAGAGGGACCTTCAATTTCCACAATAGTTGTTGAACAAGCACCCCATGGAAGTATTCAAGAAGCAAAACGTAGGTGCTCATTAGGGGATGTTTCAAATCCCACATCAAGTCAAAGTGATAAGTTACCATCTCAAGACGAAGCTCATGAAGAGGCGGTGTACATGGAGACTACTATTGAAGAGACGTTGGACATGGAGCCTACTGTTGAAGAAGAAAATATTAATCGGACCATCGATGAGGATGTTAGAATTCCACCATCCAACTACGA
>LPNX010578825.1:102753-113512 GCA_001517045.1 Pseudotsuga menziesii | reverse complement strand
AAAATTGCCGCTCCGTGAGGTTTTTTGCACACCGGGCCCAAGTCCACCAGGTGTCCCTGAACGGTATCTGGAGGTGACCTGCAACTTGCCATAGATCGATGCTTGGGCCTCCGATCGACGAACCGTCGGTTCTGTTGGATTCGTGATGTGGGATTTTAGCTGGGGGGGGGCTCTCCCTCCTGTCCATTGCCCAATGACCTCCATCTACAGTGGTTTATAAAGCTAGGGCTTTGCTCAGTAGGGGACAATGTAGTCACACCAACGAGGGCCAAAACTGGAAATCCATGGATGGTGGGGATGCGATTGGAGTTTCCATATTTCCCATGACCAAACACACTAGCAAGAGTTGACAGAATTCAAAATTTCCGCTCTGTGAGGTTTTTTGCGCACCGGGCCCAAGTCCACCAGGTGTCCCTGAACGGTATCTGGAGGTGACCTACAACTCGCCATAGATCGATGCTCGGGCCTCCGATCGATGAACCGTCAATTCCGTTGGATTTGTGACATGGGATTTTAGCTAGGGGGGGGCCTCTACCTCTTGTCCATTTCCTGATGACCTCCTTCTATGGTGGTTTCTGAAGCTAGGGTTTCGCTTAGTAAGGGACAACGCAGTCATGCCAATGAGGGCCAAAGCTGGAAAGCCACGGATGGTGGGGATGCGGTTGGTGTTTCCATATTTCCCATGCCCAAACACGCTAGCAGGAGTTGACAGAATTCAAAATTGCCGCTCCGTGAGGTTTTTTGCGCACCGGGCCCAAGTCCACCAAGTGTCCCTGAACGGTATCTGGTGGTGACCTGCAACTTGCCATAGATCGATGCTCGGGCCTCCGATCGATGAACTGTCGATTCCGTTGGATTCATGACATGGAATTTTAGCTAGGGAGGGGCCTCTCCCTCTTGTCCATTGCCCGATGACCTCCATATACGGTGGTTTTTGAAGCTAGGGTTTCGCTCAGTAGGGGACAATGCAATCACGCCAACGAGGGCCAAAGCTGGAAAGCCACGGATGGTGGGGATGTGGTTGGTGTTTCCATATTTCCCATGCCCAAATACGCTAGCAGGAGTTGACGGAATTCAAAATTGCCGCTCTATGAGGTTTTTTGCTCATCAGGCCTAAGTCCACTAGGTGTCCCTGAACGGTATATGGAGGTGACCTACAACTCACCATAGATCGATGCTCGGGCCTCCGATCGATGAACCGTCGATTCTGCTGGATTCATGACGTGGGATTTTAGCTAGGGGGGGGACTCTCCCTCCTGTCCATTGCCCAGTGACCTCCATCTATGATGGTTTCTGAAGCTAGGGTTTCGCTTAGTAGGGACAATGCAGTCATGCCAATGAGAGCCAAAGCTAGACAATGCATTTAATGCCAACAAAGGCCAAACTTGGAAAACCCTATCCCTAACTAGGGTTTATTGTTTAACATGCATGGCCCATTACCATAACCCTACCAAGGAAACCCTAATCCTAACCCTAATCTTATCTTACTGTCACAACTCAATTCAGAATCAATCTAATGTCGAACCGAACTTTTTCAAATCCGGTGGACTTATGCTTCAAATCATGTTGATTCACAAAGTTGGTTCTCAGTATTTGGATTCTATTGTAGTTCCTTTAATGCTGAGTGATTAGTCATTGGGTGCATGAGGTTTGTTGAATAGTGTTGTTGGTTGTTGATGAAATGTGAAGCATGTATTGCACTTAGTTTTATTAAATTACACTTGAGCATTGACTTAACTTGTAATTTAATGAATCCAAACTCACAATTTTTAATTAGATATATCCAATTGGTGTGCAAGTAGTGAGTTCATTGAAACCTTGAAATACATTGTATTGCACTTATATTTATTAAATTACACGAGCAAGAAATTTTACTTTAGTGTGCATGTATTGAGATCATTGAAACTTTAAATATAATAGTTTTTTCTTTTGACATAGTGCATTCATAAGTAATAGATAATCCTCACAAATCAATACAATACATTGACTCAAGAACATGTGGAAACCAAAGAACAAATTCAAAGTGAAGTGTATCATTCATTTATAATTGAAATGTCAATGTACATGTCTCCAAAAGTACATATATATCCAAAAGTATCGAAAAGTACATATTCTTCCAAAAGTAGCCAGAAGTACATGTGTCTCCACAACTATCCAAGACTATCCAAGCCACATGTACATGTATCCAAAACTATCCAAGCCACATATACATGTACATGTATCCAAAACTGTCCAAGCCACATGTACATGTATCGATATGTACATATCCCATAAGACACATCAAAACTCAAGCTTCCTCTTGTTCTTTCTTGAGGGCGATCTTGTAGGCACAACTATAGGACCAGTGTGCATCTCTGGATCCTGCAAATTAAATATCAATTGTTAAATTCAACTAACTATGTACTAATACATTAGCTCAATAAAATACCATATCTAAATTAACTCAAAAATTATGAAAATGTTAATGGACATTGCATGAAACAATTGTTTATTAATGGACATCTCACCTCAGTGAGAGACTGTGACAAAGGGGATTGTGTTTCTTGTGTAGCAGATGGAGCTTTTGGTTGAACATGAAGGATGGTTGCATCCATGGTCGAACCAAAGGGGTTGGGAACTGATGGTGGTGGTGGTGGCTACAATCACCAAATCTTGAAATAGTTAGAAATGTGCATGAATAAACAATAAACAACAATAACACACTATGTCTATATCATGTTCAAATAGTTGTACCTCTGTGTGGCTTGTTGTTATTGTAGATACCACATTGACTGTTGCATCAATAAATCTTGCTGCTAGTGGCTACAATCACCAAATGTTGAAATAGTTATACATGCATGAATAAACATACGCCAACAATAATAAACTATGTAATGATCATGTTGAAATAGTTGTACCTCTGTGTGACTTGTTGCCATTGTAGATGCAGCACTGACTGCTGCATCAACCATCCTTGCAAGGTTTTCAATAGTAAACTCTAGCTCCTGATGCAGTAAACATGCAAATCAAACATTAACAAAACATTTTATGCACTGGCTTTCAAGTTAACCAAGAAATATCATCGAAGGATATACAAATTACCATGGTATCAGTATCTCCATGGTCGTGGACAACTTCACTCTTTCTAGGAGTAGGCCATCTCATATACACTTGACCCTTGTTCACATATGGCCTATGAGGAGATACAACTCCAGGAAATGGTCCAGGTGTTTTGGTTGGTGCCTATAGTCAACAAGAGTTCATGTAGTTAGACATGCATGATTCAACGAACATACATGTATTTAAAAAATGACATTTTTTAAATGTTTAAAATGTTTACCTCCATCACTGCTTTCCCTCGCGAAGGATCTGGCATCTGCCTAGATATTTCTTTAGTCGATACAACCATGGATCCTACCTCCATCACTGCTTCCCCCGTGAAGGATCCGGCATCTGCAATTTTAATAATTGTAAATATTAGAGCGTAGATAACATTAGTGAACTAACATGTACAATATGTGGAAATTAACAAATTAACAAGTATTAAAAAACTAAAATTTTAAAATGTTTACCTCGGTGTGAGATACGACAATGGGTGCTATAGGAATCTCTCCACCAACCAAGGGATCAATGGATGGAATTTCATGCCCCTGTGTACAGTGTGGAACATGATACTCTGGGGTGTCACTGTCGGCATAAAGCATCAACTGGAAGTTCACAAAATTAATATATTAGCTCAAACTATAGGGTGTGTGCAAGAAGTTGATGGACCCTTTAGATGCAATGGTGGAGTGAAGTCATTCACTCTTGATCCGCAAAAAAGAAATCAACCCAAGCAGCACCGAACCTGCCAAGCCTAGTCCCAAGGCTGGCAATTGTCATGCAAACTAGGCTAGTAAACAAAATCGCGCCTCTGTTTTAGTCAAGGAAATCACACGCGTGATTTGCTTTGCTAAAATGGAGGCGCGATTCTTAAAACCTGTTTTTTATTTTTAAACTGGTCGAGGCTGTCCCTTTCTCATTTCCGGCTCTACTATTGGACGAACGAACACGAAACCTCGACTGTGCATACGCGATTTTGGGTGTGCTTGAGCCCACCATCTCCACCTTTGGATTTTAACCTTCCCTTTGTGAGGTAATTTCTTCAATTTTTTTCATGTTTTTTTCATTTTCTACATCAATTTATTTGCCTTGTCTACAATAATTTTGTAGTATGATTAGGAGGTAAAACAATTGCACTAAAAGAATGCTACATTAGTCCTCTCTATGTTGAATCATTTGTAGCCACTTCATTTCTAAAAGAATCTTTAAAAAACTTAAAATAGCAATCATATTTTGTTATTCAAAGTAATTTAATATGCTCTATGGCAAAACTTCTGATTTATTGTAAAATTCCATCTCTAAAAATCTGAAGGAACATAGTCATTTTCACAATAGAAAATGTACTATTAATCACCAAAAGCATTAAGTCAATTTGTATATACAGCACCCATGTCAATATTGTTAATGCCCGGTTCTCTACTATCTAACAGAGAGTTCCTGAGCAATGAATTCATTTGCCAATATAAAATAAACATTTTAACATATTCATTGTCATGGGTTTGAGAGGTCCCTACATTAGGGATTCATGACTCCATATTTTGCTACATATCCTTGTCCCTCTTCATAAGAGCTTGACACAACCAAGACCCAACCTCCTATATTCTAACTCAATTGCTTTCAAAATTAGAGCAATGTCAGTATAACAACTTCCATACTCATCCCACAAGAATAATAAGTGTGTTTTGGCAATGTCATCATCAAGGGAAAGACATGTATACATCTTTCCATGATTTCTACTACCCTCATGCTTTCCACTTTTGTATTCCATCATCATTCTCCTGACAGTATATAGTCATGGGTCTTCATGTGGAGAAGAAGTTCAAGATTTTGCTGCTGTAGATGAAATGATTCATGGGAAGAGTGTAACCAGTAGTTTCTAGGATGCCATAAATTAAAATATCAATGTGGTAAAATCTTCACTCTTATATTGTGCTTACATACTTCCATTGGGGGCATTGGGAAGAATAAAGCTACTACATGATCTGTTATACCAAAGTCTACTTCTTCATCCATTGATTATTAGTCCCAGCACATTCTAAGGCTGCTATCGTACTTTCATAACTCTGTATTGTGAATCAAATAACTCTCATTTCCAGATCTGAATATTTAAGTAAAAGATGAAGTTTTCCCAATAGTCATCTACAGCACATTTCAGATCTCATCCATTATAAGATTTTCTCACTGCTATCACATTGTATGGCCACATTACTTGGGTATCTCAACGTTCATTTCCAGATCTATCAACAGGATACTACAGGCATGTAAAAAGTACCTTCTTACTATGTCTTTGGGTGTCTGTTTATTAGCCATTTAAATCATTGTTAATGTTATTTCCTTGCTATAATTTATGAGCATGTTATGTGAAGAATTGCCATTAAAATCTATGTTCAAGCAGTGATACATTATTCAAACAAAAATTCAAATCAAAACAGCAGTGAGGCATTATCCGTGTTGAGTTAAAAAGCTCCTACAACCTTTCCATGTAAATCTTGGGGTTGAAAATCCCCACCAATCCTATCATAGCTCCTACATATTTGTTGAATATCACCATCATCAAAATGATAATAATCTTCATTATTAATAAATGGCTTAGAAATTGATTACCAACTTCATTCAACAATAGCCCCTTTCATTAACAATAAATAGCTTATATGAATAGACTAACACTCTAAATGGCTTATGCCGACTATTCTTTATTGTAAAATTCAAGATCAATCTTTAAATTTACATGATAGATTTAGTTTATATGTCAATAGTTATACAGTTTTCAGTTCTTATATATGTCATTATATCATGTGTTTATATTTATAATGATATTTTATTTGTATTTATGATTGCAGTGGCTACTATGGATCGTAACAATGGAGAGATACTAAGGTTCATTGGCCATTTGAGAGAGATAGGTTCAGCTTGGAGGGGTGGAGATGAGCTCCGCCACTCCCTATTAGATTCATTGTTATCTATTATTGATACGATCGCAAGATCGAATGATGCGATGTATAGCATCGCATCTTACAGGGAGAGAAAAAGGCAACGGTATGCTGATGGCTTGAGTTACAATGAGGTAAACAAGCTGAAAATAACAAAACAAGCCATCTATTCATTGTTTAGAGTGCCTGGGACGGATAACATCCCGGAGATCAGTAGGCCACATATTTATATTGAGTGGTACACTTTTCCACCCATCAGAGACAACTGGATGGATAGGTGGTATATGGTTTTTGACATCCCCCCTCACAACAATAGGGAAGTACCGATGTACTTCCTCCGAAAATTGTATGCAAAGTTTGTGATGGGGAAACATGTCAAGTATTTTGACATGTTGGGCTTCCAGGGAGTTGGTAGGGGAATGCCCCAACATCGACCCCATGCTAGGCATAGAGATGCCAATCCACAGATACCTGCACCCCATGCCCAGCTACCGAGGGCAGACATCCCTCCTGCACATGACATGGTTTCCCAGACACAGGATGCATTTTTTACTCTAGCTGAGATGGTCTCTCGACACATGGCCACTATTGACGAGAGAGCGCCCTCTTCCTCTGCTGGTGTACAACCACCAGTTTCTGGTGGTGGAGGGACATCTGTTGGTGGGGATAGACCAACATCCGATGTGCCTCAGAGCGAGCCGCACGTCTGCACATTGTGTGGGGGACCCTGTTATGGTCCTGGACCAAGACATGGTACCAGTACGATGTCTGGTGGTCAGGTAAGGACTTTGTTTTAAAACTCTGTTATTGAAATCAATTTTTAATTGTTCCATACTATATCTAACATATTAAAAGATTCATAATATATATGCAATATTTACTCTTGCAGGAGTGTGATGCCTCTCACGGGGGTGGTACTGCACCCGGTGTGGTTGTACCCGAGACCCAGAGAACCACAGTTGAGGTAATATTTAAACACTTGTCAATTTGTTATTACATATATAATTTTGTTAATGCATGTGTTAGTCTTGATTAATTTATTAAAATGTCTAATATTTACAATTTTTGAAGTTGCAGCAACCCCACTTGGAACATGATGATGAAGATGAAGATATCAACGACATAGTCCAAGGTGGAATTTACGACTACTTAAAGAATGTAAGTACATGGGTTATGATTGAATCTTGTTCGAATTATTCAAATTTCTCTTGTTCAAATTATTTAAATTTCTTACTGTACACTCCTTTATAGAGATCGCTAATGTAAATATAATTTTTAAACTTGCAGATGCTAGATGCATCTGAAGAGGAGCACAAAATTGATGGAAGCGGTCACTCCCGTGGTGGAGATATGTCCCGGGAAGGGGTAAGTATATTACAACATGTTATTTTTCAGTACATATTATTCCATCCATTAAAATCCATGTCTAACTATGGTAACACTTTATGAATGCAGACGTCATCACAGATCCCTGCACCACCTCTTTGGTATGGATCTCCCCGTAGTCCAAACATAGACAAGGGGGTTGTTTACACCAGACGAGGTCCCTCTACCTTGAATAGAGCGGCTGTGCATGAGGATCAACCTACTCATCCCACGGTAATGTACACACTTCCAATGGCAGTTGTTGGTTAGCTATGTATTCACTTCACAAGTGGTTTTTCTTAATGTTATTTTCGCATGTTTACAGCATCAGGATGTAGAGTCATCCATGCTAGAACTTAGTGGGATTGTTGATGTCACTGTCAATGCCACATCTACAATAGGGATAAGTCACAGTGAGGTACATCTAATTGAATATTTGTAATTGTACATTTCATTTGTATTGTTTCTGGACATGCACGATGTCTAACTATTTAATCATTTGGTGAATGTAGCCATACCTTGGTCCATTAGTGCATGCAACTGAGGTTGATGTTCAACCTACGGCTCCTCTTACTACTCAAGAGCACCAGCCTCATCTCCTAGAAATGGTTTTTTCGGTGAAATATTCATTTTTTACATAATTGATTAATACTTTCTCATTCATGTAAATGTTGATAATTCTTGAGATAATTGACATATTTTGTTTTATTCGCAGAGAAGCATGGCAATGAGGCTCGCTGCAAGGTCGAGTACAGCAGAGGCACCTACACCCTTGACACCACAAGCACCTATACCCCCGAAGGATGCAGTGAGTCTTTGTTTAATTTACAATTGAGTCATATTTTAAGTTTTCAAACTTTGTTATTGATGGACAGTACTAGCTTAGTTACCTAATCAGGAAATATTGTCATTGATTTGCAGTCGCTAGAGATGCACAGTGGTCGTAGATGGAGCCAAAGAGCATCAAGGTCCGGGAAAAACAAGAGAAAGTTAGAATTTTGATGTGTTACTCCAGGACAAATATGTATTTTTATGTATAGTCCGGAGTTAGAGTATAGGGGCGCGGTCCATGACAGATGTACTTTTGTTTGCACATGTACATCAAATATGTTTTTGATACATGTACATTGACAGGCCATAGATCTAGGCCTTATATTTTTGTATTATAACTTTCATGGTATAAAAAATATTTCATATCCAGGCTCTTGAGATATTCATGGTTCAGTTTTTTAAGTGTGATTATACATGTGTGGTGAAGAATGTTTCTATGTGTAATGTTCCCAATTTTTTATAGATTTTACGATTGTATGGAGATATCAGTTATAAATTTGAGAACAATGCACAATTTCAATAAACTACGTAATGACAAAAATATACATTCACTCCCATTCTTGATAATCTAGAAAACATTCCAATCATAATCATGTGTCTATAGGAAAAAGCTTTGTTAGGAGGCAATATACATTTCACTTTGAATTTGTTCTTTGGTTTCCACATGTTCTTGTGTCAATCTATTGTCTTGATTTGTGAAGATTATCTATTACTTATGAATGCACTATGTCAAAAGAAAAAACTATTATATTTAAAGGTTTCAATGATATCAATACATGCACACTAAAGTCAAAGTTCTTGCTTGTGTAATTTAATAAATATAAGTGCAATATACAATGTATTTCAAGGTTTCAATGAACTCACTACTTGCACACCAATTGGATATATCTAATTAAAAATTGTGAGTTTGGATTCATTAAATTACAAGTTAAGTCAATGCTCAAGTGTAATTTAATAAAACTAAGTGCAATAAATGCTTTACATTTCATCAACAACCAACAACACTATTCAACAAACCTCGTGCACCTAATGACTAATCACTCAACATTAAAGGAACTACAATAGAATCCAAAGACTGAGAACCATCTTTGTGAATCAACATGATTTGAAGCATAAGTCAATTGGGTTTGAAAAAGTTCAGTTCGACATTAGATTGATTCTGAATTGAGTTGTGATAGTAAGATAAGATTAGGGTTAGGATTAGGGTTTCTTGGTAGGGTTATGGTAATGGGACATGCATTTTAAACAATAAACCCTAGTTAGGGAGGTTTTTCCAAGTTTGGCCTTCGTTGGCATGAAATGCATTGTCCAGCTTTGGCTCTCATTGTGTGACTATATTGTCCCTACTTAGTGAAACCCTAGCTTCAGAAACCATCGTAGATGGAAGTCACCGGGCAATGGATAGGAGGGAGAGGCCCCCCCTAGCTAAAATCCCACGTCACAAATCGAACGGAATCGACGGTTCATCGATCGGAGGCCCGAGCATCGATCTATGGCGAGTTGCAGGTCACCTCCAGATACCGTTTAGGGACACCTGGTGGACTTGGGCCTAGTGCGCAAAAAACCTCACGGAGCGGCAATTTTGAATTTTGTCAACTCCTGCTAGTGTGTTTGGGCATTGGAAATATGGCAATGCCAACCGCATCCCCACCATCCGTGGCTTTCCAGCTTTGGCCCTCATTGGCGTGACTGCATTGTCCCCTACTGAGCGAAACCCTAGCTTCAGAAACCACCGTAGACGGAGGTCACTGGGAAATGGACAGGAGGGAGAGGCCCCCCCTAGCTAAAATCCCATGTCACGAATCCAACGGAATCGACGGTTCGTCGATCGGAGGCCCGAGCATCGATCTATGGCGAGTTGCAGGTCACCTCCAGATACCGTTTAGGGACACCTAGTGGACTTGGGCCCGGTGCGCAAAAAACCTCACGGAGCGGGAATTTTGAATTATGTCAACTCCTTCTAGTGTGTTTGGGCATGGGAAATATGGCAATGCCAACCGCATCCCCACCATCCATGGATTTCCAGCTTTGGCCCTCATTGGCGTGACTGCATTGTCCCCTACTGAGCAAAACCCTAGCTTCAGAAACCACCGTAGACAGAGGTCACCGGGCAATGGACAGGAGGGAGAGGCCCCCCCCTAGCTAAAATCCCATGTCACGAATCCAATGGAATCGATGGTTCATCGATCGAAGGCCCGAGCATCGATCTATGGCGAGTTGCAGGTCACCTCCAGATACCATTCAGGGACACCTGGTGGACTTGGGTCCGGTGCGTAAAATACCTCACGGAGCGGCAATTTTGAATTATGTCAACTCCTGCTAGTGTGTTTGGGCATGGGAAATATGGCAATGCCAACCGTATCCCCACCATTCGTGGCTTTCCATCTTTGGCCCTCATTGGTGTGACTGCATTGTCCCTTATTGAGCGAAACCCTAGCTTCAGAAAGCACCGTAGACAGAGGTCACCGGGCAATGGACAGGAGGGAGAGGCCCCCCCCTAGCTAAAATCCCACGTCACAAATCCAACGGAATCGACGATTCATCGATCGGAG
>LPNX010578825.1:95253-97753 GCA_001517045.1 Pseudotsuga menziesii | reverse complement strand
GATGTTGATGGTGTTGATGGTGATGATGATGATGAAGGTGAGGATGATGATGATGATGATGATGATGATCATGCTCATCATGCTAGATCCCACCTATTATCATACAACCAAGCCCTCTGGATCATCTCTCATAATGATGGTCTCCATTAGTCTCTCGTGCTCTGTATCCGGTAAGAAGTAGCGTACCTTCGATGAATTTCGACTAGGCATTGTTCGTACCTGGAGATTTGTACCAATGATTAAGTTGGTAAAGTGATACACACTTGCACCTGGTTTGTAATCCCTATAAACATATCCACCCTTCTTTCTTGCATTGTTGTCATGTGTAAGATATTCACCTTTAACAATCATAGACCCGATGGGGAAGTGGTTGTTTTCATCATCAGTCATGGACATAATGATGGTTTGCTTTCCCTCTATACAACGTGCCAACCAGTAATCACCACCCCATTCACTATCTTTTGAGGCAACCACTGCGTATATGTGTCCTGCACAGTATGATTGTAGGTATATGATCAAATATGTTTCGTGTGATACAAGGCCATTAATGTGAGTTTCAAAACTACGTAAATTTTACAAAAAAATGTTAAGGAAATGCATCATACTAGGTTGTACAAGGTTTGATACATAATCAAAATCTATAGAAATAAACGATTGGTCTTCTTCCAACGGAGTTAACTCAACAATCGCATGCTGATCAAGTGGAAGTGATATGCGATCCCATCCATCAACCCAATCCAATGATTCACACACATCCCAGTCACCATCACAACAAGGAGGGCAAAAACAAGCGAGTTTTCTGGTCCAAATTTCAAATACTGGGTTATCAAAGCTTCGAACCGAATGAAAGCCACGAGTCCCAAGAACAGTCTTGCATTCCCATGCATGTGAACGATCTATGTCTACCACCTCCCAAAAAAATCTCTCCACGTGTCTCTTTCTTGTGAATTCTGCTCGCATAGCTGATTCCTCTCCCATTACTGACGTGCACCACCTGACTATAGATTGAGCATTTCGAATAGGATATATTGTAGATATTTTCAATTCCTCTCTTCGTAGGGTTGTTTTGACACATGCTCCGGCTCCATCATGCTCTCCTTTACCATGCCCAGTCTCAAAATAGTTCCACATATGTGGAACTTTGTAGTTTTTATGCATTGAACACAGCCATTGAAATATGCGTGCATTTTTGAACTGACCAGCACATCCATCAGACCAAATCCAGTGTTGATCCATCTGTATGTCCCTACCATTCAAATGATCATAGAACATGATGAAGCAATGGCGTACATAGTGGAAGTCATGGCACCTATCATCACTTATGTAGAAGTGATATTCCTTTAGAATTTCTCTTTGCTCTTCACTACTGTTTGGGCCATGCCTGTATGTGATATGCACCATCAAGGAAACCTGCTCAGAGTGATAATACTGACTTTGGATCTCATTTTGAGGTTGCAGAGTGTAGTTCTCGGCAAAATCAACAATTGAAAGTATAGTACCATGAGGAAATGTATCTTTGCATATTCTAAACTTCTCATCCTGGCATCGTGCCAAGTGGACATGTTGAACATATTGACGTGTCTTTTCAATAAATTCCTTGACGAAGACACTAACTTGTACCTGTTGACACTAAATGATCTGAATATCAGGTTTTTTTGTACGTAAGGAATGAAATGCAACTGTTCAAGCTTTCTTTCCTTGGGACTATTTCATAGCTGATATATTTGAAACTTTTCATGTCTGTAACCATATTCCCAAATTCATTGTCTGCAGTCTCGTGCATACATTGGCCCAATAATGCCATTCCAGCACTGTTGGAGCAAGTTCCATCCAAACAGGATTTTGCATAGTAAGGTTGCCTCTCAAGCCTATTGCACATGATACTATGAATGAATTCTCTTGATGAAGTAGGTGGTATTGTCAAGGAGCAATCCTGCACATGGTTAGTATGCAACACACGATGAATGTACAAAAATGTTTCATAGTAATATTCATATTCTACATGGTATCTACAACAACAAGTGTTATGAAGAGTATTTATTCTAACATACCAGGGCTTACATTTCTCAAAAGATCTTTGCCCCAAATTCAATTGTCTATGTTCATTCCTAAATTTCTCGTATAGTTCTATCTGTGTTATATCAAGAAGATGCTTAATATGTGGTTCACGGTCCTTTGAACCCCTTCTCAGTTTTAGTACATCCTTTCGGTTTGAAGAAGGCCTTGTGTGATCATGCCAAAAACTATGCACTAGTCCCTTTACTGCATCAACTAGCTTCATGTCACGACGTGGAAAACGACCAATAAAGGCCCAAAAATCTGTGTGGGAGGTTGTGTCGAGATGTTCTCTTCTAATAGAATACTTACGGAGGGTTTTTACATTCAAATTAACTAGTTTAGATGTAGGATTGAGTAAACGAAGGACCCTGGTGTTCTTATTTACAATTGCTTGTGACAACACACGGCGAGCCGCATTGCGTTCCTTTGACCATGTGTTCTA
>LPNX010578825.1:58335-88184 GCA_001517045.1 Pseudotsuga menziesii | reverse complement strand
TGATGATGATGTTCATGATGATGATGACGACGATGGTGATGATGATGTTCATGATGTTGATGGTGATGATGATGATCATGTTGATGATGACGATGATGATGATGGTGATGATGAAGCTGATGATGACGATGAGGATGAGGATGATGAGGATGAGGATGATGATAATGATGATGGCGATGGGGATGATGATGATGATGAGGAAATTGATGATGATGATGGTGAGGAAGGTGATGATGATGATGATGATGAAGATGAATATGAAGATAATGAAGATGATGATCATGTTGATGATGATGATGATGATGACAATGGTGATGATGATGAAGATGATGAAGAAGGTGATGATGATGATGATGTTGATGATGACGATGGTGGTGATGATGACGATGGTGGTGATGATGATGATGTTGATGATGTCGATGGTGATGATGATGTTCACGATGTTGATGGTGATGATGATGATGATGAAGTTGAAGATGATGAAGATGAAGATGATGATGAACGATATTTTTGGTTTTACAAATCGTGCACGCGATTTGTTTGCACATAACGCGCACGTGTTTTGTTTCTCTATAATGTGTACGTGTTTTGTTTGTATATAACACATACGCTGTTTGTTTAAATTCAAAAATTTATTCCCTCCAAATGATAAGGCCAAGCCTCCACCCATGCTTTCATGGAATTCCTATGCCTATGTGTCTGCTTTGTACTTTGCTTCGGATTCAACATGCCTGTGCCTTGGAGTATGATCAACCATGGCTAATTCAACATTATATCCAAATTTTCAATATGCTCATGTTTAGCGGTTTGTCTGATTATGCTACACACCTCCATTTTTTATGAGATTTTAGAAACAGATATGGTTTTTTTTGCAGATTCTAAATATGCAAAATTTAACAAGAATACATAATTTTTTCTATTTTTTTCTTATTTATCTTCTGTCATCACTCTTCAACTCAAAAAACACACTGGTAGTGTTTCGTCCATATCTCTTTTGTTTCTCAACCATTTAAAAAAAAATTGTATGGTGCACTAAAGAACACCAATCTCTACATATTATAAAAAAACCCATTTCCAAATAATTGCATTAAGACATTCAAACGCTGCACCCACAAATGATGTACCATTTTCGAGGTTTGATCTCTTAGATAATTAAAAAAAAATTTAAAAATATTATTTTTATTATTGGAAAAATAGTCTTGCACTAGTCCTATATGTTCTCTATATGTATACCGGTTTTCGTAAGTTTATTCCATCATTTAGACACTCAGACGCTGCACCCACAAAAACATATACCTTATAATTTGTCACAAAAATAAAAAGTGCCCGTTAAAATTTATCTAACTTTAGATAGTTAACAACATTTTCAATAGAAAAAAAATATATATTTGGAAAGTTCATTCAATTTCCTACATTTCTTGTTTTTTACTGATCGCAAGATTCATTGTGTAAGTGTCTCAAAATATCCATGCAAGTTGATGGATGTCTGTTTTTTCAGTTTTGCATTCAATCTAATGCGCCAAAAGAGACCCTCAACTTCTTGCACACATCCTATACATATGTGTACAAAGAGGAAAATAAATGAAGAATTTATTACAATTAACCATATACATACATCACTCAAAAACCCACTGAAGACAACATCTAATGAAATACCATAGCATGGACGACCACACGATGTGCACTCGTGAGGCTCAAAAGTAGGCTGGGAATGTGCTGATGGTGCTACACTAGTAGATGGTCCTGCAGTAGATGGGGGTACTGCACTAGTGGGTGGTACTACACTAGAAGATGGTCCTGCACCATGACGACCTGGTGTATGTACCACACCAGGGACAGATGTCCCTTCCTCACCCATATGTTGAACCATAGTGCTATGGCAAACAACGGCCCGTGCCAAACTCAAAAATGCATCACGTGTTTGTGGAATAACATGATGTACAGGTGGGACATCTGGCCCAGGAAACTGCTTGCGAGGTGTAGGGATAGGGCGATCAACGTCTCGAAGCCTGGCATTGGGTCGGTTTTGGGGCATCCCCCCACCGATCCCCTAAAACGCCAATATATCAAAATAGTTTACGTGTTTACCCAACACGAACTCTGCATACATCTTCCGAAGGAAGTACAAGGGGATTTCGTTGTTGTTGTGTGGTGGCATATCAAAAACCATATACCATCTGTCCATCCAGTTATCAACAAATGGTTGATATGTGCACCACTCGATAGAGATATGTGGCCTATTTGCATTTGGTATTTCCCCCATGCGAGGGTCCCTAAACAATGAAAATATATGCTCTTTGGTAATTTTCAACTTTTTAATTGCACTGTAGCTAATCCCATCAGCGTACTCACGTCTTTTTCTTTCTCTATATGGAGTAATATCATATAGTATGTTGTTTGACAATGTAATAGTCTCAACAATTGCATCCAAAGTGGATGCAAGTGAACGTTGAATCCTATCACCACCACTAAAAGCAGTACTGAGACCTCTCAACTGGGCAAGCTCAATCAATATTTCAGCATTGGTGTCCATAGCCGCAACTGCTATAAAAAAATCAATAAGGAAAAAATTAGAAACGTATACATGGTATATAATGACATCTCTTCAAAATTGAAAATGTAAATTAAGGAAAACTCATTGTAAGCAATTTAATGGCATTCACTTACATACATTTAAAACTTAAAATTAAACATTTAACAATTAAATAGTGAGTTTCGTTCAACTTCTTTCTAGAAGTTAAGGCACTTCTTCACCCTCATTGGTGACTTTTCCATGCATGCTTGGGTTTAAACTTCTTTGAATTTAGGAGTGCTATTTTGACATGTTTTGGCCTTTATGTCCCTTGTATATGTAAAAGAAAGGGGCAAGGGACTATTAGGACATGTGAGGCAAGAAAAGGGGTGATACAGGGCTGCCACCATATCCTCTAAATATAATTGACTCGATCATGGTTGGGAACACTCTCACGATGCACTCTAGGTAGTTCATGGGTGTTCACCATTTCCATTGTTGTATAACCATGGAAACCAACCAAAAGTTACATGGAAAATGGAGAATTTGTGGATTGGACTACAATTGGTTGTAGATGAGCTTAGAGACTCGACATGTAGAAATATATTACCCATTGTTTTTGGTATTTTAAAAAATGGTTGATAAACCTAGTGATGCAGGGACATAGACTATTTGAGTAAAGTCATTTATGTCTTTGGTAGATCAAGGGATCTCAGGGAGACCTAGGGTCTCACATGTTTCTAATTTTCTTTATTATGTTTATAGGATAATCCCTTGGGAGATCTAGGGATATGGGTAGTCAAATGCCAGAAAGCTGATATTATGTAAAAAACCAATCCACATTTCAGGCATATGATGTATGGACTGGTCACCTTTCCTCAACATTTCGTGGTGATTATGACTTTATAAATTGTCATTCATTCAACTCTCAGGATCAAGTAGATCTCTTGAATTAAATGTTGTTGTGAGATTTTATAGCTTATAAATTTACTCCAGTTGTTGTATATGACTCTATGTATGTCTGGGACATTCAGAATGAGTAGGTCGATGGATTGACATGGTATTGTTGAGTATTGATATTCTTCTAGAAATTACAATCCCTTTATATAGTCATATGTGTTTTTTATTGTGTCAAAGGAATGTTAAATATGGAATTCTGATCAAGATTAGGGTCCAACTTGCATATTTTGATCACAATTTCCTCTTTCTTCCATTTTGATGATTATATTGGTTGTTACATTTGGATCCCTCATTCACTATGTATCTTAAAATGTTAGCATTCACCTATCTACGAAAATAATTGCTAAATTTTATTGCACTTTGTGTTAATTCCAGCACAATCATTGCATTTGAAGGTTTGACTATGCATGTTATAGGTGGGCACTCTCACTAGTATCCCAATTCAAACTTTGCATTGTCCATCAAATTCTATGCAAGTTGGGATAATACTTGTGTTTGTTTTATATATTTCTAGCCTTTTGGAACATTGAATATCTATTAGACATGATGTTTTTGATTCTTATAGCCTATTTTAGTTTGAATCCATCAAACATTAGCTTGGGAGTTGTTGGATTGATTATTCTATTAAAAAACACAATTATAGGTTAAAAATTGACAAAAAAAGAATGCTTTGGGTGATTGAATTACCTTGTTGGATGACAATTCACTAGTGAAATCTCCTCCCCTCAACCTAAATCAGATCCTCCAACAATCCCAAGCAGTTAACTTGCTCCAAAACGCTCCAATTGGCCTTTGTTTTCGCGTTCCTGATTGTTAAAATGGGCCGCGAGTTTCGGGCCTATGTATTCAACTTTTTTTTTTTACAAATCGCGTACGTGTTTTATAACTACATATCGTGAGCGCATTTTGTAGTTATATAACACGTACGCGATATGGCTTCTTATCCTACATGTCCCATGACATGTCAGGCTCGGGTTGAACCATAGCAAGTGCTATGTAGCAGAACCTTGATGTATTTTTTGGTAATGTGATCTTGTTTTTGAAAACTAGGATTGCATCTAAAAGGTCCCTCATCTTCTTGCACACACACACACACACACACACACACACACACACACACACATATTGCAGAAGGTTCGGGGGCCCAAATATTTAGACTTACACCCACCCAAAAATGAAAATCAATTATATTGCATTTAAATCAAGTTATATATATCCTCAATCACTTGGGTCTATTGGGATACCTTTAGAAGAATTTTTGGCAACATGTGAATTATACTTTTTTTCTCCATATTTCCTAATTGTTTCTTGCAATTAGATGCTTCCCTGACATTCCATTGGATACTACATCTTGAACTTGGAATCATTGATCTAATCATGAATAACAATCTATCTTGGGGAGTTAAAAATAGAGTAATGCAGCCCAAGATTTGAAACGTTCACTAGGTATCAATTGTACTTCATCTTGCAACTTGAAATAAATCAAAAGTGGCAATTTATAGGTGTCTCTATTTATATTCCTCTTTCTTGTTGTCATTTATGATTTGATCAACTAAAAACAAGACAAATAGTTTTTATATATTCTCTCCATTTGCATTCTATAAGTGTTGTGTTTCCTCACTTCAAGCAATTTTCATTCACATCTCATTATTGATATTTTAGGGGAAGAAAAACAAAAGAAATCTATATCAAAAATTTTTATGGGGAAACAAAAAAGTCTCTAAAACAATTGCACAAATCTCGTAATGCAAGTTCAATGAAATGTTTTTCACTCTCAACCCAATATATGTGATCCATGACTAACAAACATAAAATTCACCTAAGCACGGAAAGTTTCAAATGATGGACTTTGTGATCTGTAGGGATGGGTTTCAAAAGACCGATCCTTAATGTATTTTTAAGGTTGATTGTTAAAAAATTTCTCTAAGAAGTAATGAGAATCAAATTTTAGGAGGTGGTGTTTTACAAAATACCTCCAAAACTTCAATTCCCATGACTTTTAGGGGTGGTTGTCAAAACACTACCCTTAAAAATAGATTTAGGGGCAATTTTCTAAAACCATCCCTAAAAATCACAAAAATTGAATTTTTGGAGCTAGTTTGTAAAACATTACCTCCAAAACATCAATTCTCGTGGATTTAGGGACTATCTTAGAAGGACCACCGTTAAAACTATTTTTCCACGTGTTTCAAACCCAAAATGCTTGTATTATTTTATTGCACATAGGTATATAATGTTTGCGAAAAGGCCCATGATTTGGCAGTTTTAAGCCCTATGCATGCCACCTGTATACTCCTTAATAAATAATTAGGAACTAATTAATACCCTTGTTTGTGGCCTTATAAAACTATATAAGTTCATTAAGCCCTTGCTCATCTTGATACTTCATTGATTTTGTCTCATTACTCATCTTGAAAACCAAAATGTTTTATATAGCCAAGAGATAAACTATGTTGGCTTGAATATTCTCTCTCTCTTCTTAGATTAATGACCCATCTTTTGGCCAATGAGAAAAATATAATATTTTAATGGGAGTCGAGCATTAAATTAGTAGAGCTAAAAGGTGAGTCATGAAAAAATTAGATGGGATAGAATGCATATATTAAGTTAGAGATCATAGAGTGGTAAATGAGCATGTATGAGTTAAGGAATTTGAGAGCTAAGAAGGTTTAAAATGCCTGTTGTTCCTATGGAAGGAACTCCAAAATCAACTTACAGGAAAAGTGTGGTTGTTGGTTTCCTTTTTGAATTCCTTTTCCCTCTTGTAAAAGATTTAGTAATCCCCTCTAATACTTTCCACTCAAACAATATGGATAAAATAAGCAGGTATGTTAATTTGAATGATTCTCTGGAAGTAGGCAATGGCCCGGGCCAAAGTAGTATCGATCCCAATGAAATGAAATCGTGTTGTAAGCCAAAATGTCTTACAGGTGGGAAACAAATGATGCAGTTTTACGATGATTAACATCTAGGCTCACTCTTCATTAGATTGAAATCCAATCTCTTCCACTGCTCCCGTTGAGGTGTGTGCTCTTCCACTACTTGCACAAGTTTTGTTGTAGTTGCAAAACTCAAGAGATTAGTACTAAACTACGAGATCGGCAGGGGATCGGGAGGAGCAGGTATGCAGGGTGCAACAAGTTGGGATGGCTCACTTGAAACTTCGACGAGGAGGTTGGGCATGGATCCATGCATTAACTACACGAATTGGCATGGGTATCTGACCTCAGAGATTCCCCAGGGGCTCCGATCTCTGTCAGGCTCTCGAGGGCACTGGGTCCTGCAGGTGGAGATGTTGTGAACGTCGAAGACAGAGCGAAACTGGGCTAACGGAGACAGAATCTCTCGACGGCACATGGGTGGGACCCGGTGCAAATGGTCAAGAGATTATCCCACTCCATTTTCTAAACAGCGAGGACTTCGCCATCCCATGACACTTGTTACATATTGAAATATTTATATATTTTTATAAAGAGACACTAGTATAAATGTTTATTTCTATTCTAATATGGCTAAGCATTTCAATTGTCAACCACCTCCAAGTTGGAGTATCGAGTGTTAGAAAGTAACTAGTTTCTATTTAATTATCTAGGTCCAAGTGTGCAGAGTAGTAGGTGTGCTTGTAAAAATCCAACCATGGTTTAGTAAATATGTGTTGTATTGAAAGCAATTGAATTTAGAAATACTAGGAATGGTATTTACCTTCTTATGAGTTCTTTTTTCTTCAACAACTCTAGTTCATATGAGCCTAATAGTAATTAGAACTTGTAGAAGTAGATATATATACAAAAAAAGGGGGTGTTATCTAACATGACAAGTAAGTTCCATTTCCCAACTTAGACCGAAAAACAAATTTCCCACACTTATGTATGTGTCGTAACTACATAAAAGATAGATTATAAGTGTCAGTGGTCTATGGGCCTTTTATTTACAATTTTTTTTAGGAGCTGTATTAAGAAATAGTAAGTTACCTTGTGGTAATATTTATTTATATTCTTGTGGAGTGTTACATTGTATGTGTTTTTCTTAGGTTGAGATGATTAAAAGTTTCCTTTAGGTCCTAAGGCCCACTCGTTTTCCCCTAACCATCTCCAAGGGCTTAACACCTATGTGCAATCATAAAAAATTCCTTGTGGCACAAAAATTCCCTACATAAAGGCTAAATATATCATAGAGATGTTCAATGTGCTTGTTCAACATGTCATTCTTGGCCATAAATACTCAAAGCTTCCTTTCTAGTTATTGAGGCTAAGGTTTCCTTCCTTTATCATGTAAAACGTCCCAAGACCCATACCTAGTTTTAAAAAACTTCTAAAGGTTCCCATATTCCAACTATAAGGAAAAATATCCCCTCTAGAGGTTGTAATATTTGGTGGTTAGGTTCATCATTCATAGAACTTTATCCCAAAATGTTTAATATATATACCAATGCATGATCTTCATACATCAACCATGGTTAAGACCTAAAATTCTAATCCTAGTGCTCAAAAACTCATAATGTTGCCCATATCTTCACTTCAAGGTGAAGGATATTGTCAAGAGATCATGTGTGATGGTTCAAGGTTGTGTTCTTGAAGTGGGATACCTAAAATATTACTTAAGATCCCTATGGATTAATCTCCTCTCTTAGAAATTTCTAGGGCCACATGACTCATCACTGGGTCTCAAAAGTTTCAAATGGTGTCATATCACCACTTATAGGACAAAGATCCTACATAGAGGCATTTTGTGGTATTACAAGGGTTTATTCATGGCCTTGTGATTCGAGGCATACATTTTAGGAATAAGGATAATGCTTCATCAATTTACTTTGGCTTAGGCCTCAATACTTACACATACTTCTAAAAATATCATAATGGTGCCAATATTCCAAGAGAAAGGTGGAGGATCCCCTTGGGAGGTCATTTTTGTTATTGGCCTTGGAATAGAAAAACATTCCTTCAAGGACTAATGCCTAGGTTTCCTCCCTTCACTATATTGAATGTCCTATGAGCCAAACCATGTGCTCAAACAATTGTAATGGTATCTGCGTTGCCAATTTAAGGCAATATATCTGCTTAAGAGGGCATGTGTTTTCGTCTAAGGAATCATTCTTGGGACTAGATTCCATTAATATTCATTTAGTGTATTAGGATTGGGCATTGCCTACCAACCTTGTCCAAGGCCATGAGACACATACTTTAGCCACATAACTCTATAATATTTCCAATATTTCCATTTAGAGATTAATGATATGCTCGAAATGTTGATGTGTGGTTGATCAAAACATTGTTCTTTAACACATATGCATATGAATTTCCTTTATGGAATAAGGACTAGGGCTCCTTCATCAACCATGATCAAGTCTTGGAGACTCATTCCTAGTAACCAAAACCTTCAAATGGAAATGGTATCTCCACTCAAAGGCAAAGATAAACCTAAGAGTTCTTGGCTAGTGGTTTTATGTATTGTTCATGGCCATCGGTAACCGTAGTATTTTTTTAGATTCATACTCTATAGTTCCTCCCCAAAACATGTTAAATTTCTTAAAAACCATACATGCTACTCAAAATATTCCAAAGGATCCCTTAGCCCCACTTAGAAGATGATGATATTATCGAGAGGTGTTATGTTGTAGCTTGAGTTGTCACTCTAGGCCATAGATACCTAGAAGATTCCTTTATGGGCTAATTTTTAGGATTACTCCCCTGAACTTGTTCTAAGTTCCATGACCCATACCTAGTGTTGAAAAAATTCTTAATGTCATCGATATCCCACTAAGAGGTGAAGTGTAACTAACATAGGTTATTTATAGTGGTTTGAGGTGTCATTCTTGGCCCTCTATGCTTAGAGGTTTCTTTTAGGGTGTAAGGCCATTTTTCTTCATAATATGTGTGCATAATCCCAAGACCCATACCTATCGTTCAAATCCTTCTAATATAACTAATATCCCCACTAAGAGGAAACATATTCCCTTAGTAGGTCATGTGTGGTGATTCAATCCATTGTTATGGGCCTTGAGTGTCTATAATATTCCTCTAAGGGGCCCAAGGCCAAAGATTCCTCCCTTCACCATTTCAAATGCATTGATACAAATATCTATTGCTCAAATTGTCCTAAGTTAAATATGTATCCCCAGTCATATGTGAAGGATACTTGCAAAATATCCTATATTCAAGTTTGAAGTGTCTTCCTAGACCATAGATTCCTAGATACTTCCTTAAGTATGAAAAGTTTGGTAGTCCTTGCTCAACCATGTCTAGGGCCCCAAAACCTATACGTAGTTCTTAAAATGTCCCAAATTCCACCCATATCACTATTCTAAGACCAATTATCACTTTGATTTGTTAGCATTAGATCCTTAGAATATTCCTTTAGTGACTAAGTCCAAGTTTCTTCCCATAACCATGTAAAGTGCTGCTACTCCCATCCATAATGATCAAAATCTCATAATTGTATTATTATCCATGCACATAGGGCTAATAACACCCTCACAAGGCCCTGTGCAGTGGTTTGAGGTATTTTTCTTAGCCATTTATGCATAAAAAATCCTATAATACTTAGGATAGAAGTTTCCTCCCTCAACCATACCCAAGGCCTTGTGCCCCTACTTAAAGCTCAAATATTCCTAATGGCTCCCCATCAAACACTTTCATAAATAATTTATTAAGATTAAAGAACTATCATTGAAATAATTAAATTTCAATTCAAACCATTGTTATCACCATCTTTAAAATATAAATGTATTAAAAGTGATTATCCTTGATTATTTTTCAATAATGACTTTGTAAAATGCATTTATTTAAGCAAACTCGCAATAATATAAGTAAACAATTGAAACCATTATTGACAAAAGTAATGTTATTTATAGTATAAGCCTCGTAATACAAACCTCTATTTGTTTGGATAATAGAAGATAAATAATTGGAATGGTAACTCACAAAATAATTACTTTTGGATTTGTTTTATTTATGGTGCAAGCCCCTGTAGTTAAATTTTATTTGTATATGTCAATGTGGTAAATGACTTATCACCACTTTATTTTACTTGCCAAATTAGCATACACCATTTAGCTATTTCCAATTAGATTAATAAATTGTATCACCAAATAATATATGCGATGCTAATATTCCCACATTTAACACCACATAATATAAGTGGTGCTAACCTGTGATTATGAAAGATGGATTTTTTCTAGTGATTAAAATCTTATAATATTGTTAATGTCCATAGAGATTAAGAATACTCTTAGGAAGATAACGATATCCCTTCACCATGTCCATGGATATCATGTCAATACATCTTGCTAAAAAAATAACGATACTAATTTCCATCAATTTTTAATAAAATAAATATTCTCAATTGATTAATCAATTTTCCATTAATAATAATTAAAAATGATTTTGATTAATCAACTTTCAATTAATAATAAATTAAAATGTTTTTTTAATTATTTGTAATTATTAAATTCTTAAATATATATATTTTTTAGATAATATTAAAAATAAATAATTGAATTGAATTATTTACAAAATAACTATTGGTAAACTTTTGTGCTTGTGATACAAGGTTTCAAAAATGAATCATGTAAATTGATTTGCTAAAATAGTGTAAAAGTACATAATTGAACTTGTGATTGTGATGAAAAAAACTCATAAATTAATCTTGATAATTTACTTAAATGAATAAAACAAATTTAAATATAGTTGAATTAAGTTATTTGCAAAAAAATTATATATGAAGTTATTTGGTTTATGGTGAAAATCCTCATAATAAAATCTTATTGTACATGTTGTTACCACCTGACGTGAACTCAGTTGGACTTTCAAGTGATCCATCAAATATGAACAATTACTTGTTCAAATTCTAAGTTTAGAAGTCCATGCAGGCCTTCATAGGCCTTTATTTATGTATTTTTTCTTTTCTAACATGTTCACACCCCATGGGGAATTGTAATAAAATGACTAAGCATGATGACTTTGATTTCCTATGACTTAGTCATCAATACATTATTCAAGGGTGTTTTTTCCTTGTTAATTATCTATCATTTTTAAACGATAAATAATTTTTGAGTTTTTTACTCAAACCTCCAAAGCTGAAATAATTGTCTTGGTGGTTAAGCCCTGGTAGGTTATTAAAATAGAAGTGTCACTATATATTACCATGCTAATCATTATTTTGATACATTATGAACATGTACTAAGCCTCCCATAGATTTTTTTTAATTTCTGGAAGATTTTTTTTTACATTTTTTTTTTAATAATTCAATTGTAAAAGTTCGAAAGTCATAAAAGTGGGGCTAGGAGGTTATTTTGCTATGGGGGTTCTCAATTTCTAACTTAGAGTACAAACTTAACCCCTAAACCCACTTTCCTAAGTTTTCAAGTAGTTATTTATCTCCAAAATTAATTATTACTCGAAAAAAACAAAAAACAAAACACAAAAATTTGGAAAAATTTGAGAAATCAGGCAACTCATAAAAATTTGGAAACTTGAAGAAAATTGATTCCGTGAGTTGGAAAAGTTAAATATGAGTTGGCAAAGTTAAATAGAAATCCTAAAGAGTTACAAGTCACCAAAAGGAAAGAAATGGTTGTGAAATATCAAATTGGATTTTTTTTCCAAGAGGAAAGAAAAGAAATGGATTGAAATATCAAAGTGGAACCTCTGCTCCTATGTCTCTTGTAATATTTTTTGTTGATCATTGTTAAATGAAATAAAGGCTTTGGAGGCATACATGTGTCAAACATTAGTGTGTGGATGATATTTTGTGCTTGTATGAGGTATAGTTGTATCAATCATTGTTCTTCGTTTCATTAATTGTTATAACCGACCTTGGAAGGATTTATGCTAAGCAATAGGATAGAATAATCAAGTTTGTTTACTTGTTTAGTTCTTTTATTTTCTTATGTGTAGAGATCAAGAAATTATATGTTTTACTTGCTTGCGATGCACATTTTTATTTAATCTCTTGTGTAAGTGATACCAGGTATAACATTTTGTTCGAAGTTTAGTTCAAGCTGTGCAGGTACATCTTGTTCGAAGAGTTGGTGGATCTTGTTTGACTCTCCCACGTATTTGTGTTGTTTTCTGGAAGATCTAAATCACACGCTTTCCACTTAAGGAAGTCCTTCATTTCCCAAGTTTCCAAGCTTTCAGGGCATTCTTTCTCACATTTTCTATCACATAAATTTTAAAAGTTTTGGTTACTAGTTCTTCGTGCATAGTTAAATATTATTCATACTTTAAAGAATATCATACTAATATGATTTTTATATGCACTTAATAGTTCATATTTGATTTTAAAAGTTATATTTTATAGATATAAACTCAAGAAAGTAATTGTAAAAATTTGCAAAATTTATATTTGAAAGTACTTAATTTTTTTATTCGAATTTTTTTATGTTTTAATGAGTTAATCCATCATTTTTAACATAACTTTACTTACTGTTTTGCAACAATTGATGATCGAGTAGAGAGGCACTCTGGCCAAACTTTGAAGATCTAAGCTATCCGAAGACCCCTCTTCTTACTTCTTTTACCATGGCCATTTTTCCAATGCCTTAAAACTTGTAAATTTGTGTTTCCTATCCTACAAAGGAACACAAATATTATTATCATAATCATTGTAAAAAAAAGAATCAAGTGGGCAGCCAAATACCCACACTCCATCCACCGAGGGAGGATTCACATATTTTTTCATTTTTATTTTTTATTTTTTCAAGTTTTTACTTTCTTGTTTTAAAATTAACGATTCCGATCGTGTCCTTGGAAATGAGAGTATCGGTACTGATATTTTAACCAACTCATATTTAAAAGTCTAAAATCTTTAAAATAAACAAGCCTTCGATTATCGTACGCTCTTGTGAACATTGTAGGACATTGGCTAGATTGGTGGGACAAACAGAAAGAGATTGAAATGACTAGTAATTAGTCTAACACTTCAAATAATCCCAAAAGTGAAAATCTGACAGTTACTCAAAATTACTCTTTAGTGGGGAAATTTTTCAAGTGAAGCGAGAACTACTAGAAAGTGATCATGGGCTCCCGTTAGGATGTACACCCTTATTGGTGTAGTGTTGAACACAAGTCCATGCCTCCATCTAGTCCACACGTCACCGTGAGAGCCACTTTCGAGTAAATACAAGCACATCCCTCGTACCCCTCGGGTATATCTGGAATACCATTTTTCTTTAATAATCATATAATTACCACATTTTTAATAAAATTGATCAACAATTTACCCACTCCTTAATTACTCACTTAATAATTCTAAAACTGACCAACTGAGACAATTGCAATACTTCTTGAGACATCACTAACAACCCTTTTACACACAAGCACCCCATTAGCACGGGTCTATTGCATCATCTATTTCCAGTTATTTAAAATTCATTGATGTGTTAAATTGATGTTATTTTATGCAGGTGATTTAAGTTACTTGCAAATTATCTCAGTTTCAGTATTTGTGTTATCATCTCCTAGATTAAACGTTTAGCTTTCATAGATTAAACAACCTTAGATTATTTTACTAGGGACCACCCCCCTTGGCTTCGCGAGGAGACAGCCTGGACAGAGGAGTTAAGATCAGGTGACAACACTTGACTCTTGGTTGCCCCTAAGGTCGCACCCAGTGGCTTGAAGATTTCTTCCAGGTGACTCGAGGTATGAATTAGGCGGCAACACATGTCAATGTGACAAATAATAATTTAGCACAACTTTATGGTACTTGCCAACATGGCATTTCTCTTTACATTTATGTAAAAAAACTCAATTTCTAATAATATTAACAAACATTAACACCATCTTAATACCACAAAATATAACTCATGTTAATATCACCACATTAATAATTTAAAACATAAGTGACACCTTAACACCACCAAATTGTAATTAGTACTAGTACCACCACATCCCTAAGTGTCACTAATTTATGATGTTACAGATTACAGTTTCTCTTCGTGGGATAACACCCCCATTTTTCCCCGCCACAGGAAAGGATGTCTCATGTACTTCCCCTCTTAGTCTAGGACACCATGTGACACGAACATCCTTCAACGACATAAGCTTACAATGATTAGCACCTTTGACCCACTCTATTTGCCAGCAAGACATAAGCCATAGGGTTCGAAGTTCTGTCAATTGTGCCAGTCCTATTATTCTTTTCAGCCCATCCACATCCACTAGCTGCAACGTTTCCAAAGTTACCATCCTGGACAGCTTTAGTTCTTGTATTTCTGATTTGCACCCCCAAATCTCCAGTTCTCGAAGCTTTGTCAGCTGCATCAGCCCCTGGATGGTCAACGAACTTCTCTGTACCACCAGCGTTTCCAATGAGACCAATGTTCCAAGAGGGAGCAACTCTTTCAATAAAGAGCAGCACTGAATTTTCAAGTCTCGAAGTTTTGCCATACCAGAAAGCCCTTCTAGTTTACTTAAACTTTCACAATTAGTGCAATGAGTGTATTGGGCAATATTCCAACCTCCACCAGAACATTACAATCTTTGATGCAGAGACGTTCAAGACCAGAATATAATTCCAGTTCTGTGAGTGTGATAGGTAATATTCCAACCTTCACCAGATTTTTATAATCTCTGATGATGAGACGTTTAAGTGTGCTAGGTAATATGCAAACACCTCCTTTTGACTCTGTTAACATTTCTCTATGTTCTCCTTTAACGGTTTGAGATAGCAGCTTGATTAAAGGACAACCTTCTATTGTTAAGTCAGCCAACTGAGTCATTAGTTCAACATACTCAGTAAACCGTTTCGATTGCCGGTCATTCTGGACTTCAAATACTTTCCTTTCTTTCAAATCCTTCAGGTTCTTTGGGTGACTGAGCCGAGGGTTTCTAACTGACATTGGCAATGGTCTTAATTGTTCCGAGGACCGTTGACAAACAGATTTCTATTTACCTGCAGCTCTCCTTTCCACATTCTTTCCAAATTACTTCCCACAACATTTAAAACTCTCAAATTTTTCATCGGAATCCAGTGAGGCAGCGAAGAATAGGGACAACGACGCCAACGGAGCCATATCAGATCTGGTGACTGCAGCCTCTTCAAAACACGTATCACGAGACCATCTTCAATATCAAGAAGTTGCAACCTCGGTAGACCACTATGAAATGTATTGCGAAGCCTCATCTGAATATTCCCTAACAGCTCGTGTCTCCTCGTTTTGTACCATGACATATGTGACCCCAAGAATGTATACGCCCACTCATCATCATATTGACTGTGAGCCATCTGAATTCCCCGCACTTCTGTTGTATCCTGTTAATTCTTCAAAACGATAAAAGTTAAAAGTAAAACGATACGGATTTCGATCAAGTAATTTTAAATGTTTGAATATCTAAGCATTAAGCATTGGTAACGATTAACGTTGGTGGAAGACGGAGCAGTGGAAGAGGAGGCAGCGGATGTGGATGCGAGGTGTGCCATCGAAATACTCGAAATACTCGAAAATTATACAGGAGAGTATTATGCGCGTAGGCTGGTTATTTTATACGCGCACCATCGTCGCTAGTGTGAATGCAGTCATATGAGTTGATGATGTAATGCGTTATGTAACAATAACGATGATGCAACGCGTTATGTAATTAATAAATTGATTTGAAGTTTCGCGGATGCAACTTGCAATATATGACAAAATAGTAAGAGCTGACGATGATGCAACGCGTTAGGTTGATTTCAAATTGAAGTATGCAAATTGTTGAATGTTTACATTTGTTGATGGGTCGGCCACGCATAATCAGAGATATGTTGATGGGTCGGCCACGATTTGTTGATGGGTAAGTAAAAATTTTAAGCAGAGATATGTATTTTCTGTACAATGTAAATATAACATAAATTTTAAGCAGAGATTTGTATTTTCTTTGTGTGATTATACATTTTATTCTAAAACGGTTAGTTAAAAAAATTATTTAAAACGGCAAGTTAAAATTTTTTTTACTCTAGCACGTAATCATAGCATTAATATTAATCAATATATGTATTTTATATTATGTGATTAGCCATTTTATTAAATACACATAAGTAAACGAGGAAGTTGTAATCAAAACTATAAACATAACATAGATTCTAATAAAAATATAAAAAATAAACAGCAATCTAGATTATAAACATAAAATAAATATTAATCTAGCATATGTATTTCTGATTATACATTTTATATATTTAAATTTTAATATAAATATAACTTAAATATTAATCAATATATGTATTTTCTATGTATTTGTGATTATAAATTTTATAAAATACTTATAAGTGAACTGATAAATAGTAGTTAAGATTATAAATATAATATTAATTTTAATTAACATATGTATTTTCTATATGTGTGATTATCTATTTTTTAACTTTTTGAATAAGTTATAGTTACTTGTTCTCTCCATCTCAAATTCTAAAATATAAAAGTCTATGAATATAAATATAAGAATTGAACTTACATAGAGAATAACAATCATTCTTCCTAACCATTCAAAGTATATCAAATAGAATTTTTTAATTTTATTAATAATACAAAAAATATTATATCTTTTATTTTTTTGATAGTCCAAAAAGATGTCATAACTTTTGTTTGAGAAAACTACTAATAATTTCAATTTACACATATCATGCATACAATCATACAATTTTTAAATAAATACTTTATTTAGTTAAAAGAGTTGCCTTAGGAAGACTAAAATACATATTTTATTTAGTTCATTTGTACATGCCTTGTTGATTCATTTTGTTGAATAAATGCTTCATTCCTAAATTTATGGGGTATTCCTAAATTCATGGAGTTTATTTTAAAGACGAACCTAGTCCTTAATTGCTTGTTATAATGGTATTTTTCACATTTTGTTTGATTTGGAGTTAAGTTTAGAAATTTTAAGGGTTTATTTTTATTAGAAGAGAGAGGACCTTGCCTTATTTTTGGGGAAGATTGAGTTTGATGTATGTATCTAGTTAATGGATCAAATGTGGCTTTAGTTTCATTGGACCTTAACCTCATCATTGTACATTCATTATTCTAGGAGTTAAGAGGCAAAGAATGATGTTGCTTAGGTATTTTCACATGTTTTTAATTGGTTTGGGAAGTGATATAAGTGCTAACATGCGCTTAGCTTAGCTTTTCATCCAGCACATGTGTTGAGTGTTTGGGTGTGAGTGAGTGGGGTCCTAGCACCTAAGAACCTACTCTAAAGTAATTTATGATGACACGCCCACTTATGAGCACTCAACTTTTTTTTTGCATTCACTCATCTTAACAACTACTAGCATTTTTGGAGGGGGTATCATTTTCTACTGGGATATTTTTGTAGCCAAATGTGGAAACTATAGCCATATAGGTGGTAGTATTTGGACCTATGTGTGTGTGTGTGTGTGTGTGCAAGAAGTTGAGGGTCTCTTTTGGCGCATTAGATGCAATACAAAACTGAAAAAAACAGACATTCATCAACTTGCATGGATATTTTGAGACACTTAAACAATGAATCTTGCGATCAGTTAAAAACAAGAAATGTAGGAAATTGAATGACCTTTCCAAATATATATATATTTTCTATTGAAAATGTTGTTAACTATCTAAAGTTAGATAAATTTTAACGGACACTTTTTATTTTTGTGACAAATTATAACGTATATGTTTTTGTGGGTGCAGCGTCTGAGTGTCTAAATGATGGAATAAACTTACGAAAACCGGTATACATATAGAGAACATATAGGACTAGTGCACGACTATTTTTCCAATAATAAAAATATTTTTTTTAATTTTTTTTTTAATTATATAAGAGATCAAACCTCAAAAACAGTACGTCATTTGTGGGTGCAGCGTTTGAATGTATTAATGCAATTATTTGGAAATGGGTTTTTTATAACATGTAGAGATTGGTGTTCTTTAGTGCACCATACAATTTTTTTTTAAATGGTTGAGAAACGAAAGAGATATGGACGAAACACTACCAGTGTGTTTTTTGAGTTGAGTGATCACAAAAGATAAATAAGAAAAAAATAGAAAAAATTATGTATTCTTGTTAAAATTTACATATTTAGAATATGCAAAAAAAACCATATCTGTTTCTAAAATCTCATAAAAAATGGAGGTATGCAGCATAATCAGACGAACTGCTAAACATGAGCATATTGAAAATTTGGATATAATGCTGAATTAGCCATGGTTGATCATACTCCAAGGCACAGGCATGTTGAATCCAAAGCAAAGTACAAAGCAGACACATAGGCATAGGAATTCCATGAAAGCATGGGTGGAGGCTCGGCCTTATCATTTGGAGGGAATAAATTTTTGAATTTAAAAAATACGCGAGCGCGATTTAGCTAGACAAAACGCGTGCATGTTTTATAGAAACAAAACATGTGCGCATTATGTTCAAACAAATTGCGTGCGGGTTTTGTAAAATCAAAAATAGTGTTCATCATCATCTTCATCTTCATCATCTTCATCATCATCATCTTCATCATCTTCATCATCATCATCATCACCTTTATCATCATCATCATCATCAACATGATCATCATCATCATCAACATGATCATCATCATCACCATCAACATCATAAACATCATCATCACCATCGTCGTCATCAACATCATCCTCATCATCATCAACATCACCTTCCTCCTCCTCATCATCATCATCATCAACATGATCATGATCATGATCATCATCTTCATCATCCTCCTCCTCAACATCAACATCATAAACATCATCATCACCATTGTCATCATCACCATCATCATCATCATCATCATCATCATCAACATGATCATCATCTTCATCATCTTCATCTTCATCTTCATCATCATCATCATCATCACCATGATCATTGATCATCGACCATCATCATCAACATCGCCATGTTCATCATCATCATCTTCATCATGTTCATGTTCATCTTCATCTTCATCATCATCATCATCATCATCTTCATCTTCATCATCATCATCATCATCATCTTCATCTTCATCTTCATCACCATCACCATCGTCATCATCATCAACTTCATTATCATCATCATCATCATCATCAACAACATGATCATGATCATCACCATCAACATCATGAACATCATCATCACAATTGTCATCATCATCATCAACATCATCATCACCATCATCATCATCATCATCATCTTCATCATCCTCATCATCATCATCACCTTCCTCCTCCTCCTCCTCCTCATCATCATCATCATCATCATCATCATCATCATCATCCTCATCCTCATCCTCATCATCATTATCCTCATCCTCATCCTCATCGTCATCATCACCTTCATCATCACCATCATCATCATCATCATTACCAACAGGATCATCATCATCACCATCAACATCATGAACATCATCATCACCATCGTCATCATCATCATCATGAACATCATCGTCATCACCATCGTCATCATCATCATCATCCTCCTCCTCCTCCTCCTCATCATCACCTTCCTCATCATTAACATCATCATCACCATCAACACCATCATCAACATCACCATGATCATCATTGTCATCTTCATCATGTTCATCATCATCATCATCATCATCATCATGTTCATCTTCATCATCGTTGTCATCATCATCCTAATCTTCATCATCAACATCAACATCATGAACATCATCATCAACAACATTATCACCATCGTTGTCATCGTCATCATCATCATCATCATCATCACCTTCATCATCCTTATCATCATCATCACCATCAACATCATGAACATAATCATCATCATCCTCATCATCACCCTCATCCTCATCCTCATCCTCATCTTCATCCTCATCGTCATCATCATGATCATCATGATCATCACCATCAACATCATCTTCATCATCTTCATCATCATCATCTTCATCATCATCATCACCTTCATCATCATCATCATCTTCATCATCACCATCGCCATCATCATCATCATCATCATCACCTTCATCATCATCATCATCATCATCACCATTGCCATCATTTCCATCATCATCATCATCCTCATCATCATCAACATGATCATCCTCATCACCATCAACATCATGAACATCATCATCACCATCCTCATCATCATCCTCATCATCATCACCATCAACATCATGAACATCATCATCATTCATCATCATAATCCTCATCATCATCATCACCATCAACATCATGAACATCATCATCCTCATCCTCATCATCATCATCATCACCTTCATCTTCATCATCATCACCATCATCAACATGTTCATCATCATCACCATCAACATCATGAACATCATCATCATCATCCTCATCCTCACCATCATCACCTTCATCTTCATCATCATCACCATCATCAACATGTTCATCATCATCACCATCAACATCATGAACATCATCATCATCATCATCACCATCATTATCATGAACATCATCATCATCATCATCATCATCATCATCCTCATCATCATCACCATCAACATCATGAACATCATCATCATTCATCATTATCAACATCATCAACATCATCATCATCATCCTCATCATCATCATCACCATCAACATCATGAACATCATCATCATCATCCTCATCCTCATCCTCATCCTCATCCTCCTCCTCCTCCTCCTCATCATCATCATCACCTTCCTCATCATCATCCTCATCCTCATCCTCATCATCACCTTCATCATCATCATCATCATCATCACCTTCCTCATCCTCATCCTCATCCTCATCCTCATCATCACCTTCATCATCATCATCATCATCATCATCATCAACATGATCATCATCATCACCATCAACATCGTGAACATCATCATCATCATCCTCATCATCATCACCATCAACATCATGAACATCATCATCATCATCCTCATCATCATCCTCACCATCAACATCATGAACATCATCATCATTCATCATCATCATCATCATCATCATCATGGCCATCAACATCATGAACATCATCATCATCATCCTCATCATCATCACCATCAACATCATGAACATCATCATCATCATCATCCTCATCATCATCCTCGTCAACATCATGAACATCATTATCATTCATCATCATCATCCTCGTCATCATCATCACCATCAACATCATGAACATCATCATCCTCATCCTCATCCTCATTCTCATCCTCATCATCATCATCACCTTCATCATCATCATCAACATGATCATCATCATCACCATCAACATCGTGAACATCATCATCATCATCCTCATCATCATCACCATCAACATCATGAACGTCATCATCATCATCCTCATCATCAACATCATGAATATCATCATCATCACCACCATCAACATCATGAACGTCATCATCATCATCCTCATCATCATCCTCATCCTCATCCTCATCATCACCTTCATCGTCATCATCATCATCATCATCACCATCAACATCATCTTCATCATCTTCATCTTCATCATCATCTTCATCATCATCATCATCATCACCACCACCTTCATCATCATCATCATCATCATCATCATCAACATGATCATCATCATCACCATTGCCATCATCATCATCATCCTCATCATCATCATCATCTTCATCAATATGATCATCATCATCACCATCAACATCATGAACATCATCATCGTCATCCTCATCATCATCATCACCTTCATCATCATCATCATCCTCATCAACATGATCATCATCATCACCATCAACATCGTGAACATCATCATCATCATCCTCATCATGATCACCATCAACATCATGAACATCATCATCATCATCCTCACCATCAACATCATGAACACCATCATCATTCATCATCATCATCCTCATCATCATCATCACCTTCATCATCATCATCATCATCATCAACATGATCATCATCACCATCAACATCAACATCATGAACATCATGATCATCATCATCACCATCAACATCATGAACATCATCATCATCATCACCATCATCATCATCATCATCATCATCATCATCATCATCATCATCATCATCATCATCATCATCATCATCATCATCCTCATCATCATCCTCATCATCATCATCACCATCAACATCATGAACATCATCATCATCATCACCATCATGAACATCATCATCATCATCCTCATCATCATCCTCATCATCATCATCATCATCAACATCATGAACATCATCATCATCATCCTCCTCATCCTCACCATCAACATCATGAACATCATCATCATTCATCATCATCATCCTCATCATCATCATCACCATCAACATTATGAACAGCATCATCATTATCCTCATCATCATCCTCATTATCAACATCATCATCATCATCCTCATCATCATCATCATCATCATCACCTTCATCATCACCTTCATCATCATGAACATCATCATCATCATCCTCATCATCATCACCATCAACATCGTGAACATCATCATCATCATCATCATCATCATCCTCATCATCATCAACATCATGAACATCATCATCATCATCCTCACCATCAACATCATGAACATCATCATCATCATCCTCACCATCAACATCATGAACATCATCATCATTCATCATCATCATCCTCATCATCATCATCACCATCAACATCATGAACATCGTCATCATCCTCCTCATCATTAACATCATGAACATCATCATTCATCATCATCATCATCATCCTCATCATCATCATCATCATCACCTTCATCATCGTGAACATCATCACCATCATCCTCATCATCATCACCATCAACATCATGAACATCATCATCATCATCATCATCCTCAACATCATGAACATCATCATCATCATCCTCATCATCATCCGCACCATCAACATCATGAACATCATCCTCATTCATCATCATCATCCTCATCATCATCCTCACCATCAACATCATGAACATCATCATCATTCATCATCCTCATCCTCATCATAATCATCACCATCCACATCATGAACATCATCATCATCCTCATCATCCTCATCATCAGCATCATGAACATCATCATCATTCATCCTCATTCATCATCATTGTGTGTAATTTATTTAAGTTTACTTTCTCCTTATAAATTGGATTTTGGATTACTAATATAAAATGATTTTAGTATATCTTCTTACTTCACAATCTATTTTCAATTATTTATGAATAACTAGTCATGGAACATAAAGTTTAAATTTATCTTTTTCTTATAAAAACAATAATAGTTTAAATAAATTTTCTATATCTTTTTATTTCATTTATTTATAAATGAATATTACCTCACCATGTTTTAAAATTTAAATATGTCACATTTTTAAATGATAATCTTTAAATCACTACATCTAATGATTTTAGTTTATATTGTAATTACATTTAGCCGTGCACCCACCCCATTAACTGTGCTTGAACATATCGCGTGCGCGTTTTGCTTATACAAATCGTGTACGCGTTTTGCTTAGACAAATCGTGTGCACGTTTTGAGACTGTTAAAACAGTGAATTGTCATTGTCCGAGAGCAACTTCACTGCGTTTTTATGAAAATTTTGATTAGCGCGCATTATTTTTCAAGAGCATGAGCCTGCCTGTGGAAATACTCACAATCTACACCATCTCCATCATTCTTTTTGTTATGCAGGTGAGCATTGAGGACATCTTCCATGGTTGAGGAGCACACAGGATAAGATATCAAGCTTCAATGTCATTTCATGGTGATGGTGGATATAACTTTCATTTGCTTATTATTCAAGAGAACCAAAGGTGAATTTTCCCATTCATTATTGTTTTGATGGGAAATATGAACAATTGAGAAGGAAGATTGAAGCACCTTGAAGGATCAATAGTTATAAAGCAAGTTAAAGGTTTGGAAGCTTGTAATTGAGGAGCAACAAAAACAAACTATATTGACATTGATCATTGTGGTGATGGGGAATGTACGTAACCGAGGAAGAAAATCAGCAAGGAAGAAGAGACCTAAGAAGTCATCGAATAAGAGAAAGAAAAGAAAAGAATAGACATGATGAATCGAACTCTTTCTTTGGAAACTAATCCAAATCCAATTATAGAGGATATGGTGGTTCATCCTATTAATCCAGCACAAGAAAAAATGAAGCATTCACTAGAGGGACCTTCAATTTCCACAATAGTTGTTGAACAAGCACCCCATGGAAGTATTCAAGAAGCAAAACGTAGGTGCTCATTAGGGGATGTTTCAAATCCCACATCAAGTCAAAGTGATAAGTTACCATCTCAAGACGAAGCTCATGAAGAGGCGGTGTACATGGAGCCTACTGTTGAAGAGACATTGGACATGGAGCCTACTGTTGAAGAAGAAAATATTAATCGGACCATCGATGAGGATGTTAGACTTCCACCATCCAACTACCAGGAAGAGAGTGAAGGACAACAAGTTGCTACTGAAACGCCAAAGCGTATTGTTGATGCACTAGATGATAGAAATCCAACCCCCTTACCTCCATTAGAAAGCACACGTCGAACTCCGAAGCATATAGAAGTTGATGAAGGACTCCTCAATTCCATTGACGATACGCTATCTAAATGTAGTATTGCTTATCAAACTCAACAGATACTAAATAAATATTTTGTTTCTAAATGTGATGGAGATAAATGTAGATTATTTTTATCATTGTTAAAATCTAGGGGCATGGATATTGTTAGGAAATCGTTAGGGATAAAGATGATAAAGCCTTCTGGACCAAGTTCTCATATAGTTAAAAGCTTAGTAGATGCCTTTGGTAAAATTGGTAAGAACACACGGTCAAAGGACCGCAATGCGACTCGTCGTGTGTTGTCACAAGCAATTGTAAATAAGAACACCAGGGTCCTTCGTTTTCTCGAGCCTACATCTAAACTAGTTAATTTGAATGTAAAAACCCTCCGTAGGTATTCTATTAGAAGAGAACATCTTGACACAACCACCCAGACATATTTTTGGGCCTTTATTGGTCGGTTGCCACGTCGTGACACGAAGCTAGTTGATGCAATAAAGGGACTAGTCCAGAGTTTTTGGCATGATCACACAAGGCCTTCTTCAAACCGGAAGGATGTACTAAAACTGAGAAGGGGTTACTATGAAACATTTTTGTACATTCGTCGTGTGTTGCATACTAACCATGTGTAGGATTGCTCCTTGACAATACCACAGACCTCATCAAGAGAATTCATTCATAGTATCATGTGCAATAGGCCTGAGGGGCAAACTTACTATGCAAAATATTGTTTGGATGGAACTTGCTCCAATTGTGCTGGAATGGCATTATTGAGCCAACGTATGCACGAGACTGGAGACAATGAATTTGGGAATATGGTTACAGACATGAAAATTTTCAAATATATCAGCTATGAAATAGTCCCAGGGAAAGAAAGCAAAAAAATACAATTGGTGACATCTCAAGTGCATGCATTTATTTATAAAATTATGTTTGAATGGTTGCATTTCATTCCTTACTTACAAAAAAACCTGATATTGAGATCATTTTGAGTCAACAGGTACAAGTTAGTGTCTTTGTCAAGGAATTTATTGAAAAGACACGTCAATATGTTCAGCATGTCCACTTGGCACGATGGCAGGATGAGAAGTTTAGAATATGCAGAGGTACATTTCCTCGTGGTACTATACTTTCAGCTGTTGATTTTGTCAATAACTACACTCTGCAACCTCAAAATGAGATCCAAAGTCAGTATTATCACTCTGAGCAGGTTTCCTTGATGGTGCATATCACATATAGGCATGGCCCAAATAGTAGTGAAGAGCAAAGAGAAATTCTAAAGGAATATCACTTCTACATAAGTGATGATAGGTGCCATGACTTCCACTATGTACATCATTGCTTTATCATGTTCTATGATCATTTGAAGGGTATGAACATACAGATGGATCGACACTGGATTTGGTCTGATGGATGTGTTGGTCAGTTCAAAAATGCACACATATTTCAATGGTTGTGTTCATTGCATAAAAACCACAAAGTTCCACATATGTGGAACTATTTTGAGACTGGGCATGGTAAAGGAGAGCATGATGGAGCCGGAGCATGTGTCAAACAGCCCTACGAAGAGAGGAATTGAAATTATCTACAATATCTACTATTCGAAATGCTCAATCTATAGTCAGGTGGTGCACATCAGTAATCGGAGAGTAATCAGCTATGCGAGTAGAATCCACAAGAAAGAGACACGTGGAGAGATTTTTTTGGGAGGTGGTAGACATAGATCGTTCACATGTATGGGAATGGAAGACTATTCTTGGCACTCGTGGATTTCATTCGGTTCGAAGTTATAATAACCTAGTATTTGAAATTTGGACCAAAAAACTCACTTGTTTTTTCCCGCCTTGCTGTGATGGTGACTAGGATGTGTGTGAATCATTGGATTGGGTTGATGGATGGGGTCGCATATCACTTCCACTTGATCAGCATGCAATTGTTGAGATAACTCCGTTGGAAGAAGACCAATCGTCTATTTCTATAGATTTTGATCATGTATCAGACCTTGTACAACCTGGTATGATGCATTTCCTTAACATTGTTTTGTTAAATTTATGTAGTCTTGAAACTCACATTAATGGCCTTGTATCACACGGAAAATATTTTATCATATACCCACAATCATACTATGCAGGACACATATACGCAGTGGTTGCCTCGAAAGATAGTGAATGGGGTGGTGATTACTGGTTGGCACGTTGTATAGAGGGAAAGAAAACCCTCATTATGTCCACGACTGATGATGAAAACAACCACTTCCCCACTAGGTCTATGGTTGTTAAAAGTGAATACCTTACACATGACAACAATGCAAGAAAGAAGGGTGGATATGTTTACAAGGATTACAAACCAGGTGCAAGTGTGTATCACTTTACCAACTTAATCATTGGTACAAACCTCCAGGTACGAACAATGCCTAGCCGAAATTCATCGAAGGTACGCTACTTCTTACCGGATACAGAGCACGAGAGACTAATGGAGACCATCATTATAAGAGATGATCCGGAGGGCTTGGTTGTATGATAATAGGTGGGATCTAGCATGATGAGGTATGTATCATAATTTAAATTTCCCCATGTATGTTTCTTATGAATATTTCAATTTTGTGTTCTTGATATGCAAAATTTTCCATAATGTTGTTTATAAATATGCCAAAAGTTCTCTTGTATGTCAAGTTAATGAACATGCCAAATTTTACATATGATCAATAAACCATATATATCAATCATATGAACATTTCAAGATCTCATTCACAGGATATACATAACATTAGAATACATACATGTACCTCTGTAGGTCATACCTATAAAAGTTCTTCGTAGGCTCTCTTACAGGACTAAAACCCTAATTTTTTAAGTAGGTAATATTGTCAATATTTTCAGCCAATATATACAACTAGGATGATGGAAACAAGATTCCGCAATGATAAACTTATGTTTTAAGGCTTGTATAATTTCCTTCTTGACAACTCACCTCTTATACCCGCATGTCCATTGCCAAAGGGGTAGTGCCTAGTAGTGTTAGAATTTCATCTCATTTTTTTTATTGAGAAGTTTAATTTCTACTTAAAAGATAATAAAAGATAATAAGTGATTTATTTAACTCTATTTTTAGTTGATTATGTTTTTTTGAACATTGAAAGTGGAAGAAAATAACCTACTAATATTGACAAAACAACTCAAAAGTAACATGCTTCAACATTATGCATATGAAGTATTCAAAAGTAACATGCGCTAACATTATGCATGTGAAGTAGGTAAACATCATGCATGTGAAAATATTAAGTGATAAACTCAATAAACAAACAAAATTTGGAACCTCTCATGCTTTCGAAAGGTTAATGTTTCATATGCATAATAGAAAATTTTGGAAGGCTGACATGTTGGGTCATTGGTGTACTTAAAATTGTGATATTTTAGCTAGGGGGGGCCTCTCCCTCCTGTCCATTGCCCGATGACCTCCGTCTATGGTGGTTTCTGAAGCTAGGGTTTTACTTAGTAGGGGACAATGCAGCCACGCCAACGAGGGAAAAAGATGGAAAGCCACAGATGGTGGGGATGCGGTTGGCGTTGCCATATTTCCCATGCCCAAACATGCTAGCAGGAGTTGACGAAATTCAAAATTGCCGCTCCGTGAGGTTTTTTGCGCACCGGGACCAAGTCCACCAGGTGTCCCTGAACGATATCTGGAGGTGACCTGCAACTTGCCATAGATCTATGCTCGGGCCTCTGATCGACGAACCGTCGATTCTGTTGGATTCGTGACATGGGATTTTAGCTGGGGGGGGGGGGGCTCTCCCTCCTCTCCATTGCCCGATGACCTCCATCTATGGTGGTTTCTGAAGATAGGGTTTCGCTGAGTAGGGGAAAATGAAGTCACGCCAAAGAGGGCCAAAGATGGAAAGCCACGGATGGTGGGGATGTAGTTGGAGTTGCCATATTTCCCATGCCCAAACACACTAGTAGGAGTTGACAGAATTCAAAATTGCCGCTCCGTGAGGTTTTTTGCGCACCGGGCCCAAGTCCACCAGGTGTCCCTGAACGATATCTGGAGGTGACCTGCAACTCGCCATAGATAGATGCTCGGGCCTCCGATTGATGAACCGTCAATTCCGTTGGATTCGTGACATGGGATTTTAGCTAGGGGGGGCCTCTCCCTCCTGTCCATTTCCCGATGACCTCCATCTATGGTGGTTTCTGAAGCTAGGGTTTCACTTAGTAGGGGACAATGCAGTCACGCCAATGAGGGCCAAAGCTGGAAAGCCACGGATGGTGGGGATATGGTTGGTGTTGCCATATTTCCCATGCCCAAACATGCTAGCAGGAGTTGACGGAATTCAAAATCGCCGCTCGGTGAGGTTTTTTGCGCACCGGGCCCAAGTCCACCAGGTGTCCCTGAACGGTATCTAAAGGTGACTTGCAACTTGCCATAGATCGATGCTCAGGCCTCCGATCGATGAATAGTCAATTCCGTTGGATTCGTGATGTGGAATTTTAGCTAGGGAGGGGCCTCTCCCTCTTGTCCATTGCCTGATGACCTCCGTCTACGGTGGTTTTTGAAGCTAGGGTTTCGCTCAATAGGGGACAATGCAATCACGCCAATGAGGGCCAAAGCTGGAAAGCCACGGATGGTGGGGATGTGGTTGGCGTTTCCATATTTCCCATGCCCAAACACACTAGCAGGAGTTGACGAAATTCAAAATTGCCGCTCCGTGAGGTTTTTTGCGCATCGGGCCCAAGTCCACCAGGTGTCCCTGAACGGTATATGGAGGTGACCTGCAACTCACCATAGATCGATGCTCGGGCCTCCGATCGATGAATTGTTGATTCCATTGGATTCATGACATGGGATTTTAGCTAGCGGGGGGGCTCTCCCTCCTGTCCATTTCCTGGTGACCTCTTTCTATGATGGTTTCTGAAGCTAGGGTTCCACTCAGTAGGGACAATGCAGTCATGCCAATGAGAGCCAAAGCTGTACAA
>LPNX010578825.1:27248-54117 GCA_001517045.1 Pseudotsuga menziesii | reverse complement strand
CAACCTAAATCAGCTCCTCCAACAATCCCAAGCAGTTAACTTGCTCCAAAACGCTCCAATTGGCCTTCGTTTTCGCGTTCTTGATTGTTAAAATGGGCCGCAAGTTTCGGGCTTGTGTATTTAATTTTTTTTTTTGTTTTACAAATCATGTACGTGTTTTATAACTACATATCGCGAGCGCATTTTGTAGTTATATAACGCGTACGCGATATGGCTTCCTATCCTACATGTCCCATGACATGTCAGGCTCGGGTTGAACCATAGCAAGTGCTATGTAGCAGAACCTTGATGTATTTTTTGGTAACGTGATCTTGTTTTTGAAAACTAGGATTGCATCTAAAAGGTCCCTCATCTTCTTGCATTGACCCATATATATATATTGCAGAAGGTTCGGGGGCCCAAATATTTAGACTTACACCCACCCAAAAATGAAAATCAATTATATATGTTGCATTTAAATCAAGTTATATATATCCTCAATCACTTGGGTCTATTGGGATACTTTTAGAAGAATTTTTGGCAACATGTGAACTATACTTTTTTTCTCCACATTTCCTAATTGTTTCTTGCAATTAGATGCTTCCCTAACATTCCATTGGATACTACATCTTCAACTTGGAATCATCGATCTAATCATGAATAACAATCTATCTTGGGGAGTAAAAAATAGAGTATTGCAGCCCAAGATTTGAAACGTTCACTAGGTATCAATTGTACTTCATCTTGCAACTTGAAATAAATCAAAAGTGGCAATTTATAGGTTCTCTATTTATATTCCTCTTTCTTGTTGTCATTTATGATTTGATCAACTAAAAACAAGAAAAATAGTTTTTATATATTCTCTCCAATTGCATTCTATAAGTGTTGTGTTTCCTCACTTCAAGCAATTTTCATTCACATCTCATTATTGATATTTTAGGGGAAGAAAAACAAAAGAAATTTATATCAAAATTTTTTATGGGGAAACAAAAAAGTCTCTAAAACAATTGCACAAATCTCGTAATGCAAGTTCAATGAAATGTTTTTCACTCTCAACCCAATATATGCGATCCATGACTAACAAACATAAAATTCACCTAAGCACGGAAAGTAGCAAATGATGGAGTTTGTGATCTGTAGGGATGGGTTTCAAAAGACCGATCCTTAATGTATTTTTAAGGTTGATTGTTGAAAATTTTCTCTAAGAAGTAACGAGAATCAAATTTTTGGAGGTGGTGTTTTACAAAATACCTCCAAAACTTCAATTCCCATGACTTTTAGGGGTGGTTGTCAAAACACTACCCTTAAAAATAGATTTAGGGGCAATTTTCTAAAACCATCCCTAAAAATCACAAAAATTGAATTTTTGGAGCTAGTTTGTAAAATATTACCTCCAAAACATCAATTCTCATGGATTTAGGGACTATCTTAGAAGCACCACCGTTAAAACTATTTTTCCACGTGTTTCAAACCCAAAATGCTTGTATTATTTTATTGCACATAGGTATATAATGTTTGCGAAAAGGCCCATGATTTGATAGTTTTAAGCCCTATGCATGCCACCTATATACTCCTTAATAAATAATTAGGAACTAATTAATACCCTTGTTTGTGGCCTTATAAAACTATATCGGTTCATTAAGCCCTTGCTCATCTTGATACTTCATTGATTTTGTCTCATTACTCATCTTGAAAACCAAAATGTTTTATATAGCCAAGAGATAAACTATGTTGGCTTGAATATTCTCTCTCTCTTCTTAGATTAATGACCCATCTTTTGGCCAATGAGAAAAATATAATATTTTAAGGGGAGTAGAGCATTAAATTAGTAGAGCTAAAAGGTGAGTCATGAAAAAATTAGATGGGATAGAATGCATATATTAAGTTAGAGATCATAGAGTAGTAAATGAGCATGTATGAGCTAAGAAATTTGAGAGGGACCACGTGATGATTAGGGATATCAAAGCATTATATCACATACAAGGGGAGCAAGATAGTAATTATGCTAATGGTGTGTAAATAGGTATATTTTATCCCTATAAAAGATGTGATGTCTTACAATATTTATTTTCCAAAACCACTTTCACATATGGTTTTGATGTGGCAAAATTTTGACCAATAATTATTGTCAACCACCGCATGAACTATAGTTGCAAACTAATCACCACAACAATCGTCTCTATAGCTCATAGCCCCTGCGTAATGTTCGACACAATGACATATTTTACCTTACATAGAGAATATTTATTTTACGAGTCATGATCTATCACCATTTTTAGTCTTGCCAGCATCACATATGGTTATTGGGGACCATGTAATATTGGATGTTTATTATCGAAACGAGGATATCATGGCCTAAACCATGCTATAAGGCCAAAACACAAGGCCTTAACCAAATATCATTTATATTCATGGCTCATGAGGCCATGCACTAGCTATGTGATTAAGTAGATCCTATGTGGGTCTCATTTACTTCCAAGAATGATACAGTTGAGTGAACTAAATAAACCAGGTAATTTAATCCATAATGGTTGAATAAAATATCTCTCCATCCTTTGATCAAAGCATGGGATCCATCTATAAAGAGATAGGGGTGTATTTTTTTTTACCACCATTGTTTATATAGAATCTTATTTGCAACATAATATGTTTGAAATATGAGTACCATCTACCCGCTCATCAATGGTTGAGTGCAATTTCACGAGCTAAAGATCCTTGGAAGAAAGAAGCAAAATGTAACATAACTTCAAAAAAAATTAGTGTGTGGATTATGAGTTAAGCATTAATAGTTGGCAGTGAAGATCTTGAACATAAGTTTGTTGTAGGTAATACCAGTGCCAAAATCTACAACGAAATGAAACCCAAAGTGTTTGTTGATATCAGTAATATCCCATAGCTACAGGTTATCAACATAATGGATTCTGCAATTGAGGTTGGAGCAGCAGTAATGACTTCCAAGCTTATCGAAGCTTTAGATGGTAGTAAAAGGAGATCCATAGTAAAACCACTGATGCTGGTGTTTCAGATCAGAATAAGGTGAGTTATAACAAAACAATATTATTCAATGGAATTGCCAGTCACCTGAAAAAGGTTGCTTCTGGATTCATTAGAAATACAACAAGTATTGGTGGTAACCTAATAATGGCCCAAAAACTGTCATTTGATTCAGATGTTGCAACCATTCTATTGGGAGTTGGGGAATTTTTCAAAATTATTTCAGCCGAGAGAATAGAATCTATGTTAACCATTGAGGATTTCCTCGACAAGCCTCTGAATTTAGGGTCATTATTAGCCTCTGAATTCAGGGTCATTATTACTATTAGTATGCATTCCATATTGGAATGAAGCTAGTTATTTAGTCAAAGAAGATAAGAAAAATGGTATCATTTGATCTTATGACAAATTATTGCTTAAGACATATAGGGTATCCTGTTGTCCCCTTGGTAATGCAGTGTCTTATGTAAATGTTGCTTTCTTGGTGCAAATTTTGCCCAAAAACCCTGGGGGTAGCTGCGTTATTGACAATGTTTAACTTGCCTTTGGTGCTTTTGGTGTGAGACATGCCGTAAGGGATAAGAATGTGTAGGAATTATTAGTTGGGAAGGTTATAACTTATGTTACTCTTTTGGAAGCAATTGAAAGGCTTAAAGTGTCTGTTGTTCCTGTGGAAGGCACTCCAAAATCAACTTACAGGAAAAGTGTGGTTGTTGGTTTCCTTTTTGAATTCCTTTTCCCTCTTGTAAAAGATTCAGTAATCCCCTCTAATACTTTCCACTCAAACAATATGGATAAAATAAGCAGGTATGTTAATTTGAATGATTCTCCAGAAGTGAGCAATGGCCTGGGCCAGAGTAGTATCGATCCCAATGAAATGAAATCGTGTTGTAAGCCAAAATGTCTTATAGGTGGGAAACAAATGATGCATTTTTACGATGATTGACATCTAGGCTCACTCTTCATTAGATTGAAATCCAATCTCTTCCACTGCTCCCGCCAAGGTGTGTGCTCTTCCACTACTTGCACAAGTTTTGTTGTAGTTGCAAAATTCAAGAGATCAGTACTAAACTACGAGATCGGCAGGGGATTGGGAGGAGCAAGTACGCAGGGTGCAACAAGTTGGGATGGCGCACTCGAAACTTTAACGAGGAGGTTGGGCATGGATCCATGCATTAACTACACGAATTGGTGTGGGTATCTGACCTTGGAGATTTGTCAGGGGCTCCGATCTCTGTCAGGCTCTCAAGGGCACTGGGTCCCGTAGGTGGAGATGTTGTGAACGTTGAAGACGGAGCGAAGCTGGGCTAACGGAGATAGAGTCTCTCGACAACATGCGGGTGGGGCTCGGTGCAAATGGTCGAGAGATTATCCCACTCCATTTTCTAAACGGCAGGGACTTCCCCATCCCATGACACGTGTTACATATTGAAATATTTATATATTTTTATAAAGAGACACTAGTATAAATGTTTATTTCTATTCTAATATGGCTAAGCATTTCAATTGTCAACCACCTCCAAGTTGGAGTATCGAGTGTTAGAAAGTAACTTGTTTCTATTTAATTATCTAGGTCCAAGTGTGCAGAGTAGTAGGTGTGCTTGTAAAAATCCAACCATGGTTTAGTAAATATGCGTTGTATTGAAAGCAATTGAATTTAGAAATACTAGGATTGTATTGAAAGCAATTGAATTTAGAAATACTAGGATTGTATTGAAAGCAATTGAATTTAGAAATACTAGGAATGGTATTTACCTTCTTATAAGTAATTTTTGCTTCAACAACTCTGGTTCATATGAGCCTAATAGTAATTAGAACTTGTAGAAGTAGATATATATACAAAAAAAGGAGGGTGTTATCTGACATGACAAGTAAGTTCCATTTCCCAACTTAGACTGAAAAACAAATTTCCCACACTCATGTATGTGTCATAACTACATAAAAGATAGATTATAAGTGTTAGTGGTCTATGGGCCTTTTATTTACAATTTTTTTTAGGAGATGTATTAAGAAATAGTAAGTTACCTTGTGGTAATATTTATTTATATTCTTGTGGAGTGTTACATTGTATGTGTTTTTCTTAGGCTGAGACGATTAAAAGTTTCCTTTAGGTCCTGAGGCCCACTTGTTTTCCCCTAACCATCTCCAAGGGCTTAACACCTATGTGCAATCATAAAAAATTCCTTGTGGCACAAAAATTCCCTACATAAAGGCTAAATATATCATAGAGAGGTTCAATTTGCTTGTTCAACATGTCATTCTTGGCCATAAATACTCAAATGCTTCCTTTCTAGTTATTGAGGCTAAGGTTTCCTTCCTTTATCATGTAAAAGGTCCCAAGACCCATACCTAGTTTTAAAAAACTTCTAAAGGTTCCCATATTCCAACTATAAGGAAAAATATCCCCTCTACGGGTTGTAATATTTGGTGGTTAGGTTCATCATTCATAGAACTTTATCCCAAAATGTTTAATATGTATACCAATGCATGATCTTCATACATCAACCATGGTTAAGACCTAAAATTCTAATCCTAGTGCTCAAAAATTCATAATGTTGCCCATATCTTCACTTCAAGGCAAAGGATATTGTCAAGAGATCATGTGTGATGGTTCAAGGTTGTGTTCTTGAAGTGGGATACCTAAAATATTACTTAAGACCCTATGGATTAATCTCCTCCCTTAGAAATTTCTAGGGTCACATGACTCATCTCTAGGTCTCAAAAGTTTCAAATGGTGTCATATCACCACTTATAGGACAAAGATCCTAAATAGAGGCATTTTGTGGTATGACAAGGGTTTATTCATGGCCTTGTGATTCGAGGGATACATTTTATGAATAAGGATAATGCTTCATCAATTTACTTTGGCTTAGGCCTCAATACTTAAACATACTTCTAAAAATATCATAATGGTGCTAATATTCCAAGCGAAAGGTGGAGGATCCCCTTGGGAGGTCATTTTGTTTGTTCAAGGAATTATTATTGGCCTTGGAATAAAAAAACACTCCTTTAGGGACTAATGCCTAGGTTTCCTCCCTTCACTATATTGAATGTCCTATGAGTCAAACCATGTGCTCAAACAATTGTAATGGTATCCGCGTTGCCAATTTAAGGTAATATATCTACTTAAGAGGGCATGTGTTTTGGTCTAAGGAATCATTCTTGGGACTAGATTCCATTAATATTCATTTAGTGTATTAGGATTGGGCATTGCCTACCAACCTTGTCCAAGGCCATGAGACACATAATTTAGCCACATAACTCTATAATATTTCCAATATTTCCATTTAGAGACCAATGATATGCTCGAAATGTTGATGTGTGGTTGATCAAAACATTGTCCTTTAACATATATGCATATGAATTTCCTTTATGGAATAAGGAATAGGGTTCCTTCATCAACCATGATCAAGTCTTCGAGACTCATTCCTAGTAACCAAAACCTTCAAATGGAAATGGTATCTCCACTCAAAGGCAAAGATAAGCCTAAGAGTTCTTGGTTGGTGGTTTTATGTATTGTTCATGGCCATGGGTAACCGTAGTATTTTTTTAGATTCATACTCTACAGTTCCTCCCCAAACCATGTCAAATTTCTTAAAAACCATACATGCTACTCAAAAAATTCCAAAGGATCCCTTAGCCCCACTTAGAAGATGATGATACTATCGAGAGGTGTTATGTTCTAGCTTGAGTTGTCACTCTAGGCCATAGATACCTAGAAGATTCCTTTATGGGCTAATTTTTAAGATTACTCCCCTGAACTTGTTCTAAGTTCCATGACCCATACCTAGTGTTGAAAAAATTCCTAATGTCATCGATATCCCACTAAGAGGTGAAGTGTAAATAACATAGGTTATTTATAGTGGTTTGAGGTGTCATTCTTGGCCCTCCATGCTTAGAGGTTTCTTTTAGGGTGTAAGGCCATTTTTCTTCATAATATGTGTGCATAATCCCAAGACCCATACCTATCGTTCAAATCCTTCTAATATAACTAATATCCCTACTAAGAGGAAACATATTCCCTTAGTAGGTCATGTGTGGTGATTCAATCCATTGTTATGGGCCTTGGGTGTCTATAATATTCCTCTAACAAGGCCAAAGATTTCTCCCTTCACCATTTCAAATGCATTGATACAAATATCTATTGCTCAAATTGTCCTAAGTTAAATCTGTATCCCCAGTCATATGTGAAGGATACTTGCAAAATATCCTATATTCAAGTTTGAAGTGTCTTTCTAGACCATAGATTCCTAGATACTTCCTTAAGTATGAAAAGTTTGGTATTCCTTGCTCAACCATGTCTAGGGCCCCAAAACCTATACCTAGTTCTTAAAATGTCCCAAATTCCACCCATATCACTATTCTAAGACCAATTATCACTTTGATTTGTTAGCATTAGACCCTTAAAATATTCCTTTAGTGATTAAGTCCAAGTTTCTTCCCATAACCGTGTCAAGTGCTCCTACTCCCATCCATAATGATCGAAATCTCATAATTGTATTATTATCCATGCACATAGGGCTAATAACACCCTCACAAGGCCATGTGAAGTGGTTTGAGGTATTTTTCTTAGCCATTTATGCATAAAAAATCCTATAATACTTAAGATAGAAGTTTCCTCCCTCAACCATACCCAAGGCCTTGTGCCCCTACTTAAAGCTCAAATATTCCTAATGGCTCCCCATCAAACACTTTCATAAATAATTTATTAAGATTAAAAAACTATCATTGAAATAATTAAATTTCAATTCAAACCATTGTTATCACCATCTTTAAAATATAAATGTATTAAAAGTGATTATCCTTGATTATTTTTCAATAATGACTTTGTAAAATGCATTTATTTAAGCAAACTCGCAATAATATAAGTAAACAATTGAAACCATTATTGTAATGTTATTTATGGTATAAGCCTCGTAATACAAACCTCTATTTGTTTGGATAATAGAAGATAAATAATTGGAATGGTAACTCACAAAATAATTACTTTTGGATTTGTTTTATTTATGGTGCAAACCCTTGTAATTAATTAATTTTTGTATATGTCAATGTGGTAAATGACTTATCACCACTTTATTTTACTTTCCAAAGTAGCATACACCATTTAGCTATTTCCAATTAGATTAATAAATTGTATCACCAAATAATATATGCGATGCTAATATTCCCACATTTAACACCACATAATATAAGTGGTGCTAACCTATGATTATGAAAGATGGATTTTTTCTAGTGATTAAAATCTTATAATATTGTTAATGTCCATAGAGATTAAGAATACTCTTAGGAAGATAACGATATCCCTTCACCATGTCCATGGATATCATGCCAATACATCTTGCTAAAAAAATAACGATACTAATTTCCATCAATTTTTAATAAAATCAATATTCTCAATTGATTAATCAATTTTAAATTAATAATAATTAAAAATGATTTTGATTAATCAACTTTCAATTAATAATAAATTAAAATGTTTTTTTAATTATTTGTAATTATTAAATTCTTAAATATATATATTTTAAATAATATTAAAAATAAATAATTAAATTGAATTATTTACAAAATAATTATTGGTAAACTTTTGTGCTCGTGATACAAGGTTTCAAAAATGAATCATATGAATTGATTTGTTAAAATAGTGTAAAAGTACATAATTGAACTTGTGATTGTGATGAAAAAAACTCATAAATTAATCTTGATAATTTACTTAAATGAATAAAACAAATTTAAATATAGTTGAATTAAGTTATTTACAAAAAATTTATATATGAAGTTATTTGGTTTATGGTGAAAATCCTCATAATAAAATCTTATTGTACATGTTGTTACCACCTGATTTGAACTCAGTTGGACTTTCAAGTGATCCATCAAATATGAACAATTACTTGTTCAAATTCTGAGTTTAGAAGTCCATGCAGGCCTTCATAGGCCTTTATTTATGTATTTTTTCTTTTCTAACATGTTCACACCCCATGGGGAATTGTAATAAAATGACTAAGCATGATGACTTTGATTTCCTAGGACTTAGTCATCAATACATTATTCAAGGGTGTTATTTCCTTGTTAATTATCTATCATTTTTAAACGATAAATAATTTTCGAGTTTTTTACTCAAACCTCCAAAGCTGAAATAATTGTCTTGGTGGTTAAGCCCTGGTAGGTTATTAAAATAGAAGTGTCATTATATATTACCATGCTAATCATTATTTTGATACATTATGAACATGTACTAAGCCTCCCATAGATTTTTTTAATTTGCAGAAGATTTTTTTTTACATATTTTTTTAATAATTCAATTGTAAAAGTTCGAAAGTCATAAAAGTGGGGCTAGGAGGTTATTTTTGCTATGAGGGTTCTCAATTTCTAACTTAGAGTACAAACTTAACTCCTAAACCCACTTTCCTAAGTTTTCGAGTAGTTATTTATCTCCAAAATTAATTATTACTCGAAAAAAACAAAAAAAAAAACAAAAAATTTGGAAGAATTTGAGAAAACAGGCAACTCATAAAAATTTGGAAACTTGAAGAAAATTGATTCCATGAGTTGGAAAAGTTAAATATGAGTTGGCAAAGTTAAATAGAAATCCTAAAGAGTTACAAGTCTCTAAAAGGAAAGAAATGGTTGTGAAATATCAAATTGGATTTTTTTTCCAAGAGGAAAGAAAAGAAATGGATTGAAATATCAAAGTGGAACCTTTGCTCCTATGTTTCTTGTAATATTTTTTGTTGATCATTGTTAAATGAAATAAAGGCTTTGGAGGCATACATGTGTCAAACATTAGTGTGTGGATGATATTTTGTGCTTGTATTAGGTATAGTTGTATCAATTTCGTTCTTCGTTTCATTAATTGTTATAACCGACCTTGGTAGGATTTATGCTAAGCATAAGGATAGAATAATCAAGTTTGTTTACTTGTTTAGTTTTTTTATTTTCTTATGCGTAGAGATCAAGAAATTATATGTTTTACTTTCTTGCCATGCACATTTTTCTTTAATCTTTTGTGTAAGTGATACCAGGTATAACATTTTGTTCGAAGTTTAGTTCAAGCTGTGCAGGTAGATCTTGTTCGAAGAGGTGGTGGATCTTGTTTGACTCTCCCACGTCGTTGTGTTGTTTTCTGGAAGATCTAAATCTCACGCTTTCCACTTAAGGAAGTCCTTCATTTCCCAAGTTTCCAAGCTTTCAGGGCATTCTTTCTCACATTTTCTATCACATAAATTTTAAAAGTTTTGGTTACTAGTTCTTCGTGCATAGTTAAATATTATTCATACTTTAAAGAATATCATACTTATATGATTTTTATATGCACTTAATAGTTCATATTTGATTTTAAAAGTTATATTTTATAGATATAAACTCAAGAAAGTACTTGTAAAAATTTGCAAAATTTATATTTGAAAGTACTTAATTTTTTTATTCGATTTTTTTTTTATTATGTTTTAATCAGTTAATCCATCATTTTTAACATAACTTTACTTACTATTTTGCAACAATTGATGATCGAGTAGAGAAGCACTATGGCCAAACTTTGAAGATCTAAGCTATCCGAAGACCCCTCTTCTTACTTCTTTTACCATGGCCATTTTTCCAAGGCCTTAAAACTTGTAAATTTGTTTTTCCTATCCTATAAAGGAACACAAATATTATTATCATAATCATTGTAAAAAAAAAGAATCAAGTGGGCAGCCAAATACCCACACTCCATCCACCGAGGGAGGATTCACATATTTTTTCATTTTTATTTTTTATTGTTTTCAAGTTTTTACTTTCTTGTTTTAAAATTAACAATTCCAATCGTGTCCTTGGAAATGAGAGTATCGGTACTGATATTTTAACCAACTCATATTTAAAAGTCTAAAATCTTTAAAATAAACAAGCCTTCAAATTATTGTACGCTCTTGTGAACACTGTAGGACATTGGCTAGAGTGGTGGGACAAACAGAAAGAGATTGAAATGACTAGTAATTAGTCTAACACTTCAAATAATCCCAAAAGTGAAAATTTGACAGTTACTCGGAATTACTCTTTAGTGGGGAAATTTTTCAAGTGAAGCGAGAACTACTAGAAAGTGATCATGGGCTCCCGTTAGGATGTACACCCTTATTGGTGTAGTGTTGAACACAAGCCCATGCCTCCATCTAGTCCACATGTCACCGTGAGAGCCACTTCCGAGTAAATACAAGCACATCCCTCGTACCCCTCGAGTATATCTGGAATACCATTTTTCCTTTAATAATCATATAATTACCACATTTTTAATAAAATTGATCAACAATTTACCCACTCCTTAATTACTCACTTAATAATTCTAAAACTGACCAATTGAGACAATTGCAATACTTTTTGAGACATCACTAAGAACCCTTTTACACACAAGCACTCCATTAGCACAAGTCTATTGCATCATCTATTTCTAGTTATTTAAAATTCATTGATGTGTTAAATGGATGTTATTTTATGCAGGTGATTTAAGTTACTTGCAAATTATCTCAGTTTCAGTATTTGTGTTATCATCTCCTAGATTAAACATTTAGCTTTCATAGATTAAACAACCTTAGATTATTTTACTAGGGACCACCCCCCTTGGCTTCGTGAGGAGAGAGCCTGGACAGAGGAGTTAAGATCAGGGGACAACACTTGACTCTTGCTTGCCCCTAAGGTCGCATCCAGTGGCTTGAAGATTTCTTCTAGGTGACTCGAGGTGTGAATTAGGCGGCAACACATGTCAATGTGACAAATAATAATTTAGCACAACTTTATGGTACTTGCCAATATGGCATTTCTCTTTACATTTATGTAAAAAAAACTCAATTTCTAATAATATTAACAAACATTAACAGCATCTTAATACCACAAAATATAACTCATGTTAATATCACCACATTAATAATATAAAACATAAGTGACACCTTAACACCACCAAATTGTAATCAGTACTAATACCACCACATCCATAAGTGTCACTAATTTATGATGTTGCATAATACAGTTTCTCTTCGTGGGATAATACCCCCATTTCTCCCCGCCGTAGGAAAGGATGTCTGACGTACTTCCCCTCTTAGTCTAGGACAGAATGTGACATGAACATCCTTCAACGACATAAGCTTACAATGATTAGCACCTTTGACCCACTCTATTTGCCAGCAAGACATAAGCCATAGGGTTCGAAGTTCTGTCAACTTTGCCAGTCCTGTTATTCTTTTCAGCCCATCCACTTGCACTAGCTGCAACGTTTCCAAAGTTACCATCCTGGACAGCTTTAGTTCTTGTATTTCTGATTTGCAGCCCCAAATCTGTAGTTCTCGAAGCTTTGTCAGCTGCATCAGCCCCTGGATGGTCAACGAACTTCCCCGTACCACCAGCGTTTCCAATGAGACCAATGTTCCAAGAGGGAGCAGCTCTTTCAATAAAGAGCAGCACTGAATTTTCAAGTCTCGAAGTTTTGCCATACCAGAAAGCCCTTCTAGTTTACTTAAACTTTCACAATTATTGAATTCTAGTGCAATGAGTGTATTGGGCAATATTCCAACCTCCACCAGAACATTACAATCTTTGATGCAGAGACGTTCAAGACCAGAATATAATTCCAGTTCTGTGAGTGTGATAGGTAATATTCCAACCTTCACCAGATTTTTACAATCTCTGATGATGAGACGTTTAAGTGTGCTAGGTAACATGCAAAAACCTCCTCTTGACTCTGTTAACATTTCTCTATGTTCTCCTTTAACGGTTTGAGATAGCAGCTTGATTAAAGGACAACCTTCTATTGTTAAGTCAGCCAACTGAGTCATTAGTTCAACATTCTCAGTAAACCATTTCAATTGCCGGTCATTCTGGACTTCAAATTCTTTCCATTCTTTCAAATCCTTCTTTGGGTGAGGGTTTCTAACTGAGCTTGGCAATGGTCTTAATTGTTCCGAGGACCGTTGATGTGTGACTTGGTCTGGCAAATCTTTAATTTTGTGAGAACCTAAAAAATCCATGTTTTCAAGGCTGCCCATATTTATGAGCGTTTCAATCGTTTCGATTGAGATGGTTATCTTAGAGCAATTCTTCAAAATAAGATTTTTAAGTCTAATTAAAACACCAAACGATTCTGGAAGCCTCTCCAAACGGTTGGAGTAAGACAGATCGATGTGTTGCAGGTTGTTTAGGTTCCCGAAGGATTCTGGCAATGACTTTAATTCTGAGTTATTTAACACCAGGACCACCAAGGACTCCAAATCACCAAATTCTTTTGGCAGTTCTTTGAGATTACTTTGCTCACCAGTAGGCCCACCACAAGAGACAACAATCCGTTGAAGGTACTTCAGCTTCCCTATAGACTTTGGAAACTTCGAAAGCGGTGCATAGATCTGTAACTCTCGCAACTGCAAAGGTGCCTGCAAAATGCAGTTTGCATTTAGAGGGATGATTATCATCTACAAAACCCTTCGATTTCCACCTTGTGGTGCCATAGTATTAGCAAATAGACACAAACTTTAAGACAAACAGATTTCTATTTACCTGCAGCTCTCCTTTCCACATTCTTTCCAAATTACTTCCCACAACATTTAAAACTCTCAAATTTTTCATCGGAATCCAGTGAGGCAGCGAAGAATAGGGACAACGACGCCAACGGAGCCATATCAGATCTGGTGACTGCAGCCTCTTCAAAACACGTATCACGAGACCATCTTCAATATCAAGAAGTTGAAGTTGCAACCTCGGTAGACCACTATGAAATGTATTGCGAAGCCTCATCTGGATATTCCCTAACAGCTCGTGTCTCCTCGTTTTGTACCATGACATATGTGACCCCAAGAATGTATACGCCCACTCATCATCATATTGACTGTGAGCCATCTGAATTCCCCGCACTTCTGTTGTATCCTGTTAATTCTTCAAAACGATAAAAGTTAAAAGTAAAATGATACGGATTTCGATCAAGTAACTTTAAATGTTTGAATATCTAAGCATTAAGAAATTTACGAAGACTTGAATGTTTGAACATCTGAGCATTAAAAAATTTACAAAGACTTGAATGTTTGAACACTTACATAAGATTTCAGTAACAAATCATCAATGTTTTGTGCAGTGTTTTGTGCAAGAAGACGACGCCGCGATCCTGAAGCTTCTGCAATATCTCTTCCCAAATCGCGAAGATGATCATGCATTTTAATTAAATTTGAACTATCCACTCCTATCAACTCTGGATTAATGACCTCTACAAGACACTTGCTCTGTAGATTTCGAAATCCTTGCAAGCCGCTCCAACCCGATCCATCCCATATTCTTATGGCCATATCACGGTTTTCACCAATGAAAAAACATGCAATATCTAAAAATATTTCCTGTTCCTCTTTAGTGAGAGAATCGTAACTAATTATAAGTGTCTCTTTTATCTTCTCTGGAAGTATTTTTTTAAGTCTATCTAATTGCTCTTGCCAATAAGATTTGTCAGTTTTGCCCCAAAGACCAGCCCCCAGCACTTTGAGAGATAAAGGCAAACTACCACACGCATCTATAAACTTATTTACCAGATTTTCAAATCCAGGGAGCGGGTTCGGTTGGCAGAAGGCGTGCAAGCAGAAGAGCTTTATGGAGTTTTCTGTATTAAGGCCAGTTATATTATAAATAAAAGACTCTTCCACTTTTGAACTTGTGAGCACATCTTTGTCTCTTGATGTAATCAATATCAAACTATCTGAGCTAAGAACAGTTCGAAGAGGTCGCAAAAGTGCATCTAGCTGATCAAAATGATCTACATCGTCTAAAATTACTAAGGCACGAAAACCTCTGAGACTATCTTGAAGCTTTTCTATACCTTCATTAACACTCTCTATATGAACATCCTTCTGAATCAAACCCTTAAGAAGCTTTGTCTGCAATAAATGTAATGAGCTTTTACTTGCTCTCACATCACACAAAAAGTAAGACCAATTGTAGTTTGAACTCTTCAGATTGAAGAATTCTTGACTTATTGTTGTTTTGCCTATTCCCCCTAACCCGACGATCCCAACGACCTTAGGTTTTCCAGCTTGCCACTGCATCAATGCCACTGTATCTTGAAAATCTTTTAACTTTTCGTCTAAACCCGTTGGATGTTCTGCCACATTGAAGCGCAGTTTTGTGACCGTTTTCAACACATGTTGAACGACCTTCTCTAGTAGTTCCCCTTCGTCGCTGGTTTTACGCGCACGCAAAAGAATTGAACCGATGAGAAACGTTATAAGATATCTTACGACATAAAGCTATATAATAGACGCCAAAAAAATGTTACAGAATAGCCAAAGAGGAGGTTGAGTTCTCACCCATCACACGCTTTGAGCTCGAAACCGCTTAAATCTGAAGCACGAGAAAAAGCATTTCTCCAACTTTCAATTGTGGAGGACTCGAATCGCGGTTTCCCTTGATCACTTTGAGAGTCACATGTCTTCTTTTCGAGGTTGTGGAGGGATCGAGCATACACTCCCTTTTCGCCCCTTGTCCATCGAAGTGCAGCAGGATCGACATTGTAAAACACAGGGACAACGGGAGTCCCGGACTCTAACATGAGAAGGAGCTCATCCATACACCACTTTGAGTCCGCATATCCTGGAGAGAAAATTGCGATATGGCAGGAGGCAGTTCGAATAACGCTTTCTATTTGCGAAGCGAAATCGTCTCCCCGTTGCAATTCCAACTGGTCCAGAAAGACTGTCAATCCAGATGAACAAAGGCGCTTGTAGAGATGGCTCGCAAATGTCTTTTTGACATCTTTACCCCTGTGATTGATGAAAACTTGGTAACGATTAACGTTGGTGGAAGACGGAGCAGTGGAAGAGGAGGCAGCGGATGTGGATGCGAGGTGTGCCATCGAAATACTTGAAAACAAACAAAAACAAACAGGTAAACAAGATGATACAGAAGAGTACAGGTAAACAAAATTATACAGGAGAGTATTATGCGCGTAGGCAGATTGAGAAGATGCACTATATTTTTCTCCACGGCTGGTTATTTTATACTCGCATTTCCAACCATCGTCGCTAGTGTGAATGCAGTCATATGAGTTGATGATGTAATGCGTTATGTAACAATAACGATGATGCAACGCGTTATGTAATTACTAAATTGATTTGAAGTTTCGCGGATGCAACTTGCAATATATGACAAAATAGTAAGAGCTGACGATGATGCAACGCGTTATGTTGATTTCAAATTGAAGTATGCAAATTGTTGAATGTTTACATTTGTTGGTGGGTCGGCCACGCATAATAAGTAAACGGGTAAGTAAAAATTTTAAGCAGAAGATATGTATTTTCTGTACAATGTAAATATAACATAAATTTTAAGTAGAGATATGTATTTTCTTTGTGTGATTATACATTTTATTCTAAAACGGTAAGTTAAAAAAAAATAATTAAAACGGTAAGTTAAAATTTTGTTTACTCTAGCACGTAATCATAGCATTAATATTAATCAATATATGTATTTTATATTATGTGATTACCCATTTTATTAAATACACAAAATACACATAAGTAAACGAGGAAGTTGTAATCAAAACTATAAACATAACATAAATTCTAATAAAAAATTAAAAAATAAATCGCAATCTGGATTATAAACATAAAATAAATATTAATCTAACATATGTATTTCTGATTATACATTTTATATATTTAAATTTTAATATAAATATAACTTAAATATTAATCAATATATGTATTTTCTATGTATTTGTGATTATAAATTTTATAAAATACTTATAAGTAAACTGATAAATAGTAGTTAAGATTATAAATATAACATTAATTTTAATTAACATATGTATTTTTTATATGTGTGATTATCTATTTTTTAACTTTTTGAATAAGTTATAGTTACTTGTTCTCTCCATCTCAAATTCTAAAATATAAAAGTCTATGAATATAAATATAAGAATTGAGACAATAACAACAACCATTCAAAGTATATCAAATAGAATTTTTTAATTTTATTAATAATAAAAAAATATTATATCTTTTATTTTTTAGATAGTGCAAAAAGATGTCATAACTTTTGTTTGAGAAAACTACTAATAATTTCAATTCACACATATCATGCATACAATCATAAAATTTTTAAATAAATACTTTATTTAGTTCAAAGGGTTGCCTTAGGAAGACGATATTTAAATACATATTTTATTTAGTTCATTTGTACATGCCTTGTTGATTGTTGAATAAATGCTTTATTCCTAAATTTATGGGGTATTCCTAAATTCTTGGAGTTTATTTTAAAGAAGGACTTAGTCCTTAATTGCTTGTAATAATGGTATTTTTCACATTTTGTATGATTTCGAGTTAAGTTTAGAAATTTTAAGGGTTTATTTTTATTAGAAATGAGAGGACTTTGCCTTATTTTTGGGGAAGATTGACTTTGACATGTATCTAGTTAATGGATCAAATGTGGCTTTAGTTTCATTGGACCCTAACCTCATCATTGTACATTCATTATTCTAGGAGTTAAGAGGCAAAGAATGATGTTGCTCAGGTATTTTCACATGTTTTTAATTGGTTTGGGAAGTGATATAAGTGCTAACATGCACTTAGCTTAGCTTTTCATCTAGCACATGTGTTGAGTGTTTGGGTGTGAGTGAGTGGGGTCCTAGCACCTAAGAGCCTACTCCAAAGTAATTTATGATGACATACCCACTTATGAGCACTTAACTTTTTTTTTGCATTCACTCATCTTAACAACTACTAGGATTTTTGGAGGGGCTATCATTTTCTACTCGGATATTTTTGTAGCCAAGTGTGAAAACTATAGCCATATAGGTGGTAGTATTTGGATATATATATATATATATACATTGCAGAAGGTTCGAGGGCCCAAATATTTAGACTTACACCCACCCAAAAATGAAAATCAATTATGTTGCATTTAAATCAAGTTATATATATCCTCAATCACTTGGGTTTATTGGGATACTTTTAGAAGAATTTTTGGCAACATGTGAACTATACTTTTTTTCTCCACATTTCCTAATTGTTTCTTGCAATTAGATGCTTCCCTAACATTCCATTGGATACTACATCTTGAACTTGGAATCATCGATCTAATCATGAATAACAATCTATCTTGGGGAGTTAAAAATAGAGTATTGCAGCTCAAGATTTGAAATGTTCACTAGGTATCAATTGTACTTCATCTTGCAACTTGAAATAAATCAAAAGGGGCAATTTATAGGTGTCTCTATTTATATTCCTCTTTCTTGTTGTCATTTATGATTTGATCAACTAAAAACAAGACAAATAGTTTTTATATATTCTCTCCATTTGCATTCTATAAGTGTTGTGTTTCCTCACTTCAAGCAATTTTCATTCACATCTCATTATTGATATTTTAGGGGAAGAAAAACAAAAGAAATTTATATCAAAAATTTTTATGGGGAAACAAAAAAGTCTCTAAAACAATTGCACAAATCTTGTAATGCAAGTTCAATGAAATGTTTTTCACTCTCAACCCAATATATGTGATCCATGACTAACAAACATAAAATTCACCTAAGCACGGAAAGTTGCAAATGATGGACTTTGTGATATGTAGGGATGGGTTTCAAAAGACCGCTCCATAATGTATTTTTAAGGTTGATTGTTGAAAATTTTCTCTAAGAAGTAACGAGAATCAAATTTTTGGAGGTGGTGTTTTACAAAATACCTCCAAAACTTCAATTCCCATGACTTTTAGGGGTGGTTGTCAAAACACTACCCTTAAAAATAGATTTAGGGACAATTTTCTAAAACCATCCCTAAAAATCACAAAAATTGAATTTTTGGAGGTAGTTTGTGAAACATTACCTCCAAAACATCAATTCTCATGGATTTAGGGACTATCTTAGAAACACCATCGTTAAAACTATTTTTCCACTTGTTTCAAACCCAAAATGCTTGTATTATTTTATTGCACATAGGTGCGAAAAGGCCCATGATTTGGTAGTTTTAAGCCCTATGCATTCCACCTGTATGCTCCTTAATATATAATTAGGAACTAATTAATACTCTTTTTTGTGGCCTTAAAAAACTATATCAGTTCATTAAGCCCTTGCTCATCTTGATACTTCATTGATTGTGTCTCATTACTCATCTTGAAAACCAAAATGTTTTATATAGCCAAGATATAAACTATGTTGGCTTGAATATTCTCAATCTCTTCTTAGATTAATGACCCATATTTTGGCCAGTGAGAAAAATATAGTATTTTAAGGGGAGTCGAGCATTAAATTAGTAGAGCTAAAAGGTGAGTCATGAAAAAATTAGATGGGATATAATGCATATATTAAGTTAGAGATCATAGAGTAGTAAATGAGCATGTATGAGATAAGAAATTTGAGAGGGACCACGTGATGATTAGGGATATCAAAGAATTATATCACATACAAGGGGAGCAAGATAGTAATTATGTTAATGGTGTGTAAATAGGTATATTTTATCCCTAGAAAAGATGTGATGTCTTACAATATTTATTTTCCTAAACCACTTTTACATATGGTTTTGATGTGGCAAAATTTTGACCAATCATTATTGTCGACCATCGCATGACCTATAGTTACAAACTAAGCACCACAACAATCGCCTCTATAGCTCATAGCCCGTGCGTAATGTCCGACACAACGACATATTTTACCTTACACAGAGAATATTTATTCTACAAGTCATGATCTATCACCATTTTTAGTCTTGCCAACATCACATATTGTTATTGGGGACCATGTAATATTGGATGTTTATTATCGAGACGAGGATATCATGGCCTAAACCATGTTATAAGGCCAAAACACAAGGCCTTAAACCAAATATCATTTATATTCATGGCTCATGAGGCCATGCACTAGCTATGTGATTAAGTAGATCCTATGTGGGTCTCATTTACTTCCAAGAATGACACACTTAAGTGAACTAAATAAACCAGGTAATTTAATCCATAATGGTTGAATAAAATATCTCTCCATCCTTTGATCAAAGCATGGGATCCATCTATAAAGAGATAAGGGTGTATTTTTTTTACCACCATTGTTTATATAGAATCTTATTTGCAACATAATATGTTTGAAATATAAGTACCATCTACCCGCTCATCAATGGTTGAGTGGAATTTCACGAGCTAAAGATCCTTGGAAGAAAGAAGCAAAATGTAACATAACTTCAAAAAAATTAGTGTGTGGATTATGAGTTAAGCATTAACATGATAATATTTAATGGTTAGGTTTATTAACAAATTAAACACGTGAATGCATAAATTTGGGTTTAGCTTATAAATATAACATAAATATTAATCAACATGTATATTTCCTATGTATGTGATTATCCATTTTATTAAATATGCATAAATAAAAGGGTAAGTCATAGTCAAGACTATAAACATAATATAAATTCTAATAATTAAAAAATCATACTATAGACTATAAACTTAACATAAATATTAATCAACATATATATTTTCTATGTACATGTGATTATTTGTTTGATCAAACATTCATAAGTAAACCGGTAAGTCTTCGTCAAGATTATAAACATAAAATAATTTTTTTTTGTTTTTATGTGTGATTTTCTATTTTATTAAATTTGTATTATTTTAATAATATAATATAATTAAATAACATTTTATTAAAAAACTTTAAGGATTTATAATTTTTTGAAGTGTAAAAATCTTGTCAAATCTTATTAATTATCAAATTTATATGGCTATATTTTATAGTTTTTGGATAATTTTGGGGATTTTTAGAGTAAAATGTTTTAAGAAAAAAATGGAAAATGGCTAATAAACCTTATCCATGCCTAAGAGAGAGAAATTTGAATTAGGAATGCCCACCAAAAAATAAATTTTGATATTATAGTTGTTTCATCTTCATACAATTTAGGAAGAGGACCATTCCTTGTCCACCCCAAATTGTGGACAAGTGAACACCTAATAGGCCACAAGTTAAGTGCCATGAACAAGTTATTTGTCACTTGTTCTCTACCTGTTGTTATCCACCTTCTTCTAGCTAAACAAGTCTACCACTCCTAATTATACGTACATTTCTCTCTCTCTCTATTGGAATGACACCCATAAAATCAATTTGTATAATACGCTTGTCTCGTCTTTATATAATTTAGAAAAAAATATTTAATACTTCACTGCAAATTTTAAAATATAAATACTTATAAATATATGACTCTACTATATAACTATTTTTTTAATGTATTGTTACTATCACTTCATTTGATTATAAAAAAAGATTTGGCATTAACAATGAAGACAGACGGATGGACAAATTAAATGATAAATGCAACAAAATTTGATATTAAACCGTTTATTTTTTTAATCATTCAAGGATGTTATGCCGTTTATTTATTATAAAAAAAGATTTGGCATTAACAATGAAGACAGATGGACAAATTAAATGATAAATGCAACAAAATTTGATATTAAACCGTTTATTTTTTTAATCATTCAAAGGGATGTTATGCCGTTTATTTATTATAAAAAAAGATTTGGCATTAACAATGAAGACAGATGGACAAATTAAATGATAAATGCAACAAAATTTGATATTAAACCGTTTATTTTTTTAATCATTCAAAGGGATGTTATAGTTAAATTAATTTAATAGTACTATATTTTAATAGTACTAACGGATGTTATAGTTAAATATCATATTTAACTTTTGTTTCTGAGATGTAATCATAATAATTTAGATATATAAATATCATGCATACCATCATAAAGATTTTAAATAAATACTTTATTTTGTTCGAAGAGTTGTCTTGAAAGGACAATATTTAAATACATACTTTATTAAGTTCAAAGGGTTGCCTTAGGAAGACTCGAGGGGAGATTGAAGGCATTTTATAATATTCAACTTTGTCTTGATTGAGAGCAAGCATATAGGGAAGGACTTAGCCAGATTTTCTTTTTTCGTGGGTCCATTTAGCAATACATGGAGGAAATGCTAGCCGTAGGAAGAATAAGTAGGTAGTTCATTTGTATGTTGTGTTGATTCATTTTCTTGAATAATTGTTTCAATTTTAAATTGAGGGGACTTCTTAAATTTTAGGAGGTCAGTTTAAAGAGAGACTTATTTTTTATTCTTTAGTTGTTTGTTATAATGGTATTTTAAGAGCTTAGTTTTATTAAAAATTAGGTAATTGCTTTATTTTAGGGAAGGATTGATTTTGACATGTAAATAGTTGATGGACTTAAATGTGGTTCTAGTTTCATTATGTCCCAACCTCATCTTTATCCATCCATTCATTTTTCTAGGAGTTAAGAGGTAAACGATGATATTGGGTTGGGTATTTTCACATGTTTTTAATTAGTTTGGGAAGCGATATAAGTGTTAACATGCACTTATATTTACATGTGTTTAGTGTTTGGGTGTGAGTGAGTGGGGTCCTAGAACCTAAGAACCTACTCTAGAGTATGATTAACCACCCACTTATGAGAACTCCCTAACTTTTTTGCATTCACTCATCTTGAGGTAACGACTATGATTTTTAGACAAGGCTATCATTTTCTACTGGGATATTTTCTAAATTCATTCTTGGGTAGCTAAGTGTGAAAACTATAGCCATATAGTGGTATTATCTAGACAAAACGAACACCTTACAAAAGGTTTGAGGGTCCAAATATTTAGACTTTCACCCAAAAAAATAGGTCAATCAATTATATTGCAATTAAATCAAGTATGCTAAGAGATGGAGCAATAGAAGAGAAGGCAACAGATCACCAACATATGTTGATGTAAGGTATGTCATCAAAATACTCGAGAAAAACAAGTAAACCATATGATACAGAAGAGGATTATGCACATATGTAGATTAGGAAGATACATTATATTTTTCTCTATGGTTGGTTATTTTATACAACCTTTGTGTTCATTTCCAACCATAGTCTCCAGTGTGAAAGAAATTCATAGGCTCCTTCTTTCACAAAGCTTCTTTATTATTTAGTCATACCCATGAAATATTATATTCTTTAAAAATCCAAGTACTTTATTTTTTTTAATATGGTTCCATAACTTCGAATAAGGGATGTCACCTTGTCGGCACTAGTTTGGGTGCCTAACCTCAGAGGGCCCAAAAAATTGAATGTTCGACCTTGACCTAGTAATGACTTGGCTACATAAACTCCAACCAGCTAAGATACCCTACGAGGCTCCAACTATTTTATCTATAATTACTAAATTAATTTAAAGTTTCATGGATGCAACTTGCAAGACATGACAAAATAATATGAGTTAATGATGATGCAATGCATTATGCAATAATAATTACTAAATTGATTTAAAATTTCGAGTATGCAAAAAGTTGAATGTTTAGATTTGTTCATGGGCCGGCCATGCATAAGTAAACGGATAAGTCGTAGTCTATATTGTAAACATGACATAAATTTAAATCAATCATATGTATTTTCTATGTGTGTGATTATTCATTTTATTATAAATGCATAAATAAAACGAGTAAGTTTAAAAAAGAGTCATAGTCTAACCTATAAATATAACATAAATATTAATCAACATATGTATTTTATATGTATGTGATTATCCATTCGATTGAAGACGCGTAATTAAACGGATAAATTGTAATCAATACTATGAACATATTAATATTAAAGTAGGGTTTGGCAGTACAAGTTCTTTTTATCAATGATAACATGTTGCCAAGGAATTTTTAGACAAAATTGTCTAGGAGGAACACTATTATAGACACTGCTAAGTAAAATATGGATATTAAATATTATAAACATTGCACTATTCAGATTCAAATATCGCAACTTTGGAAATGGAAAATGCACTTTTCGAATTGAAATTCACACTTTTTGAATTGAAATTCATGCTTTTTTATTTTATTTTAAATTCACCCCTTCATAATAATAAAAAATGCACTTTTAGGGTTTGGAAGTAATAAAAAACACCATTTGAATAGAAAAACACACTTTTTAAACCTATTGTCGCTTTCAGAACCAAATTTTTCACTTTAGAAAGGTTGATATTAACACTTTGAAAAGCCAAATTCACATTTTTTTCAATAAAGACTATAAAATTAAAAAAAAGTAAATCATAGTCTAGACTATAAACATAACATAAATATCAATACATATATATTTCTATGTACATGGGATTATCCATTTTATCAAATACCCATAAGTAAACGGTAAGTCATAGTCAAGACTATAAACATAACATTATTTTTAATCAACATATCTATTTTCTATGTATGTGATTATCCATTTTATTTAATGCGTATCTTTTAATAATATTTTTTTTTAAATAATGTCATTTTAATTAGAGAGTTTTAAGGATCTATAATTTTATTGATGTGTATAAATCTTGTCGAATCTTACTAATTATGTGGGTGTGTGTGTAGAGAGAGAAAGAGAGTATTTTGAATTAAGAATGATGACCTTAAAATAAATATTGATAATACATTTGTCTCATCTTCGTATAGGAAGAGGACCCTTCCTTGTCCACCCCAAATTGTGGACAGGTGAACACCAAATAGGCCGCAAGTTAAGTTCCATGAACAAACCACTTATACTATGAAACAAGAACTTTACACTAAGAACGAGAACTCTAGCCATAAAAACGATGATTTTTGCATAAAAAACACCAAAAACACCCCCAAATAGAAAAGTGTTGATACCAACATACACATTTTTTTGGGGGTAAAAAGTAGAGCCATGGCATAAACATCCCATATCGTTGTTTACAAACGCTTTAAAATCAACCCCTAAATTGTAAAAATATTTTTTTTCTTCAAAAGATAAATTACAACTTTTTTGAAACTTGCATAATAAACAGAAACAAATATTTCATAAATAATTTCACCTCTCTAACCATATAAAATCAAACAAATTATTCCGTGATTCATAATGAAACCATATATTAAACCACACAAGAACAAATGGTTCATATAAATATTCAAAAACTCCTTTAGAGTTTCAATTACAAACATCATACTAATAAAAAACATCTGAAATTATTCATGTGAAATTATTCAAATTCATCAATGGATTCTGACACCCCGTCAGAATCTATATTTTCCACAGATGAAGGACTAGATATAATAATAATAAAAAACCCTAACCCCCCATTAAATGATACTTGCAACAATTAGTAGGGGTGGATGAGTCACGACATTTGATACAAGAATAAGAGTGCTAGTGATGAAGGCAATCCTAGTGAAGAAAATGGAAGATGGAGAATTGATGCCAAATATTACCTACAATATAACATTGTAGAAGTGAGGATTGTAAAGAGGAAGAAAAGAGGCAATGAATGGAGAGTGAAGCATAGTCTGGAAATTAGGAAAGGATCAAAGAAAGAACAGAAACAAAGTACTCAAGAGCTATTTTTTCCAACACATGTTGAACGACCTTCTCTAATAGTTCCCCTTCGTCACTAGTTTTGCGCACACGCAAAAGAATTGAACCGATGAGAAACGTTATAAGATATCCAATGACATAAATCTATATAATAGACTCCAAAAAAATGTTATAGAATAACCAAAGAGGAGGTTTAATTCTCACCCATTACACGCTTTGAGCTTGAAACCGCTTAAATCTGCAGCACGAGAAAGAGCCGCATGAGAAAGAGCAATATTCTTAAACTCTAGGATGTCATCTTAAAGAGGGACCTAGTCCTTAGTTTCTTATTATAATATAGTATTCTTCACATTTTGTGTGATTTGAGGTTAAGTTTTGAAATTTTAAGGGTTTTTTTATTAGAAATGAGAGGACTTTACATATTTTTGGGGAGGATTTACCTTGACATGTATCTAGTTGATGGACTCAAATGTGGTTTTAGTTTCATTGGATCCTAACCTCATCACCGTCCATTCATTATTCTAGGAGTTAAGAGGCAAAGACGGATGTTTCTTGGGTATTTTCCCATGTTTTAAATTGGTTCGAGAAGTGATATTGTCACACACCTCAAAAATTTAAAAAAAAAATGTACCTGTATTTAATCATACAATTCTTAACAAGCAATCTTACTCAAGTGTTAATTTAATGATGCTTATGAGTTACTAAATTTATTTCGCTTACTATGTCAGGTTTCACCAGCTCTGGTAATGGAAAGGTCCACCTGTTGCATTCAACTACACTCGAAGGTGATGTTTTACAGTTTCCTTTTTTTTTCATTTTATCAGGTTTACTAGGGATTTAATAGCCCCAAGGGTTGGGAGACTATACCATAGTATTTATCCCACCCGTTAATGTAATAAGGTTTTTATTAAAGGTCTAGAGGCCATAGGCCTTACCATAGCCTAAGCTCATGGTATAAAAATGTAAGGGACTCCGTCCTAAGGCACGAAGGTATAAGGTTTTTAACACGTAAATGGATATGGTCTATACCATAGTGTACAATGTTAATATAAAATAACCCTTCGTTGGTTTTCAATGCAATGGTGTGAATTTTATAATGTATAGTTCTTTGCATAGTTGAAAAGGGTTGCAACAATGATTTGAAATGTTATTATTGCTCTGTTCGATGTTTAAAAGTGTTGTAATTTAAGTTGACTCGCCTTAAAAGTGTGTCCTGGATGCGAGTTGACAGCGCAGACATGCCTCTACACTAGTCTCGTGATTACATCCTAGCCGTCCATTTGTAAGGCTCTATAGTTAGGGTTTTGTGCAGCTTTAATGTGGCCTTCATTGTCTGAACCCTGCATTACTGTTGTTTTTTCTGTAAGAGGGAGAGAGATGAACGCTGCTCTTGTTAATGGATAAATGATGGTTTTGTTATGCAACCACTGCTAGTGAATGATGTTGGTGTACTTGGTTTCTTTCCAAGGTGTTTCGATTCTTTCTCATGACTGTTAGGATTATTAATCCTCCCTTGTCCAAATTTGGTCATATGTCTAAATCGAGAGTCATGTCTAAATCGGGAGTCCATCCAGTCTATTCA
>LPNX010578825.1:0-26999 GCA_001517045.1 Pseudotsuga menziesii | reverse complement strand
GCCTTTTGCACTGTTTCATTCTTCAATTGCTGAGTAAATTGTGAGATCTTCTTTGTGAGTTGTGTATTTGTCTACAGATCTATATGCTCAAATTTACAATGACATCCATGGTCATCTACAACTCATTTCTTTGCTCATCCATCTACTCCATTTCGTCGTTGCCTTCACCTAAAAGAAATGGTTCTACTTCTGCAATTTTTGCTTAAAAGAAGAATTATTTCTAAAGATTCTTTGTATCTTAACTGCAATGTGGGTTTGTGTAGGACACAAAGGGGTTCACTAGTGAGGCAATATCATATCACGCCCATTCATATTGGGGGTTTAAATACTCCTAAAAACCTCAAAAATATATTTCCTTGTATTAAGGGGTCAAGGGAGGGTTTTTAATTTGACATAGTAATATAAATATTGGGGGTTATTTTATCTAGGTGGGATGAGGAATAACCTCCATATCATGGTATGGATTAATACTTCTAAATTATGGGCCCAATTCATAGCTATAAATTGAGGGTTGAATTCATATCATTCCTAGTTTTTGCTAAGGAATAACCTCCAAATCATGTTCTAGATTCATACCTCCAAATCATGGGATGGATTCATATTAGTCATAATTATTGCTATGGAATAAATTCCAAATTATGTGATGGGTTTATACATCCAAATCATGGACTCGATTCATATCAGTCCTAGTTTCTTGAGTGCTCAAGTATTATCAGCTAGCCAACTTTGTGTTATTGGAGAAATATCAAAGATGTCTTCAATTCAAATTGTAGTAGTCCATGCATGTTTCTATGTTGGCACAAACATTAGAACTAGTTTTCCTTTCTTTTTCATGTTGAATTATTGATGTGTCCCTTAGCTTCATCTTCATCTGATTGTCTGCATTCAAGTCTCAAAGCTACGTTCATAATTGTAATTTTAATTCTTGTATGCAAGGTATCTATCTTGATATTGTATTGTATTTGAAATGAACATATGTCAAAATCTAAATCCTTATTTACATACCATGTGTTATCATTACCATGAAATGGTAACAGATAAGAATCACCATCTTTGTATCTCTATAACTATTGCATGCTTGAAACTTAACAATGGATTTTTTTCCCTCTCCTGTAAAGATAAAAAAACTAGATATAACCCAAGAAAACATAACTAAATGTTGTTAATTCCCTTGATTGGAAGAATAAATGTAGAGGAAGTGGAGGCAATTCATTGGATCTTGTGAATGACCCAAATCCAAGGTATGCACATGATCATATTGTGTTATTGGAAAGTAAGAGGAATTTTTATATGTTGCTTTGTGTTCAAACATCAATGATGTTTGTTTTGATAGGAAGGTAAGGAATTCCATCCAAGAAAGGGTTTCAATTTTTCATTTTTATGGGTTTAATTTATTAACCTTATAGAAATCATGATCTCTCTATGGTTATACTTGTATTTACATAGTATAAAATTGGTAGATTAGCAGGATATGGTGTGGAACATCTGTAATTATCATCTTTTCTAAGCGTTGCACTAACTAGGACTATCAATATTTTACATGATTTATTACATTGATCTCTTGAATGGGTTTCCTTTCATGCATTTTTCCTTCCCCATTACTATTGCATTTGGTCTTCCAGTATCCAATGCTACAAATTGATTAGTTTCCTATGCAATCCCAATGGGATCATTATTATCATTATAATATTATTTTATTTAGAATCCTATTTGTTTATACTAAGATGTGTTAGGGATCTTGTACGGTTACAACTTGGTAATATCATATAAAGGGTGTATTAAAAATAGGTTGATAAAAATGGATACCTACAATATCTAGTGAAAATAGGGGTTTTCTAAATTGGAAAAGTATATTGGGAGGGGGGTTCAACAATACAATTTTAGGAGGGATTTTCCAATATTTAGTCAAATGAGGAATATTCATTAATATCCTGCAACTGATCATGCTATGTAACGCGTTCACTGAGTGAACCCCCCGTGGTGTATGAAGAGGAGGGATAAGGGCCTTCTCGGAGGAGCCGACCCCTGGCCTCTCTGCAACTCACACCAGGTAAGGGAAAATGTGTTAATATTTTTGTTCAACTTGTTTTATACCATGTTTAGGGTTTTTTTTTACTGTAATTAGAATATTTGTTGTGGGTTCGAACATTGGAGAGGAAGGTGATCGGGTCACCTCCTCCCAGGCCTACGTCTTGGAACGCCTAATGTGAAATAACAAAAACCAATCTTTGTTTTCTTTTCATATTATTGGTATTGAAACAATGCAAGCACCATTGCTTACATATCATATGGTTTGCTGCAGGTAATTAATCCTAAGCCTAAGGAGCCGAGAGGAGAGGAACTCCATCTCTGCACAAGATAAGTGTTATTTGTTTTCGTTCAACCCCCAAGGGGTTTTCACACTGGTTACAGAGGGATTTTATAGCCTTTCTCTCTCTACCTGGTTTAAGTGTACTAGGTTTAATTCTTTAATGGTTGCATGATACTGTGGGTGCCATCGCGGATGGTCTTACCTCCACATCGTTGGATCTGTTATTGAAGTTTATTCATGGTTTATAAACCAAGGTGGAATCCATTGTAGATGGACTCACAACCACACCCTGTACAATTTGTTTACTGTATAAATAATTGGAAACGATCCTTAGGGTCTCTGTTGTGAAAATACTCCGTGGTTATTCTTTTATTTACAAGTTTCCATCATTCGATGGTATTGTAACTATGCATATGTTTTGATAAAATTGTTTTATGAATAAAATATTATTTTCTGTTTATAATGCGAGCATGTAGAAATAATAAAATATCAGTTTTTGTTATTGAACCGTAAGAGGGTTTAATATGGTTCCTACAACATCGGTTAGCTATTGAAATAATGCATTGTTTTACTCATTTGTGTAACGATGGAAGCCATTTAACATAAGATTACGACCATAATCTTTAAACGTGTTATTGTTTATGCGACGCATTGAGTCTTGCGACTTCGGTGGAGTAGTTTAAATGTGGAAATCGTAGTTTAACAGTTAGTATGTATGATTGCGATTTGGTTTGGATTTAATTAAGATTTGCTTAATGTATTCTTTAATGCTCGATGGACGTCGTGGATGGAATTACTACCGTTCTTTGGAATTGAAACCCTTGCATTTGTGATTTGTTTACTTTGTAGATTTATACAATTTCCTTGAATCTGGTTATGAATGTTAACATGAGATCCGTAAAGGATTGGTTAGATAATTTATATATTAGTTATAATTATCCTATAGGTGATTGTTTGTATAATATTGGTACTATATAAACATATAACTCTATGGCTGTAGATGAATGTGATTCTAGGATTAGTAGTTGGCTAGAATGTAAATCGTAAAGTTTGTCTATCTAACTGATAGTTCATAATCATTTTAATCTTGGTTTATTTACTAGGTTTTCCTTGACTTCATTCTATTTGTAAATCATTTAGTATTTAAACATTTACCTATTTCTACTGTAATTTAAAATTTAAATATGTTAACTCCACTAATGTAATTGAAATTAAACTAGATCTACAACATAGGAAAATAACAGATATAATTTGACGATATTTACATATTTAAGTAGAGAATTTGATTCTCCATCATATAAATCTTTGAGAAATACCTAACTCGAGTATGGATGCCTGATCTAAGAAAATTTCCTAAATACTATTTATCATTCGTAAATATATCCAAAACATAAACAGGTTTAGGATTTATACAAAATCAAATCGATATAGGTTAGATAACTTTGCAATAAGCTTAAGAAAACATTTATACTTAATGAAAATAACAACAATTCCAGATATATAATAAAACAACCTACTGTAAATAAAAACATAGATGAATACCCTAGCACCACTGCTGGGAAAACATAAATGGAATAGTAGTTCCTCCCAACCAACTCCTAGAGTAGCCAAGTTACTTTCTCCAAAACCCATGAGCCTATTCGTTGAACCACAAGAGAAAAATCCACACAATGTGCCATCTCTTGCATTATCATATTCAATCTCCATCCAATGCTAGCCTCTTGCTTGCTAATGGACATACTACTATATAGTATTTTTCCTAGGACTTGGTCATTTATGAGCCTCCTGCTCTTTAGCACTCAACTAGGAGTTGTGACCTAATTTTGGGGAATATGCCTCCTGCACCTTGAGTTCTCACTCAGTAGGCTTCATCTACTTGTATTTTCCTCTTATGGGTCAGAAAACACTCTTCAATCACTACAACAAAACCCTGTGATTAACGTTTCTTTTAGCTTCCTTTTTAACGCCCACTATCACTTTTAGTGTATTTTTCATCAATTTTTGGACAAAGTGGATGCTTTTCCACAGGATGGCACTTTCAATGGCATTATTTTCGTCCCTTTTTAAACCTGGCGCTATTTTGGACATTAATTAACATCCCAATTAACGTCCCAATTAGCGTCCCAATGTGCATCCCAATTAACATCCCAATTAGCGTCCCAATTAACATCCCAATTAATGTCCCAATTAGCGTCCCAATGTGCATCCCAATTAACATCCCAATTAGCGTCCCAATTAGTATCCCAATTAGCGTCCTTTTTTAAAGCTGGCACTATTTTGGATTATAATTAGCATCTCAATTAATGTCCCAATTAGCATCCCAATAAACGCCCCAATTAGCATCCAAAAAATTATGATAAATCCCTATAGGAGATAGCTCCATTTGTGAGCATGAAGTGTGATGTTACAAACCTAGGTACCATATCTAGAAGAGTTTGAAACAAAGAAGGAGTACAAGATCAAGCATGGTTGAGGAATCCAAGGTTATAAAGTTGCAACCATACAATAGGTCATACTGATAAGAAGACATTTTTGTGTCGGACCATTGGTGTCTTAACATAATTTTGAAGCTATAATATGAGATTTTATAAATGGGGCTATTCATGAGAGTAATATAGTGGCTAATAGTACATAAATTGTTTGGAATTCTAAGGGTTTTTAATGGGCATAACTATGGTGGCTTCAAAAATAATTTTAAAAAATATTAAATATGAGTGGATTTATTCTTTAACATAGAGTAGAGATGTTCCTGTATGCAAGTGCTTACAACCCCCCATACCATCCACTCATGGCAAGATTCAAAGTCGGTAGGTGGTAGACATGCATGTGCGAAGATGGAAATTGAAAACATGGTGGTACACTGACAAGGAATGATATTTAAATACAATTGCATGTGAAAGGGTTCTCAATGAGACTCCTTTAATTGATGTTTTGCATGGCTTATATCCTACAAATTTGCAACTCTCATACAACAACCAAAATTGCGTACCCATACTTTGACAATTTCTTAAGGGAATCCTTTCTTTGGCTCAACTCCTCTGGTCATGTACTTTGTCAATATCTGACTCCTTCCAGGACCAATCCTACCCACCAGGGCTGCAATTTGGCTTCAGCCTTTCCCATCAAACTAGATTTTACAATGGTCACATGTCATGGGTGCCCTTCACTTTTCCAGTTACTCAACTCATAAGCTAAGAATCCAATAATAGAATGGCATTCAAGACACTATAACAGAAATACAAAAAGGTTGTAGTTACAAAAAAATTCCCCTGATTAGAAGAAGAATACTCTTTGAATTCTATTGGAAAATCTGATAAATACATAAAGGTGATACAGATATCAATTTACCACTATCCCATCTAAATAGAAACTTGCCACCTAATTAAAAAAAAATTCCAATACAACTAGTCATATGTCATGTCATAATAGCATACCACGTCTGTGGCCCCTTGCTATCAATGATATAAACATATGCTATTTATGTTTCGACGTTAAACTATAGGTATATCTACCAAGAGTTCAAAATATAATGGAAACCCAATATTTATTAATGAGAGCCAAAATCTAATTAAGTTTTGTACTTACATTCATTTCATTAACTTGAACACTGTCAAAAGGGAAACAGAAATGATAGATGAGACATCGAGTGTGACTGCTTTCAAAAAAATACCAACAATACATGAAAAAAACAAATATATGTCCTTAGGTTTCAGCCTGTAGCAGGGAGGGAGGGGGTTGTTTGTTTACAATCCTAAGGGACAGTGGGAATTGACTTATGCTTGGTGGTTAACAGTGACCAGCTATAATAACACAGAAGCAACATCCTTAAATCAAGTGATAAAAATTCTAAGAGCCAGGAATATTCAGACACTGATTGATAATGGAGACTCGACGATTATCATTTGAAAAATTAGAGACTTGACTCCCTTTGCACCATAATGTCTTGCAAGAATCATCTCTAGACCTAGAATTCAAAGAATTGCAATTATTTTGACTTGGGGAATACTATCAATCCTCTGATGATTGTGATCATTAAATCAGGACACGGATTCAATGTAAAATAAGGGTATGCTATAGAATCAAGGATTTCTTGAACAATATGCGGATCTTATCAGTAATTTGCACCCAGGAATATTGACAATATAAAAATTAGGAATTGCATGCACCTTGAATCGCAGGACAAGTTGCAAAGTTCACCATGTCACATGAAATAGAGTTTAAATTCTCCCTGATGTATTCTTGCTTGGGCAGCGGATTGAATTTATGGGTTATGAGATGGGTTATCATAGCAGAGGTGGGATATATCAGGCTTGTCTGGGGTGTTTCTTCATTCCGTCAACACTAATCTGCATCCTAGTAGTTGAGTAGAGATCTGTAGAACTCCAGATAGCTCAGCATCAAGGGGAAGCAGTGGATGTATATGCGTACTTAAGGAAATATCTGAGGAGGTTTTGCAGTTTAGATTGGAAGAGAACACCAAATCTCAGAACATACTAGAAACAATTTGGGCTCTTCTTCATTGCACTAGTGGTCCAACCTGTTGACCTAAGGCATTTTGGGACATGGGAGAAGGTAATCCAACTTGATTTTCAATTTGTTTATTTTTTTAGGAACATTTGAGCCCTTGGGTATCCAATATTTTGAGACTACATTTCCTCACTACTCTGGGTGGAAACCCTCCTAACTTCACAAAGTTGTGAGACTACCTCTGCTACAATGGATGGTCATAGGCATATAAGTCATTTTTCATGTAAAATAGCAAAATATTGCATGGTAATAAGAAGGATGGTGCACAATACTAAATATCTTCAAGTAGGAGTATCCCATTTCAACAATAGATTGTTTTCACAATTACAATTTCAACTGGTTCGAAATTCAGTGCCGAAAGTCAAAGTGGCAATACAAGGTGAACAAATTAAGAAAATTGTTGTAGTTTTAGACTTAGCCAAATGTTCAAATTCAAAGACTTCTCCTCATCAAGACTCAGTCAACTGCACAAAGGAAGTGGCTATGGAGGAAGACACAGTCCAACAGAGACATGGAGATATGGAAAATGAAGAACTTAGCTCCAGTGTTCGAAGCAAAGGATCAGCTGGAAGCCCATAATGGGAAATATTTTCACTGAAACATTAAGAAGTTTATCTATTATTACTCAATAATATTAGGGAATTTATATTGAAGTAAGGAATTCAATTTTGTGGAAAAAAATGTAAGGGTAATGCTCGTTGTAGACAAACATCTGTCAATTTTCATATATTTTAATTTCTCATGCCTACACTCCCTGAATAAATGTAGCAACTGATTTTACAGTGCATCTACAGCTTTCTTTTAATACAAAATCTATACATTTCAATTAATATAAATAGAACATACATCCCACAAGAGTGAAAATTTAAGTCATGCTCCCCACTTCAAAGTTGTTGATTCTCAAAAATTATCCTACTAGTTAATGATACATAGCTTGAAAATGCCCCAAGGTGAACCACTTGCTATGCTTGGATAAAATGTCCTTTCACCCACTTCATAGAGTTCCAGGTTTCACTTTTTGCTTGCCCGCTTATTGTACTGTAGAACTATATCATGTGCCCTTTCTTCTCCACAAGTTGGGCCATTCTGCATCCACATGGTCTCTTCTAATAGGACTTGTAGCAATTGCTCCATTAGGATCCCTTACTGTAACTCCATTAGATGCAATCGGTCTCACACCACGCATCGGTGGTCCATGCATGTTATCAGATTTGCTTGATTCTCTGGGAACTATTGACAAATCCCATTAGAGCCGTCAACTGCGGCTCTGCGCTTGAACTTCTTAATAGGCTTATGTACCTCTGGCTCACTTTCATTCTTGCACTTTCCTTGCACTGCATCACCCTCTGACACAAAGGAGGAAGACATCATTGTGAAAAAAATTTTAAGAATTAAGCACAATTATTTATGCTCTTGATGGAAATGCAGGACACACAAAAGAACAAAAGTTTGAATGAAAATATAACAAGTGAAAAATATTATAGACAAATAGAAAAACACATAAAAAGAATCACTAAGCGAAAACCAAATCAAAAGAAAGGATTTGCAGAGACATACCTTTATCAGAAGTATTCAGTTTTGGCTTCCATTTTTGTTGTTGTTTGGACTTGTGTATTCCCGCTACCACATCATTCCCCTTCATTGCTTGTTGTAATATGTTTGTCCCTGCTTGAACCTTTTCTAGAGATTGTTGACCTACATCATTTAAGCTCTTGCTCTTGACAGAGCTCTATTTACTCTTTTTTGGAAGAGAATTTGAGTGGTTCATTATTTCTGGATTTAGTTCCAGGAACACAAATAAAGCACGCATTATTTCTGGATTTAGTTCCCTTTCAAAGATTATATTTTCCCTTTTTCTTTATCTCCTCAATTGTAATCACTCAAAGTATAGAACACACCTTAAATAATAACTAGCTAAAAAATAGCAATCCATAGATCCTAACATGGTCTCTTAAAATATTAAAAAGTTGATAATCTATCTTGTATCGTCTGTAAGGTATGGGTTTCTATCAGCAATGGGAAAAAGTAAATGCTTAAACTGTGTTAAGTATGTTGTAGCTGTACCATCCTCGGATTCTTGTACCTCTTCTCTTGCAGTAAACAAGGTCAACAAATAGAGAAACTTGAGATTTCATACTCTGAAGGTTGGATTTAATGTTTAAGTTAAGAGTTGGTTGTCTTAAGTAAGAATCAAATAACTAACATGGACTACAAAACAATGCAATGTTAGTGCAAAATCTAGCTGAAGACATGTCCAATTAACTTGGAGAAGCACAACATGTTTAAGATTGCTTCTGTGTAATTGTACAAATTTTTCACATGAGAATTCTTAAACAACTAAATGCATAGACACAAAAACAAACTCTTCAAGTGGAACTGAGTAGCAAATAATTAAATTATCAAGAAACAAGGACATCTTGAAGAAGAACTAATGTTCCTCCAGTTTATTATGTAACTGGTAATTGTTGTCTTCTAAATATGCCATACTTAAATATTTTTTGTTATCTTCAAAGATATTTGAAACTGATTAAATTCAACTAGATCTTAAAGCAGATAACAATGCATGAGATTTTAGAAAATGGCAAGCCTTGGTTACTATAATCTGAATTATTCAACACCAGAGTCCACAGAGATGGCTTGTTCCTCATATATGACAGGAGGTCTTTTTATTATTCTAATATACAACTATGCTTGTCAGTCCTATTTTTTGCAGGTGATGTTACACTTTTGACTCATTTGCAATGGCATTTTTGTAGTTGTCACTATCCTATTTGCTTGGAATCTGCTTACTCTCTCACTCAGACTATTGTAGTTTCCTTCAATTAGCATGTGTAGTTGCTTAGAATCAAAATCAACCTTCAAATAACCACCTTCACCAAATTTGGATGGAATTGACCTTCACTCTACTTGCTTGGAATAAGTTTGATTTCCCTTTGAAAAGAAGTGGTTGAACTGTGAACTGTAAAGTTTGAACATTTCAATTGTAGCTACCAATAAGCTTGAAACAATGAACTGGACCATGGTGTATTGAAATGGACACTTTTTCCCCCATTTTGGAAACCAATTCAACATTTTCCTAGAATCTGTGCAAAATACCTAACCTCCTACCAATTTACTTTACTAGTCCTAGAATAGGGGAAAGCCATATCATCTATGATACCACAAGGACATATACTAGATCAGATCAAATAAGATAAGACAATCTTATAAATTTCCAACAAATGACCATAAATATTGATCTTTTTTAGGATTTCATATGAGTGCGGGCAAGGGGGTGATGCTACATATTTCTAGGGATTAAAATATGTCACCTATATTAAAGATTCTACAACAAGTACATTTGTGAGATCAAGAAAGGATAATCACAATTACATNGGAACCCTAAGTTGGTTAAGGTGGTTCAACCATCCAACTCCTAAACTCAACATTATAATATTTCATTTGTCACTTGTCACTAATACAATGAGAATATTACAGTTACATTTTTGTATTATATTCTAAGTTCTAACACCCCCCATTAACAGGAAAATGACATTTTCAACTTATTTAGCTTGTAACACAAGTCTAAAGACTTTTACAATTCTAGGCTTTTGCAAAGAAGAATCACAACTAAAAAGTACAAAATATACTACATATGGGTAAACTCCCATCCATTTGGTCTCTTGGGTAACAAATCACAGTGCTTGCTTCTTTTCCAGAAGACCACCTAGTCATGTGATGTGTTGTCAGCAACAACTATTTCTTTAAACTCTCCACTAATTCTTTGTTTGATTGCCATCACCCTCTTGCCGAAGACAGAAGACTCACTATTAATTAGACAATTACAATATAACATGCATTCCTCATGGAAGTATTCTGTTAGACTAAATGCTTGCTTAAGAGTTAAATTGGTCTGACAAAGGAATTAAGGCCAGTTACTTCAACATACCCTTAATGGGGCCACATCAATTATCTTTTCTCCTATCCAGGAGACTGCAGAAAGTTTTATGCCTGGTTTCATTTTCCTTGTATCAAAATTTTCTATTATCTTAATGTCTGGTTTCATTTTCCTTGTATCAAAATATTTTTTTGTCTTAATGCTGGTTTCATTTTCCTTGTATCTAGTACCATATGTTTAATGTCTACACCAGCACCAAAAAAGTGCCACTGGAGGCTGCTTTCCACAATAGGCATAGAATAAAGACTTTTCTATTCCTTCAAAGTCCATTATATATCCACCTTCTATCAAAGTCCAAGACATCTTTCAGCATGCCATATGCCTGCTGCATTTTATCTGGAACAAAAAAGAGTTATATTTCTCTTTTATCATGGTCAACATCTATACCAAGCCGATGGATGTTGCAATTTTGTTGAATATGAGAAACAAGAGAATGTATATTGTTATTATTCTTCCCACACAACCTCTTCAAAAGGAAATTTTCAACATAAGTAGCACTACTAGTTCTACTAAGAGTACCCGGAGTTAAGGAACGAGTTGGGGGCTTGGTGTGGTTCCTCTAGTAAAGCTGTGAAAGAGAGGTAGGGTTTTGTGGTTGTATCCTTCTCTAATAGGTTCAGTAAGAGATAAAGCAATATATAATGGCAAAAAGGAATTATAACTTGGGAAAGTTATACTAAAGTTTAAGACTAAATGAGTAATAGAGGAGTAAAGTATAAGTTCAATGGAAGTGTAGTTCTAGTTATCCTTGTTTAGTAATAGTTAGTGAAGTGTAGTAATGGTTGTATAAGTTGAGTATCAGTAGCAGTATAGTAAAATATAGAATTTGTAAAGTATCATAAGTAAAATATCATTGTTTTTCAAGAAAAAGGGCAATTTTAAGAAATGCAAGTTCTTGAGTGGAATCAGTGATACCATCACCAACAACACTACGGTCTTTCTTATTATTATTGTTCCCCTTTGGCTTCACTACCATAAATTGTAGGTCACCTAACAAGCAAGGAAGGAAGCTACTTAATTTACTATAATAGATGGTTCATACTCTCATAATGATGCCTTAATATTAACAATTCTCAGATAAAAGACTTTGTTTATGGCATCATCTAGGGTAGCAAAAAAAATTTCACATTTTATCTACAAATCTTCTCTTAATCCTCAACAAATATTTGACTCATTTCATCAGGAGATAACTTAGTCTCACATATAGCTAAGGAAAATTGCAATCTATTTATAAAATATGTAACAACTTCCATTTTACCTTGTTTTACATGGGTTAAACTAACCAACTCATATAAATTTGCAGGTCTAAGATAATGAATTCTTCAAACTTTGGTATAAAGCTGATCAAAGGTTTCTATTCAATTTTCAGGGATGTTTTAGAACCACTCAAAATTTATTCCTATCAAAGTGCATGGAAAGAGTTTTTCCATAACATAAGGCCATGCCTTAAAGTCCTAACATATGATAGAATTTTAGAAGGTGAGCTTGTGCATCACCTTTGCCATCATACAGAGGCAAGTTAGTAAATAAATGAGGAAATATGGTATACTATATATCGGGGTGTAAAAGAGACTTAAAGTAATTCCTAGTGACAGGACCTAAGGGGACTTGTCTAGTAGTAGGAATTTGACTAAAAGAAAGTACAACATGTAATACAAAAGCTGCATGAGTTGTATTATTACGTGTAAATACATTATAATATGGTGGCAACTACTGTGATAATGGTGTAACCGATGATGGTGTAACCATAGGATTATATTGTTTCTGTGATAAAAAAAAAGGAAATGGATTTGAATGTGTGGGAACAGTGGAGGAGCTATGGGGTATGGAATGGGACTATTGTGATGATGCTTAAGATGTAGTAGTAAAAGATCAAATGTTATGAGGTGGTATAGTGGCTAATTTTTCATTTAAACTTGTAGAGATTGTTGTGCAATAAACTTAGGTTGCGAGAGGGAAAGGATAAAAATGTTAAGTATATAAAGGTGGAGTGGAAGCACCAGATAAAGGCATTGAAGTGGTGCATTTTTTAGATGTGTTAGGGAAACTAGCTAAAAATATTGCACAAGTTATAAAAGGACAATAACCAAATGGGACTGAATTATAAGTACCATTTCAGGAATCCACGCAGGTGGTATGGATCAAAGTATCTATTTTGGTGGAAATGTGTCTATTAAATGGAGGCAAAGTGGATGTTGTTGTAGGTCGAGTGGAATGAACGGGAGGAGTGGAGTGGACCCCGAATTATTTAAAGAAGATTCATTATTCTAAATATGTGACCTCATAAAAGTGGACAAATCTATGTGACACATCACATAATAACCAGAGTATTAGGATTGTGATCAATAAACCACACATTTTCCTAAACTTATAAGAAGTATGTGTTCTTTCCAATTGAATTTGATCATAAAGGATTTATACATGAGGTTTATAGGTAAGTGCACAGTTATCATTTTGGTTATTAACATGCCCGGAGCCTTGCTCTTTCTTAGGATTCATGGTGTTCAATTTTGACTTCTTTTATATTTCTTTAGTCAGGATGAAATCTATATAACCATCAAGCAAAGGTAATGGAAAAGTGAAATTGAAAGCAATCAAATTTGTGTTTAAAAGTTACTAAAAAAAAGGTAAAACACCCCCAAATGTTACAACAAGGCAATGGAAAACAAGCAAACCAATGGCAAAAGGAAACAGGTATGTAAACAAAAACTAGTATGAAACCAATTCACATTAGGTCAACCATAGGGATGTAACATAAAAAGGAAAATCAGAGGGCACAACAGTGGATCTGTGATATAAAACCTACCAAAATTGCTTAATGTGTGCCACCTTGGGTGATGTAGCAACTGCAAATCACCTCCTATGGCGAAATAAAGGGTTAAATAAGGACAATGGAGGGCTCATCAGCTAGTTTGATGTGTAACTAGTAATGTCATGGGATTGAAGAATCCACTCCAGTGAGTAGATTATAATATGTGCCTTTCAAGATTATGTTTGGGATGAAGGTATGGAACCATTCTAAACTATGACTCCAAGCAAAGGAACATTTCCAAGTAATATAGGTGGCTTTCCTACTGCTTTTCTTTATCTTCTTTCCTAAGAACAAAACTGCTTGCCACAACTTAAGTACGCTCTCAAGACTAGCTTTCCTAGGATCCATAAAAACCCCTTCCCAGTGGCTTGCCTCAAAGCCTAGGAGCCATTCTTACTTATTCCCAGTGGCTCGCCTAAGAGCGAGAGCAAGTTCCTTGCCTACTAATTTTCTTTATAGACTACTTCTAGGAAATAACCATGCCTTGGACAAAAGTTATATTGTTAATCATTGGCTAATATGGTGGTGATTTTTTTTATGGGGGAAGTTAATAATACATAATACATCAGATAGAGATAGTGTTGTTGCAGTGCGAGATCCCGTTATTGATCCTCATTTTTTGTCACAGGTTAATTATGTTTCGCTGTTAACCAAACTAATTTATAACATGAGTCAATTTGTAGATTAAAATAAACCAATGATTGGGGAGGTATATGAGTAGATGGACACCATGCTGGGCCAGATTAAATCAATTTTTATACTAGTGGTGTGAACTTGTATGATTATATTTCTATAGAGGTGGAAAAATGGTGGGCATGGCTAAATATTCCACTCCATTCCTCAGCATGTGTCCTTAAATAAAAATAACTCTATACAAATATAATAAAGGAAGGAGATAATACTTTTGCGAGATATAGAAATAGGAACTCCTTACAAACGTTTGAAGTATTATTTTAGAAGTTTAGTATAGCTGCTCCTTATGCTTGTAGGAGGGATTGGTGATAATAATATCACTCCCATGCCTCTTCTTTCGGGCTTCGCACCTGCTTCCTGGGGATCCTTAGAAATAAGCACTCAACTCAGCCACTCTAGCTTCATACCCCCTATAGCGCGCACTACTATGTAATGTCAATGAGATAGAGAAGGCCTTTCAAATCTATCTTAATATGATTGATGTTGGTTTCATCTTTTTGTACCCAACGGTCCCTTTGACCTAATTCAGTGAGAATTCATTGGACATTCATAAATTTATCTTATCTTATATTATATGTCATTATGAGGACTATCGACACTCTAATTGTGGGATTATGCAAGATAAAAAAAAAATCAAGGATGCTCTCCATATCTTTAATTATGTTTCTATAAGGGGTTACCCTATTGCCTCTGTTATTTATAACACTCTTAATGGTGGCCTATGTAAGGCTAGTCAAGTTGAGAAAGATCACATACTTCACAAGGAAGCGTTAGACCAAGTACATCGACCAAGCAATACAATTTCTTCCATTTTGATTGATGGGCTGTTGAGGACTAGTAATATAGAACTATCCTGTGAGATTGCAAATGAAATTACCAAAAATGGCTTTACTCTAGTGGCTGCAAATTTGAATGCATTGATCAATGCTATGTGCAAGGTTGATAGAGTGGAGCATGCAAGAAAGTATCTAGTGGAGATGAAAATACCTTATATAGTTTCTATATCATATTCATTGGGGGTCTCTTCATGGTTGGGTATGGTGGATGAGGCGATAAATCAACTAGAGAAAATTATTAGTAAGGGCCTCACCCACATATGTTATGTAGTCTTCACTCATCAAATCTTTCTGCATATCAAAGAAAGTTGAAGTTGCTGCCCAGATATTGAACCAAATGCTTAGGGAACACATGTTCCAAGTTCCATATTTTTTTATCTATGTCATGCATCATCTGAGAAAGTTGGGAAAAAAGTTTGAGGCATCAAAAGTTCACTAGGAAATTATAGAATGTAGATTTACTATACATGTTAGAGTATACTCTGAAGTAATGTCTTCTCCGTTCCAGGATGGTGAAGTGGGAAAATCATTACAATTACTAGAAAAAATAATTAGGAGAGATTGTGTAACTGACTTTTTGACATATGGCCTTTCATAAAACAACTTTGCTCCAAGGGAAAATTTTATGAGGCACCTAAGTGTTTAGATGACATAAACCAAAGATATCGAACACCGGGTATTAGATTATGAGAATTTCAAAACAGTCAAATTTATTATTTTTCCCAAGAGACCACTCTTGCAGGAAGGAATCGAGTTGGCTCTACTTTGTAAGAAAGTATTGAAACAAGACCATTGCCAAAATACTTTGATGAGTTTGGTCGCATGAAAATAGCCCTTCATAAGTTTTTTTTTTCTTATAAAGGGCTATAATCTTGTCAGTCATTATTTTATGGTTCTTCCTGCAAACAGAGTCTAAAATTTTAATTTTGCTTGTGCAAGTTGTTTAGGGGATCTACAAAAGTTGGGAATGGTGTTTGCATTCAACAAAATGGTCAGATATGGATCCCATATCTATGTGCTTCTCAAAACTAATTGTTTCTTCTAGAATGTTGGTTCATTTGTCTTCCAAGATGCATTTAATGTTGCATTTATATGAATAAAGTTGGTTCATGTCCTCCAAGATGCATTTAATGTTGCATTTATGTGAAGAAAGTTGCAGGAAGAATACTAGCACTCTTCAAATATCTGAAAAAGGGTTTAATGTGGATTTTGTATACATTTAAAGCTATACAAGCTGGTACTTTTCTTCTATTAAGTGAAATGAGAAAATAATCCACTTTACTAAGTAGTCTAATGTGACCACGACAATGTTAGACAAAGAAACAACAATTTCCTTGAAGTGTGGTCTTGAAAGAAAGAAAGAAAAAGTCAGGTGGTGACTTATGGCTATTGTGCATAATAGCTTCTGTGTTTTGTGGAAATGGAGGATGAGTTCATGATTTTTTATGAACCAAAAGATATACCTTCTATGCCAAAGGATAAATTACTGAAATTCCAATGTCATTTGAGAGGTAATTTGACTTCCCTACTAACATTTCCCATTAGCTATGCATAGAGACAAAACATCAAATCCAAAGAGAGCATCACATGTGACATCCCCAAAAATTCACAAAAATTTAAAAAAAATCTATGTGACATTTAATGCTAAATCATAGCCAGAATGCTAGTTTAATAACTAACTTTAGTTTAATTAACAGGTAGATTACAAGATAGGTTATCAGGAGAAAATTAGGAGTTAACTCTTTTTGGTTAACTATAACTAAAAGGCTACATAATCTTACTTACTAACTTGTAAGTCACATGTTCCTAACCATATTCAAACTTTATTGATTTTCAGTCTTGAATAAAAGTTTATCAAAAGTTAAAGAGTTTGAATTTATTGAGTTCAGATCATTGGTTTGTTTGCAAGAAGGTGTATGATTTTGATGTTTGTTTCTTTTCTTATTGAAGGAGGTCGTAGGTTACCCTAGGGCTTACTTAGCTTTTCTTAAATCTAACGTAGATCCAATGCTTGTACAGGGCTTACAAGTAAAAATTTACTTCCAGGTTACGATGTAAAAATTTAAAGCTCAGAAGACTAAATGAGTAAGTTAGGAAGGATTCTTAACTTTATTTAATGTCTAGATTATCGAAGTGTAAGAATTCCTAGGCCTATAGAAAAGTTTACTCTACCTAGGTAGAGAAATGGAGTTGGTAGCGATGATTATTCGTTCTAACAGATAAATTGTGGCATATATTCATCCAACATGTTTTTAATTGAAAGCAGTATTATGAGCCTAAATACATTTACCATGTTTTATAACTATGCACTTTGCCATATTAACCTAGAACTTACCTTAGCATCAAAATTAATATCATTAATTTTGCACTAGAAACTAACTACAAAAATAAACAAACCAACCTAGGCATATATAAATGATGTATAACAAATACACTAACCTAGGCATATAACCAATGCATAGAATTAATAATATGACCTAGTTAAAAACTTCACAATGCATATATAAAACTATAACCTAACTAGAAGCTCCATCATACAAAATTATGATTTTTTTATTTCTTTTACAAGGTAATAGTATTATGTTTACAATCCAATGCAGGGTTAATGTGCTGGTTCAAAACTATATCAACACACAAAGAATTTAATGGTTAGTGGATTCCACGTGGTGGTTTCTCACTAGTTGGAGGTTTTGGGCAATAAACCCTAGGCGTTTACATATGCTTTTCCCTAAAACGTGTTTTAATTTTTCAACAGTTGTTTGTTTGGAAAGGAGGAACAAGCCGAAAGGACCTTGGCCTTATAGGATCTGTGCCAATAGTTATAACCTTTATCTTGGTTGTGGCATTAACAGGTTAAGCTCTGGTCCTTCGCCACTTGTGCTTCTTGACTTTGGTCATGGCGTTAGCAGGTTTAGTACTCTTGTTTTTTGTCACTAAATTTTATTTGACCTCGGTCATGGCTTCCTCAGATCTCTGCAATAAAAGTCACTCTTTTCCTTGGTTGTTGCGTTAGCAGGTTCAAAGCTCTGTTTCATTGCCATTATTGTTCCTTTGAGCTCAACGTTTAATCTGGTAAGTCGAAATGAAAATCCTCCATGCATTTATATTTCTTTTACTTATCATTATCTACACCAACTAAGTACTAACAATTTGAAATTGTTTGCATGTTTGAAGGTATGTGAAGGTACACAGTCGAAGGTTGAAGAAAAATCCTTGGAAGCTGAAGGGTGAGCGAGAAAGGCTTGGTAAGCCTCGGTCCCATCCTTTGGTACCCTTCGTTGATTGTGTCTGCAGTGTTGTCGATGGTGCTTGTGGATTATTACTGTGTTGTTTAAAAATACTTACAGAAAACTGTTGTTTTGTTTTGGATTAGTATTGGAGGTCGTATGACCATTCTTATTTATAATCCTTAGGGTTTTACCAAAGAGCTACGACTCTTGTATTAAGAGTTAGGGTAAGAATGTTACTATTCTAGGGTTTTTTTTTTGTTTTGCATACTGTGATAAAATTATGTGGAAACTTTCAACCATGGTATCTCTTTCGTAGCTTCAAAAATGTTATGGTAATTTGGTTTTAAGTGCTGATCCAAGTGGTGACTGTATTGGTTAACTTTTAGATAATTTGAAGAAATTGTTTATAAATATTTTGTTTCTAAGAGACAGAGCTTACGGCTGTAATGTAAATATTTATCGGTATTTTTTTTTCCTTTTGTAAATTTTGGTTGTATAATGCATTACGTTTGGTAAACAATAGATTTCTTTTAAAATGACATTTGGTGGTACTTTCATCTATGGCTGCGAATTGGTTAAGCCATTGGCAAAGTTAGTTGTTTGAGATTATTATTTGTGCAAATTGTTTTGTAAAATATTACTTAGGTTTTGGTATTGATAGACAGTTTTGGTATTTAGGTTAAAATGGTTATCTTCTATCTTTATAAAATGGTTCTGTAAAAGGTTAAGAAGGTTTACACTTGAGAGTGGGGTTTAAAAGAACATTTACCATTAATAATAATGGAGTTATATTGATTATTTCACAGATTGGTTTGCTAGGTTTTTAATTCCTGCACTGTAATATGAAAAGAGTAATAAATTTATAATTTTGGTTTTATGGTAATAGGATAATGAATAGTTTTCCTTTTAAAATGGAGAAAACTAGAATATATCCTATTTCATAATTAGGTTCTGTTATGGATAAGAAAATTTGTATTTAAAGAGTAGAGTTTAGAAACACGGTTTTCAATGTCAATAATAGCATTATTGTTATACTGAAAGTTTACAATTTATTTCCTAAGTACTTAAGGTACTATAATACAATAGGTATTATAGTTTCAGTCAATTGATTGTTTATCATGAACTTACAGTGTTAGATGATTTCAAAGAATAGTTGGAGGTTTAACTGTGCATTATTTACTATAATATATCTAGAATACTTGTTTATAAATTAGGTATTTAGCATTAGAATGATGAATGGTTTTTCTTTACTAAGTGTAAATAAATAGTTTGTATTTCAGTCATTATCTAATGTGTTATACTATTCACTATTTAATGACTGTGTGACAAAATCTTACTATAATGGACTCTATGTAAACTCTTAAATTCGATAACAGTTTGAGATCATTTTATCCATGTAATCATTCCTATTTACCTCTAAACAAACTTTTTGTACTAGATTACTTCATCGTAAGATAAGTGAAAAAATGCAGAAAAGAAATTTTTCTAATTAACCAATCATTTCTCAAACTAGGCTCACTTATTCTGTTAAACATATACAAGTAAACTTTCCTGAATAAAATGCAAACTCAAATAGTCTATTTGTAGATGCAAAGTAACTAAGTAATAATAGTAAAACTAAGCATGACTACTTTCATTCCAATAATTTGCTTGCATAAAGATAAATAAGATAGCACAATGGAACCTGGTAATTTGTAGAAGAGACAAACAACCCAAGGAGCCCATTCCACCCAACATTTTCTTGAATATAGCTCAACTTCTTGTCTTAGGACCCCTGAACTTGTCCACTGATCCACCAGGATGAAAGCACTGTGTGAAGAAATGGGATTAAATACCCCTGCAACTCAACAATAGTAATTAACAGTAGTACATATTTCCTCGGCAGTATAGAACTCAGTGATGTGGCTGCACTAGTTCTGAAACAAGTCTTAGTCACTCAATCCACTTCTACCTTTCCCCTCATCGAATCCCTTGTGGACCTTTCTCAATTTTAGAAATTTCACAAGGTAAAGAATGAACAACCTCCTATTGAATTCGATGGTTAGATATATGCATGCCTATGTAATTTTGGTCAGTTTTTCAATTAATGAGCCACCTGCTCTGTTCCACTTTCTTGAGGAACATGACCACAAAATTAGGGAAGTTTCCCCCTGTAACAGCTAGAACTGATTAAGGATGATTCCATGTGTCAATTTGCTCTCACCTCAATCTATTCCTCCTAGTGGGTCAGTGGACACTCATTCAACAACATCCTTAGGCTATTTGTCTCATATTTTATTTATTAATTAATAAATATTCAACATAATTAATTGCAGTTATCCTTGACCCCACTTGGTCAATAGTCATAAACTTTACAATAAAAGTAAAATATAATGTTTTCTTAAACATAAAATGTTATTTAAATTGGGGTACGTAACATCACACATGTAAATTGTGTATCTAAGAAACTAAATTAAAAGACCATTTTGTATTTAGATGCACTATCTAATATGAAATATGTGGTCATTTTTTCTTGTTTAGAAACTCTGAGTATTCCTTGACAATTTTCAAGGAAAATGAGATCGAAAGATCAAGATGTCTTACATTGCTGCTTTGTAAAATGGTTTACATCTTAGAAAAGACTATCAGTGACAAATCTCCCTACATCACTAACTAAAGGCCCATCACCTCTTACTTCTAATATCCTAAGGACTCCAATCATTAAAGCAATCTTCAATGATATTCCAATACTAGATCTGGCAATCAATGTAGGCTTCAAATCACACAACTTGTGAACAATAAGAATCTCATCACGAACTTCTTCTTGGCCTTGGATTTTAAAAGAGCTAATGGTTGACTACGTTGCTAGTTTTATGCTTCCTACTTAGATCCCATCAGTCAAACCTTCACCCATGTTTTTCTTTTCAGGTTATTAGAGCTCACTATTGTCTATTTCAAAATTCTCCTTCGCTTCTTCTATTTATTTTATAGTTCTTACAGAGATTCCTTCACACTCGCATTCCTTATTATTGTACTTCTGTAGTGCCACTGGTTGTTTTTGGTCACTGGTGGACTTAACATTTAAATTAAATATATTTAAATTAGATATCGAGTATATGAAGAATAGAATCTAGAGAAGAAAACACAATTTGCACAAGTAGGCCACATCGTAAAGGACGAAATGCGACTTGTATATTAACCTACTTACCTACGATATTAACCTACCATATCCTTGGAGCTAAGATCTTTGTAATCAAAGCAGTCAATTTATTTTCGTATGACTTTAGGGTTCCAGTGCCTCTCAAGAAAAAGATATAAATTCATAGTAAAAAAGGAAACTTACCAGCGAGCTACCTATGCTTCAGTATTTAACGCCAGGGAATAAAGAAAAATGCACCACCGGACCAATGAAATTGCAATACAACAAGAGGGTGTAAGTAGGAACTTTCACATGGGTGGACACATTGAAAGAAAGGCTACTACATCATAAAATATCTAGAAAAAGTACCGATGATAGAAGGGAAGGCACATGCAGAGAATATTCGACATAGCAAACGCTAGCAAAACTGGCATGTAGAAAATTCCCTTGAGTTATAGTTATTGCATATAATGGGAACCCTGCAGGGTATCGTTCAATATAGACAGGCTGCGGGCATGATCCATAAGAGGGATAGTGAAAAAAGGAATAAGCAGCAACATGGAAAATCATTGGCAACACATGGGTTGTTATCCAAAATTCACTAAAAATTTATCAATTCACAGTAAATCAATAAACTTACCAAGGATTTTGTAAGCAAAGAAGGTGATGTTGATGCCAAAGGTGCAGAATTCGTGGCCCGCCTCTTCAAGAGCCTCCAAGTTCTCTCCAATGTTGTTTTATCCATTGTAGCTATGGCAATTAAATAGCGAAATTGTAAACTCTCAACACTAGTTAATATCCATACCAATCTCCTCAACGGGTATTACCAATATCCATATCCATAACCCACCAAACCCTCCTATGTTTGGCGCCAATGGATAGGCTATTTGGCACGAACTAGCAGGTTGAGCAGTAATTGACGGAATTGAAGGATAATGGTTCAGGAAAATCGGCCATCAGCCATGAATGCCATTGCCGTAGAGGTGGGTGGAGAGTTGTTTGGTACACTAGTTGGGTGGAGCTACAAATGCAAATAGATTTTTTTTTTGTTTCTTTATATTAATTTTTTTTATTTAAATTATATAGATTTTTTTGTTTTGTTTTATTTATATTATTTTATGATATAAATTATATAGATTTTTTTGTTTTTGTTTTATTTTAATTATTTTATTATATAAATTATATTTGTTTTAGTTTTTTTTATATTTTTTGTTTTAGTTTTATTATCCCCATATGAAATAGGCACCCGAATATAAAACTAGTAGCACTAAGGTTTGAGAGAATCACCCTCAATAAAAATATTCTAGCGAATATTTCCTTGCATAAGAAGGCATCGACTCTTATATCAACTCTGAGATCGACTGCATGGAGTAGCATGATGAATACCGGCATCAACTTTTTACGCATACTTGGATTGATTAACAACATCGCCACCTGACATCGACTACATAAAGTACAAACATCGAGTGTATCAACTCTTGGGATCGACAACATTTATATTTTTTTTTGTTTTTTTTTTATATTTTTTGTTTTTTTGTTATTATATAAATTATGTAAATTGGTTATATATTATATTTTTTTAATAATTACCATATAATTTGTTTAGTTTTATAAATGGAGTAGTTTACAGAGTTGATAATTTGGCTCGAAACCCTGTCGTCATTACCACTTCTCATTCAAATCATTGACTCCAATCGGTACCAAAATTCGATCAATACTCTTCAGGACGACGACCGGAGATAGCCACAAATGAGGGGCCTACATCCCCTCAAGAACCGACCGTTCAAATGTGCATCATGCACGTAGACTTACCAAATGCATCCAATGCATGGCCAAAAAAACACATCAACTTCGGATCTATGGGCTGAAGGTATCATTCGACCCGACCTACTCTACAATGACATCTAAAACAAGTAAACCTTCTTGCAAAGTTTAATCACTTCTTATAATGGTTGCTTCAGTTTTCCTTTGGAGTGTGTGAGAAATGTCGATGTGCAAAAACCAGTGACCTTTGCAAATAGTGGCATTGCAGGAGAGTGCTTATGCTTTTCTCACGCTGAAATCTCAAAATGCATATGTTTATGAGAGCATAGGCTGGAGATGGTGATAATTGCTAATGTAAAGTGGAAGCAGCAACTCTGGTAGCATTGAAACCTGTAAAAATCCATAACAACTAGTTATTGATTGGAGTGATGAACACGATCGAAGGGACAAGAACCATACCTTTGAAGCACTCTGACTGGTCACAGCGAGATCCTGAACCGGCCTATCGTCTGCAAAAGTAGGGTATCGAGTGAAAAAATAGGGGATCAGGGGTCGAACGATACCTTTATTCCACAGATCCGAAGTTGACGTGTTTTTTTGGCCATGCATTGGATGCATTTGGTAATTCTATGTGGAGGAGGCGCATTCGAATGACTGGTTCTCGAAGGGATGTAGGGTTATGATGCTTCTAGATAGGTATCGATATGGTACTGGTTATAGTTCCTAATTCATAATTGACATAGGAACCTAATATCCCTTTGGAATGCGCTTAACCGTGTTTGCTAATTCAATGGTGCAGCAGGGATAAAGATAGTCAAGAGAAAATTCGTGCAAACACTTTTTTGGATCTCTGAAGATCGAGGTGCATGACACCAATTTTACTAATAGAAGGTAGACAATTTACAAAATTTACACTTATTGTCAAATTTGCAATTTTCCATGACACAATTAAAAATGACTAACATAAATGACTAATTCATATTCTTCTAGCTAGTCATTTTTTATGCCATGACTAAATTAGTTGTTTGTGTTAGTCATTTTTATCTCTGTCACTTATTATCTAGTCATATTCGTTAACTGATGACTAAATTAGTCATTAATTTTTGTCGTTTATAGTTGAGTCAATCAAAATTGTTCATATTTAGTAATAAATCACTTGGAAAACATGTGGTGACTAAAATTTGTAGTCACCTAGTAGTTAATTCCTCATTTTGTACCAGTGGTGAGTGCATCTCAACAAAATAGTTTGGCTTTCTTATCGAAAGAAAATTTTTGGATATTGTCGGGATCGTTCAAGAGACTTTTCACTCTATAAAATTAAAGAAGTTATCTACGATGATCCTAAAACTTGATCTTGAGAAACCCTATGATAAAGTGGACCCGTCTTTTTTGCATCTGATACTTATTGAGATTGGCTTGCCGCTTAATATCACTCAGTGGATTATGTCATGTGTAAATACAGCCAACGGGTGTCCGTCTAGATGAGGCATAAGGCAAGGCTGTCATATTTTCCATACCTACTTTTACTGATTATTGAAGGTCTGAGCTTACTTCTTCTCAAACCTAAAGCCGATGGTTTGATTAAAGGTGTCAAAGTTTCGGGAGCCATTGCTATTACTCATAACCTATTTGTAGATGACATGATGATATTAGGGAATGGTTTTTTTTGAAGAATGGGTGTGTATAAAAGTCATTACTGATATTTTATGAGGTGCTTCAGGTATGACTTTAAGTCCATCTAAGTCATGCTTCACACATTAGAATGTGGAGGATAATGTATTAACTAGCATCTCAAATCTGTTTCACATTCAAAGTGCAATTCTGGAAACTGGTATCAAGTACTTGGGATTTTTCTAAAACCCAACTCTTATTGGTGCTATTGGAATTGGTAGAAAGTTCAAAGAAGAATGAACAGCTGGAATTCCATGTGGATTTCATTGGGAGGAAGAAAGACCTTAGTTCTCTATGTTTTACAATCTGTTCCAGTTTTCTGGTTCTCTCTTTTCCGAGTTCCTGTGAACGTTTTGGCATCCATGCGGAGATTATTCCTTGGTTTTCTGTGGAGGGGTATGACTCATAATTTCAAATTCCACCTTGCTACTTGGGAGTCTCTGTCTCTGCCCAACTCCTGGGGCGGCTGAAGCTTTAAGGACCTGAGTATTTTTAATCTCTCCCTTTGTGTGAAGAGTTTGTGGCGGTGTCTAACCAAAGCAGGGCTGTGGGGTGATATTATCAAGGCCAAGTGTAAGAAGCGGTTGCCACTTCCAGTTTGGCTACGTGCTGGTAATCTCATATCTTATTTTTCTTCGGCGATGTGGAGCAGTCTCTGTTCGGCTCTGCCTTGTATTTTTCGTCAGCTGCAGTGGCAGGTTGGACGTGGCTCCAACATCAATGTTGGGATGGACCAGATCGTTGGGGTTTGTAAATGGAAGTTTTCGCTCAATCTTCTATCGGCTCTTCATGGGAGAAATATCACTGCTCTTAATCAGTCTTGGTTCTCTGATGGGATCTCTCTTCAGGATTGGTTATCGGCTGCGTCTGTTCTCTTGAATGGGAGGATTTTACAGCTTGTTTAAGGGAGGTGGGCATTATGATCTCCGAGGATCCTGATCTTTTGGTCTGGATCGGTAATAATTAGACGGGCAATGTGACCGCTAGCCTTTCTTATTCATCTCTTCTCTCTCATCTTCGGGGGCATCATTTGGAGTGGTGGTATGCGGCCATCTGCATATGCTGCAACGTAGGGGTTTTATGGGGCCAGGTAGATGTATTGTCTGCATTGATGCTCTTGAAACGGTCGATCATTTATTTTGTGATTGTTTACTCTTTCACACTCTATGGATGCGTATTTGTCGTGGCATTGGTTGTTGGTGGACCTGGAACGTCAGGTCATGTGGCGACTTTATCAAGAAGGTGGCAGATCACCCTATTTTATCCATTGAGCAGGCTATCATTTTCATGTGGCTGATATGGTGTGGCTGGAATCATCTCTTGTTCCAGGAAGTTCCACTCAACAATGATTCCATTGTGCTCAAGGTTATATCCTTCGGTTCGGTGGGCATTTAATCTATTTCCCGATGCAGAGGTCGGATTATTCGTTATCCGGATCTTTCTGTTCATGAAACCGTTGCTTTTTTTTATGGTGATGCTATTGATGGCACTTGCAGAGCAGTGATGGTCATTAAGATGGCTGGGAACATATGTTTTCAGCTCTGTATGAATGTGGGCAATGGTTCCAACGATTGGGCTAAGTTACTGGCCCTGTGGGTCCTTTATTTTGCTAGACTATGCGGGATCGTGCTTCAACGCATTTTGGGGGACTCTAAAGTTGTTATCAACTGGGCGCTCAATAGACGTTCATTACAATCCAACTTTCTTCACCACTGGCTCCGTAGGGTTCGTGATCTTCTTGATTTCTGTCCTGCTCTGATCATTGCTCGCGTGTATTGTGAATATAATACTCTGGCAGACGCCTTATCCAAACATGCTATTGGATTTCGGCCTGGTTCGATTTACTGGAAACAATTCGCGTTCAACTGCTTGATCAATTCGAAGGGGTATATGGTGTTCACTATTGATTTCCCTTACATTATTTCTAGTCTCCTGAACGTCGTTGTTTGTTTCTGTTTTATCAGGGGTCGGCTTCGATTTATGTGTATGATTTGTTTTGGTCTTTTATTGGTCTGGATGTCACTCTCGATGGAGTTAGCAGGGTTACGTTTGTCCAGGTTCTCATATCACTCTGGTGATGTTTTTAGACTTTGGTTTCTT
>LPNX010578821.1:2273-38262 GCA_001517045.1 Pseudotsuga menziesii | reverse complement strand
GGGGGCTTCACCACTTATTTATAGTTTTTTAGTGGTGAAGTGCTTGCCCATGGTTTTTGGAAACCATGTGGTTTAGGGCAGCTTGTTTAGGGTTTTTTGCGCTTTTTAGGGTTTTCCTCCTTTTTCCTCATTATTTTTATTCCTTTTCTTCCCTTTTGGGGATTTTTGCTATTTTTGGAGGAATTTTGGTTATTTTTGGAGGAAAAAGGGGTTTTTGGGCCTTTTGGAGGCATTTTAGGCCTTTTGGAGCCTTTTTAGATGGTTTTATGGCCTTTTGGAGGCATTTTAGTGGGATTTTCAGGGAAATATGGTAGGTAAATGGACGAATGAGCCATGAAATGGGGTAGATGAGGTAGTTAACCATTTTTGGGTGTTAACACATGGTATTCGTATTTGGTTCCCCTGTACTTTGTAATCTCTACACCATGGTCCAAATTCCAAAGTATAAACCTAAAGGAATTAAATAATATCATAACTATGTTCTTGCTTTTTGTTGTTGTAGGAGAGGTAAATTTTTCTTATGAAGGAAAAATATCAATTGATCCTGCAATGATCTTGGTCATTGTAAATTTTCCTGGATGACTGCATTGAGCATTTAATGTATAGTGTTTACAATAAACATACAAGACATCAAATGTACCCAAATCATCAAAGAAGTTCAAGTTCCTTTAATTATTGTGTGTTTGTAGGCTATGCGAGTAATATACCTCCTCCTACTCTACCGACACTTGTATCCAATGGGCTCGTTGTGTTGATTGGAAATCAGAATGTTTTAGATACCCATCATTCTATAGCATATTCTCTAACTTTTGAAGTTCTTAAAGTAGTGAAAATCGTATTACATTATATTTGCTCACAAAATTCGAGTTTTAGATAAAATGCATTTGCTCCTTCAATGATGACAAAACCCAAATTTTAGTCTCTGATGTCTGAAACTTATATTTATTCATTCAATAAATCGTGGTTTCAATAAAAAAGATGAAATGTAAGAAATCAAACCACCTTTATAAATATAGAACTTTTATTTATTTAAAATTTTCATTACTAGTTCAATTATGAATTTTTCTAACATTGGCATTTTTGTTTTGGTAAATGATAAAGTATATGTACTTCTTGGTGCAACCTTTGCATGCCTAAATCATGGAATCAATATATGAAAACTTCTAAACATGTAAATAACAAGTAGTACTAGTGCAATGTTATTTTCCAAAAAAATAATTAACACATTTTAATATTGTTTATATTTATCTAAATGTGTAGACCTTGAAATCAATTCACCAAGTGTTGGTGCAACTTTTGAATATCTTAATGTAATGATGAAGGATTATATTTTTTATAGTGTAGAGGTAGGTGTCTAATAATGCATCATATAGTTTTTTAATAAATGTTTGAGAAATGAAAAAGTTATGGACAAAACATCGATAAGATGGTTTTTTGTTAAGGAGTTACACGACAAGAAAAATATAAAAAATATTATTTTTATTAACAATTACATATTCCTAATCTGTTGAAAGAGTTCTATCTATGTCTACAATTTCATCATCCATGATTGTATGTAACATGCTATAACGAGCCCTGTAACGTAGACATATTGAGAAAAGTGAAAAAATGCCACATTATCTATGGTTTATGTAGTTCCATATGACATGCTTGTTTACTCCAAAGATAAATCCATAGAAAACAATTAGGATTGGAGGTGACAGACAGTTATGTGAGTATGAGTGTTTTAAATTGTTACATAATGCGTGAGCATTATCGTTAAATTAAAAAAAAATGGGTGTCATTTTAAGTGTTATAAATTGCATATGCAATATGGGAAACATTGCATGTGGGGTATGAAAAACATCACGTGCATGATATGGGAAACATCAAATTGTTGGATATAATTCCTATCCCATATTGACTATGTGTATTTGATTTTTAACTGTTCTTGTGGTTATACATCATAGTTTTACAACTATTACTTTGTATATTGAATGGAAATGCTATCTATCTTGCAAACAAAGATCATAATTAAAATTTTACCTCGATACTCAACTATGCATTAGATAGTTGTGATTGTTAGTGGCAGTTAGTAAACGTCTTTTTTTTCTCATGTTTTAAGTCTAACTCATGCTACACCTTTTGTGTAGGCATCCATTAGAGGAAATTTCAACTCAAAATGGGCCTTTCAGCCCTAATTTAAATTCCATGTCATCATGTGTTAGCCAATGAAATTTCTTTAAATTTGAAATACCGTATAGGTCTTAAGCAATTTCTTATATAAATTTGGGAATAGGTATCATTAAAAAAGCCACTTTTTTTGTTTGTATTTTCGACATATCTCCCTCTGTTTTTACTCAAATTTTGAGCAGGAGAGCTCCCTGGATACGGAATTAAATTCTGCATCCAACGAGTACCCACTCTGGATACCTTTGATAGACCCTGCTACCCCAAACACAAGAAATACCTGAAAAACCGTGATGATGACATCATCATCATCATGTTTTTTCAGGTATTTCTTGTTTTTGGGGTAGCAGGATCCATCAAACATACGTAGAGTGCGTACTCATTGGATGCAGAATTTAATTTCGCATCCAATGAGCTCTCCCGATCGAAATTTGATTCAAAACACAAGGTGATATGTCGAAAATATGAACAAAAAAGTAGTTTTTTTCTTTTCTTCATCCAAAATTAATAAATATTATTTTATTATTTTAACTATTATTTTATTATTTTCCTTAGGAGGTCCATTTTCAGTTTAAATTTCCTCTAATGCTTAGAACTTTGTAGGATTCAACACATTCTCTCACATAACCTATTATATCCTCCTCCATTGAACTTCCCTTGCACATGCTCCAGCCATGATATTTTGGATCATTAGTGGTAGTTAATGAATGTCCTTTTCGTTCATGTGTTGAGTCAAGTCCATGCCACCCCTTTCATGTAGGAAACCTTATAACTTGATAGGGTTCAACAAAGTGTTTTACATGACCTATTATAGATACCTTCCTTGAGCTTTCCTTGCATATGCTCCACCCATGATACCTCCTTGCATTTTTTTATTGCACATATGCTTCCATAGGATCTCATAATGCTCCTTCCTTGGAACTCTAGAATGACACTTTACGAGATGCTCTATTTCCATTACTCATTTTCATTGTTAAATTATGTTTATTTTGTAAATTGAGATCATTGAAACATTAGGAAAAAAATAGACTTTGACCTCAGTAATTGTAATAGGTTAAGAAATTGATTTTGTTAATATTTTTTGTGATATTTTAAGAAATGTGTAAGAATCACTCTATCTTCCCCCTCTAATTTATTTCCATAGAGTAATTTAAATAGAATAAATAGGTTCACATCAAAGGAATAATGTAAATGTACCTTTTTCATTTATTTTTCTATGGCATATACAAGACATGGGAGGAAAGAGGTCAAATTTCTTGAAACAAGCTCAAAATCAACAAACAAGCTCTTTTGACCCCACTTTTCCTTTGATTATCCTTTGTTCATGAGTGGCTAAAGTCAACTCTTGAGTCAAACCATAATTATGGTTTGATAATATTTTGGATTTGAAATATCACCCGACTTATTAAGGGGACTAGGTTGTAGGGACCTAGAGAACAACATATCATTGAAAACAATGATATTGGGACTCACTAAAACCTTTGTTATACATTTGAAGATCATATTTATATGATACTTTTATAGTATTGAAATTTTGTATATCCCACAAGATGATCTATAGGGTGAAAAATAACAAGATGGTAGGCTAGTAACATGCCCAAGAGAGTGCCTTGTGATATCATAGAGATATTTCATATACAATGTATGAAGTATGAGAATCAATGTAGAGCTTATAGGAAATGGGTCTTAGGTGAAGTTTAAGAATGATATAAATATATTCAAGAATGATATAAATATATTCAAAGGGACGTGTAGTACACTCCCAACGGGCGATGCTTTGGGTTCCCAAAGGGCGCCTGCAGGAGGAGCGCAACTCCTCCCTGCTGCCCAAAGGGGTGGGCTAATGCATGCCCCTTTGGGCGCACGAGGGAGGAGCTTCGTTCCTCCCTGTTGGGCCCCTTTGGGTGCCAAATGCATAGACAGAAGACTATGTATAAGTCCATGGGATATGCATTGGGAACCCAAAGGGGATCAAGGGGAGGGACTTAGCTCCTCCCCCATGCTCCCAAAGGGGAGATCCCTAGTGCCACCCCTTTAGGAGCATGAGGGAGGATCCATGCTCTCCTCCTATGGCCTCTTTAGGCACCCAATGCATGGGCCTTCTTTTTGCTCAAAAAATGTAAAAAAAAAATTACTTTTGTTATGATTTTTTTTTAACTTACGCTCGAATTTTATTTTTTTTGTGAATGTTTTTTTTGTTTATATAGTTATGTTTATTTTTTTTTGTAGATAAACCAAAATTTTTCATTTTCTTTTATAGGGAGAATGGTGTCAAGAAAGATATCTATAAACATGTCTAGAGAAATATCAACAATGAAGTCGTTGAAAAAAACAATTGAACCATCACATAATGTTTTCCATGGAGAAGTCATGTCCATCAAAGATTGCAAGAACAAAAGAGATGCGCGATAAAAAAAAGTAATAATAATAATAATAACATGAGAGGTGGAAGAAGAGAGAGGATTGAAAGAACATACAAGCAAAACTTTTCTTCATATTAATTATACATTGAGCACTACCCCTAATAATGTAAATGAAACATCATGCACTACCCTTAATAATCTAAATGGATTTATAATATATTGTAGGGTTCCAAATTGTAAAATAGATATTTATTATTTTCCTCTTAAAAAATATTTCAAAATATAAACTTACACATGAATTGCAACACAAAATGAAAAGGTGTTGTAATAAAAGCATTATTACACATAGAGAATTCAATAAGAGTACTTAGGAAATTAAAAAACAATTTTATTGGAGTTATGTGACGATTATAGTCAGATTTATCTATAACTTTATATAAATGTTTAATATATTTTATTTTATAATAATATTTATTAGTATTAAACGAGTTTATGTATTTTTTGTTTAAAAAAATTAACTAAAAAATGGAATATTTTTTTTCAAGGAAAATCTGTAATTTTATTATTTAATAACTAAATTACATAGTGCAGAAGTGATTTTTCAAGATCTTTTCGGAGATGGCATGTTTTCCTTTTTGAAGGTATTATAGTGTTTACAAAAATAAAATATATGTTATAAACTGTGCTTTTCAATCAATCTTGTATATGGAAAAAAGTGAAGTCCTTTGTCATGGGAGCGTAAACTCTTTGTTGAGTTTTTTACTGAGATTTGTTCCAAGAGCAATTATGTGTATTTGTCCAAAAAAAGAAAAACTGAAATTCCAGAGAGATAGATGAAAAAAGATTTTTTTTTAGCTCGGTTGTGGACCCTCGATGAAGGGCCTATGGTAGAAATCATGGAAGGTGTCGTTTGTGTGTTCAGTAATATGCCACTGGCCATGTACTAGAGTCAAGCCTTTTTCTGAGAGTTGATCTACTATGGTGTTGTGTTCCTTGTAGACATGTTGACACTGGAATGATTCAAAATCACTAAGAATGTGTTGAGTGTCTTGAAGCAAATTATTGAGATAAGAATTGTGGAAATTTTGAATTTTATTGACCCAATTAACTAGCATTGAATCTCCAAAAATTTGAATGTGGGTGCAATCCCTTTCTTTAGAAAATGTGAGAAGGAGCTTTAGAGTGAGAAGCTCTACAAAGTTGTTTGTGCCCTGGCCCTGGCCCAACTGGATTTGAAAAAAACATTGATCAGATAGGTGGAAGATTGCTCCTCCTCCACATAAAGCATCCTTTGAGGCTCTGTCAAAGTAATCCCAAGGCTGGAATTTGTTTATGTGTTCCTCTTTGATGGTTCTTGGGGCAGGTTGATTGTTCTCTTGAGGGAAATGGGAGAGGATCTCCAAGCTAAGATGGGTTGTGCATTCTGAGTTGAAAGTTTTGTCTTGAAAAAATTATTTGTTCCTGGCCACGTGGCCAAATGAGTATGAGAGGAAGGGCTCGAAAAAGTTTTGTTTTTTTGGGGGGGGGTTGCCATTTTTTCTAGGTTTCTTCAATTGTACTTCAATTGAGGTGTCAATCCAGAGCTGGGGGAGGCTGGTGATTAGAGAGATTTCAGACCATGATTTCTTTTGGAACGGGCACTCTAGGAATAGGTGTTGGAAAGTTTCCTCATTTTTCATGTAGAGTGGGCATCTTCTTGGACCTTCCACCTGTTTCTATTTCATTATGTTCGAAGTGGGGGATTTTTCAGAGAGTTCGCACCACATTAATATGTTGGACTTCAAAGGGAAATGCATTTTCTAGACTTTTTTCGACCACCAGGGATCAACGGCTAACCTGTCTAGTGTTGTGAGGAATTTATAGCCCAGTTTTGGCGAGTATCTCCGTGTTGGTGCATGGGACCAGATAAAAAATATAAATGAAATATGCATATCATTATCACAAATAATTTACAAGAACTAGAGATACCCTTAAATTCATGGGTAATTAAAAGTAATGTCAACCTAAATTAAAAATAAAAGATTGAAACCACCTATGCTATTGATTTATTGATCTCAATACATTTCAACACTTTAATAATTCCTTATTCTTTATTTAGTTATCAATAAAATGTGTGACTTCTTCCCAACTATATGGTTACAATTGACTCTTCATTAATTTATTTTAATGAAGGGACTCTTCATTTATTATTTCAATGAAATGGTCAAATATTGATTTATAGATCTCAATACATTTCAACACGTTAATAATGTCTTATTCTTTATTTAATTATCAATAAAATGCGTGACTTCTTCCCAACTACATGGTTACAACTATATTGTTACAATTGACTCTTCATAGTTTATTTTAATGAAAGGACTCTTAATTTATTATTTCAACAAAATGATCAAATATTATGACATTTCTTCCAAACTATATGTTTACAATTGACTCTTCATTAGTTTATTTTAATGAAGGGATTCTTCATTTATTATCTCAAGGAGATGGTCAAATATTATGACATTTGTATAAAAAATTATAGCACAAATTTTCTTAAAAATGCTGAACTATATTGTTCATTTGGCTAAAAAGCCTTACACTTAGTCATCTTTACATTTTTCTTGCAGATTATATTAGAGGGCTTCTTGTATACGTCCAACTTGCATATGCTACAAAATTCTATCTTAGATTATGCTTCTCAAGAGATTAAAAACTTTGAAAGTGTTTTCCACCTAATAATATAAACTAAAGGCTCCATCCACACAAAAAAAAACCTAGCCCTATGGTGGTCAGGTAATTATCCAAGGAAAATTCCACAAACAAGTTCTTTAATGAAACCTCTATTTACTTCTCATATTTTCAAGGTGCCCCCCATTTTAGATAAAATATCAACTTTGTATATGTTTCATTAATATTAACATCTTCGCCTAGAGAAATGTTTTTACTTACTTGATGCTAATAGCTTCATAATGTTCAGTTCATGTTGTTATATTTGTTATAGATGTAACAATTCCATTAAATTAACTCTTTGTAATATATATCACATTACTATGATTTTTTGTTGCAATTAATAACTCTTTGTAATTTGTGTTGCAATTAATATAATTTTTTAATTTTATTTAGTTTTGATAGGGAATAATATGAAAACAATGACTTTACATTCATATTATTTTTTAATATACATATTAAAATAATATTCAAAAATTAAAATATAATTTTAAATTTAATGAATTGATAGAGTGAATATCTAACTTATTAGAATTAATCTGATAAGAAAAAACAGTGTGATCACCAAAATCTTGAACAATGTGTTTGTTACAATGAATTGAATTACAACGGTGCATGTCATCATCTTAAAGCCTTTCCGTGTTTGTTTTTATTTGTTTCATTTTTATGTATTATTATTTAATATATAAAAGTTTTTCAAGTGAATTTTTGGAATGTTTGGATTTCAATTTTTACTTGTTTGCTCTATGGTTCATAGAGGAATGTTTGGTTTTCATTTTCGATACAGTGAGAATAAGAATGTTTGGTTTTCATTTTGGAGAAAGCGAGAATCGGCTATTATTATTATTTTTTGTCGTTGGTTTACATTCACATTCACATGATTTTAAAAAGTATTGTTATTATAGAAATATTCACATTCAAATGATTTTAAAAACATATAATGTTTATTTATATAGACATTTTAATTTTAGTTTTTATTAATATTTAATAATTGCATCATCCATTTTGAAAAATATTATAATTGCAATCCATTTATAACTAAAAAATAAATATTTTTATTTTACTTAAGAAAATATTATGTTAAAATTATTGTAAAGTTTTTATGACCAAGTTGGTCAAGGATAATTGTAATTGAATATTTGTTTTATTTAAATAATTAAATGGAGAGACACCTATCCAAAGGAGACTGTTGAAAGAGTGTTCACTGACCCACTAGGAGGAATGAGCAGCTGTAGAAGGCTAAATGCTAAGTGGAAGCACTAGCATTTAACTTTCTAGCTGTTGCAGGAAGCAAAATCCCTAAAATTGTGGCCATGTTCCCTGAAAGGAGGAACTGAGCAGGTGGCTCATTTAATTTCAATACTGACCCAAAGACCCAGGAAATCTTATAACTACCATCAAATTGAGCATGAGGATCACTACATTCTATTCCAAGTGAATAAACCTTGTGACTGTTGCAAACTAAAAATTCAAGAACATAAGGAATTTGATGAGGGGATAACTAAAGTGAAATTTATGAGTTAAGTTTGCTATTGAGTGCTAAGTTGCAGAGTGTTCTGTTTGGCCTGCTATACAACATCTTCATCCTAGTGGTCCAGTGAACATGATTGGGGGTCCTAAGCAAGTAATCTTGGCTGCTTCAGGAGACAGTTGGGTGGAACGGTCTCCTTTAGGTGTTTGTCCCACTTCTGCAAATTATCTAAGTTCTAAATTGTTTGTTATTTATCTGTGACTTAATTCTATATCTGTATTTTGTTTATAAAGTCTGTGTAGTATTTACAGAGTTTAATGGTAACTATTCCATATTGTATTTCCTCTGTAAAAGAGAAGCTGCAATTACTTTCTTATGATATTATGATCAGTTTCCTGATGTTCATTGCTCTAATGGTCTAAAGTTTCATCATTACAATCATAGATTAGAATAATCATTGGTATCTAAACATTGCATTTCTCTTTTCAGCTACTACTAGTTACATTGCATCTAATTTAATTAAAATTGTTAAGTTTCCAACTAGAGTTTGAATCCCCCTCTTATCACTTTGTATACCTAATATTTACTTAGACAGTATTATATTATCATATTTCCTTATCAGTGTTAACCAAACTAGGGTTTAAATAATTAAATTCTAAGCTCCTGCAGAACATCATTTAAGACGTTGCAGACTCTACAGAGTTTTATAAAAAATATGATCTATACAAATATACATTACAGTAATAAGCAATAGTTAAACAATTATACTCAGAGTTTTTTACTACAAGAATGAATCTCAGGAAGGTATTATTTCACATTACAGTAATAGTATAATTTATGTAAATATATATTATAAACCCTAATCAGTGCTAATTTCAACAAATCAAGGGTTCATACATGTAACCCTCGACAGACAAAGGGAAAACACGCACACACACACACACATATTATGACTAGGGTTTTACAAAAAATAAACAATGAACTTAAACCAACGCCAAATCAATATATTTATATGTTAAAACCTTACGGCTCAATCTGTATCATATATATAGAGAGAGAGAGAAATTTCAATCTACCACAGAGCTAGTAATACTTTGGCCTCACGACCCAAAATCCTAGTTACAAATTACAGTAAACTAAGCATTAAAAATAAGTAATAATTAACTAAATTATCAGATCGAATCATGATGAGGGTATTCGGCTAAATCAAACGGAGGAGAAAATACTATGCTTTTAAATCATTAAAATATTGGAACATGAGTTCGAAATCAACAATCCATCCACTATCAATGCAAATTCGTTACGACACTAAGTAAAACCATCTCGCTAGTTTTCTTGACAGAGCATTTCTCTTTGAAAATAAAATCAAAATATAATATAAATGGGCTCATGACCCTAACTCCATATTTATCCAACTACTGTAATAACTAAATGTTGGAAATGTTTTACAACCAGCCTTTCGGCCTTCAAAGTATTTTCACTAGCCAACGAAACCTATAGAGTCAAAAGTAGAGACAGTTTTCAGAAAACAAATTGACTGTCTAAGAACATCATTTAAACCCTTACGGGAGTTCTCTTATCAAGATAACATTTAGAAGTTTCGGAGCCAGAACTCAACAAACTATTCAAACATTCCTCAAAATAAGAACTCTGTCCTTTTATTTTATCCATGGCAAGTTAAATACATTGTAGTTCTTCAACATCACTATTGAGGAATACTTTCTATTTTTAAAAAAGACTATTAAAATTCCACCAGGTAGAACCAAGGAGGTTACCATTGTTAATGAAAAATAAACACATAAAATAGTCCAGGACAAGAGACCGTTGGTCAAGCCACGGTTTCCACAAGCACAACAACATTTGAGCCCAAAATTTGACGACAGAATTCGACAACATCCAACGTAAAGTACGATTGTGTCGGATTGCAATGATGAAAAGTACTATACGTTCTGAATTTTTTTTGCCATCTTGCAAAGTCGGCGAATTTTCGACTTTAGGCCTCGTAGGTTTTGTGATGAACATGTTCGTCTGAAATTCGACAACCTTCTTGTCTGAAATTCGACAACCTTCCCATCCAAAATTCAACGACAAATCGTCTGAAAGTCAATAACCTTCTCGTCTAAAATTCGACTAGCCCAAGTCAAAAATTCGATAACTATTCATCTCAAATTAGATAACTATTTGTATGAAATTCGATAACTATTCGTCATTGTAATCATCATCATTTTCATCATCGTCATCATCTCCAACTTCATCATCATCCTCATCTTCATCATGATCATCATCGTCGACATCATCATCATCATCATTATCATCATAATCATCATCATCTTCATCATTATCATCTTCATTGTCATCATCATCGTGACCATCATCATCATCATCATCAACATCACGATCCTCATCATCATCATCATCTTCTTCTTCATCATCAACATCATCGTCATCATCGTCTTCATCAACAACATCATCGTTATCATCATCTTCATCATCATCACCATCATCATCATCATCATCATCATCATCATCATCGACATTGTCATCATATCATCATCATCATAATCATATTCATCATGATTGTCATCATCATCATCATCATCATCATCATCATCATCCTCATCGTCATCTTCATCATCATCATCTTCATCGTCGTCATCATCATCATCATCATCATCATCGTCGACATCATCATCATCTTCATCTTCATCATCAACTGTGTCATCATCATATTTGAATTCATCATCATCTTCATCATCGCCAACTTCATCATCATCTTCATCTTCATCATGATCATCATCAACATCACCATGATCATCGATGATCATCATCATCATCAACATCACCATGATCATCATCATCTTCATCATCATCGTCATCATCATCATTGTCGTCATCTTCATAATCACCATCACCATCATCATCATCATCATCAACATCATCATCATCATTGCCATCGTCGACATCATCATCATCTTCATCATCATCTTCATCTTCATCATCTTCGACTTCATCATCAACATCATGATCCTCATATTCATCATCATTGGCATCATCATTGTCGACATCATCATCTTCATCATCAACATCATCGTCATCATCATCTTCCACATCAACATCATCGTCATCATCATCTTCATCATCATCATCATCATCATCATCATCATCATCATCGTTAGCACCAACAATGGAATCGTCTTCATTTTCATCATCATCATCAACATCATCATCATCATCATCATCGACACTTTGTCATCATATCATCATCATCATCATCCTCATCGTCATCTTCATCATCATCATTTTCATCATCATCATCATCACCACCACCACCATCATCATCATCAACATCATCATCATCATCATAATCATCATCGTCGACATCATCATCATCTTCATCTTCATCTTCTTCATCATCTTCATCATCATCATCATCTTCATCATCGTCATCATCGTCGACTTCATCATCATCTTCATCTTCATCATGATCATCATCAACATCACCATGATCATCGATCATCATCATCATCATCAACATCATCATGATCATCATCATCTTCATAATCGTCGTCGTCGTCGTCATCATCACCATCATCGTCGTCATCATCTTCATAATCATCATCTTCATTGTCATCATCATCACTATCATCATCATCACATCACCATCATCATCACCATCATTGTCATTGACATCATCATCATCTTCATCTTCATCTTCATCGTCATCTTCATCTTCATCATCGCCGACTTCATCATCATCTTCATCTTCATCATCATCATCATTGTCATGATCATCATATTCATCTTCATCTTCATCATCATCATCATTTGCTACGTGGGTCCAATTATGAATTTTTTTTGTATGTGTTGGGATGGTGTGAAATTTGGCATTGTTAGACTAGACACATGCATTGACGATGTGGGAGGGTTTTCAGACTACAAAATCATCCATCATCATCGTCATCGTCATAAAAAAGGTTTGGAAAGGTAATTTTTTTTAAATGAATTATTCATCTTTAATGTTCTCATCATATGGAAAAAAATTGCACATATCCTATCATTCCATAAAGATTCTTTTTATTTTTAAAAGTGTAAAACTATTTGAAGCAATTAATATTTGTTTCTATATATTTTGAATCATTTCTTTTGTTATTAATTTGATTATATTATATTTTAGTTATGTTTAAAAACACATTTTAGAGTACAAAATGGATACTATTCACCAATATTTACACTTTTAAATAATTATGGATCTTAAAAAAATTTCCTCAAAGCCATGCAATAATTTTGTATATTTTTACTATATATTTACAAATTCCCTCCATTTAAAAACATAACATAAAAGGAAAATGTGGCATATACCTGACCAAGAGATACCTAAACTCTACATGAATTAAGATCATCTTAGGATAAAACCAAATATCTTATTTGTGCACATTGTCGCGGCTCAGGTTTTGGACAACTATATCCAAGTTCAGACAATTTTATGCCTCTCACATTTGTGCCTCCCGATTAATTTGTCAGTATTGTATTTAGTGGATTTAACATCCTCATAAACTCCTAGAGAACCAAAAATTCCAAAAAATGATAATTGTAAGGTGGTTTTTTAAAAATTATGATCCATTTTTTTCAAAACCGTGCCAAAAAATTCTACCTATTCCAATCCAAATTGTAGAATTTTAAAATTAAACGTTTTACCACACATAAAAACCAACCTATATATATATATATATAACAACACAAAAATATACTAAAAAATAAACAAAATTTTAATACCTACTAAAAAACATAAAAAATAAACATAAAAAAAAACATATAACAATTACTATAAGAAATAAAACAAAACATAATGAAATACTTTTGGCCATTTAAACATGGACCTAGACCATTTGAGACATTTGAACCCTCGACTTACACTGTGCATAGATCAAGAGAGATGAGAAAGATGGACAAGGACCCTTGACATTGACTGCGCAAAGACATAACAAAGAGCCATGAACTTAAAGGCATAGCCCATTAAAATACTTAAATACTCAAAAGATACTTACTTGAGTGATGTTATTCCAAAGCACTTGAGAAGGAGTAAATCTCTATACTTTACCGTCTTTGTACAGTTCATAGGTTGTGCAGAAGATCTCATGACCACACACAATTTAGGGACTCAGAAAAGGGGAATTCACAGTCCCAGTCATAGAAAGGGTTCGAATCGCACGTTGTTGTGGCTTAAACTGGGGTTGGTTTAAATCATTGTGGAACCCTTTTCACCTTCTCGATTCTCCTGCTATTGATAGCAGTTCAATCCATTTGAGAACCGGGTAGCCTTCTGATTCCTCTGGTTCCTTTAAACATTTTTCTTAGTAAATACACCATTTTGTTTTGGTTTTTGAAACGGCAATAAGAAACCAATACAGGTCGAGGTTTTTTGAAGTAGAGAGGTCATGGGGAGAGCAAGGTTGTAGATGAATTCCATATTTAATTGGATGTAGTTGAGTCTTCGAGGGTTTCAAATATTTTGAGGAATTTGATTCATAAATCCAATGAGAAGTTGAAGCCGGTATTGATGGATTTTGATGAAGATGAGGTGTAGGAGTGGCAGCAGTGGGTTCCTAGTTTAGAGTCCACTACTTTTTCATTGGAGTATGCAGGGGGGGGGGTGTGAAGTGGGGGACTTTGTATTTGGAGTAAATGGATGAAGAGAAGCAATTTGATGTGCTCAAGTGTCCCCATTTACCCCTCCCAAAGGAATCTAAGCATTTGAAACTCGATGTGGTTGCAAAAAATTTGTCGTGTCGAAAATGGGAGAAGAATTGATGCAGCTGCGAATCTGGCTGCATAGCAAATGTATGTAGAGTACATGTGCTTCTAGTAACATAATGCTGGACTATTTCAAGCAGTCTGGTAGAAGGGATTTCATAGCGCTCGAGAACACCACATGATTCTATGGGCCTGACTTGCAAGTGTTGAAGAAAAAGATGAAACTCCGAGTTGGATCCTGTGATTGTCGTTCCTCTCAAATGCAAAGGTTAGATCATATAATTCCTTTTCCTTCACATCTCTAATCACATGATGAGATCTTGTTTTGACTTGTTGTTGCATTGGAAACCTAGAAAAATTCCTTTTCTGCTTTTCTATACACATCTAGGAAATATCCAAGGAACCCTAGTCGTGCAACGCACTCTAATTCTCCACTCGCCAGAATTTTATGTCTGTCACTACAACACAACCCTATGATTAGCGTCTCTTTTAGCTTCCTTTTTTGTGTCCACTATCACTTTTAGTGTATTTTTCATCATTTTTTGGACAAAGTGGACGCTTTTCCACGGGATGGTGCTTTTAATGGCGTTATTTGCATCCCTTTTTAAAAGTTGGCACTATTTTGGATGCTAATTAGCATCCCAATTAGCATCTCAATTAGCGTCCCAATTAGAATACCAATTAGCGTCCCAATTAGCACCCCAATTAACATCCCAATTAGCATCCCAATTAGCGTTCCGAGTTAAAAGTTGGTGCTATTTTGGATGGATCATTAGAGTCCCAATTAGCATCCAAATTTTTGTCCCACGTAGCATCCCAATTAACGTCCCAATTTAAAAGTTGGCACTATTTTGGATGATAATTAGAATCCCAATTTATAGTCCCAATTAGCATCACAATTAGCATCCCAATTTATAGTCCCAATCAGCATCACAATTGGCATCCCAATTAGCGTCCAAAAAAGCATCCCATATAACGCCCATAATAGCCTCCCAAAAAACGTCCAGAATAGCACTAGGAATTGCGCTAGGTTTAGAGCTAGGAATTGTGTTTGGAAAACATCCGATATAATGTCATATTTATTAATTTCAATGTCATCAATCAATGTCAGTGTCAATGTCAATGATAATGATTCATGTGATAGTACTTTTGGATCTCGATTTATCATAGTGGCACCTAAATGATCGTAATCATGGAATTTTTGGATATTGATTAATCATAATGAGGGGTAAATTATCTTAATGTCACCTAAATCATTGTAATGGAATTTGAGTGTCCCCAACAAAATTTGATAGACCCTAATGGCATTTCATTGTCCCTAACAACATGACGATGATGCATTACGATAATTATGATAGAGTGTATGGATATGATTTGATAAGTATAAGACTATATCATCCATTTCTGTGAGGTAGTAGGGTTCCTTGCTCATTATTATCGCAATTATATTGATGATGAATATGATGATGACAATGATGTTGATTTATTATATGATGTTGATGGTGATGTGGATTTCAATGATGATTATGCATGTGGTAGAACTTTTGGATACTAATTGATTCTAATGGCACCTAAATGTCTGTAACGACATCTAAATGACCCTACTATCATCAAAATGACTGTAACAACATATAAATGACATTAACAATTACATGACATGAATGATAATGGTGATGAGCGATTAAGAACACTAATGGCATATGACTGACCATAATGACAATGATGACGATGATTTTGTTAATGATGTACTTAATGTTGAAGATGAGGATGATGATCAAGATGATGTTGATGTACCATATGGAATTGACGATGATGATGATGACACCGCCAATGTCCATGATGATGATGCATGTCATAATACTTCTGGATACTGATTGATCCTAATGGAACTTAAATGTTCATAATGACAGGTGAGAGACATATTAATATCACCTAAATGGTTGTAATGGCATTTAGTTGTTGTCGATGACATTTTAGTGACCTTAATGGAATTTGAGTGATTGCAACAACATGACATGGATCCAAATGGTGATGACTAGTGATGAATTATAATGGAATATGAGTGACCCTATCAATGATGATGACAATGATGTGGTTGATGTTGTATTTGTTGATGAGGACGATGATGACCATGATGTTGTTGATGATGTACTTATTGATGTTTATGTTGATGATGATGATGTCAACGATTATGATGATTCGATGTATGATGTACTTGACATTGACATTCACTTGTCCCCGACAACATTTGAGTGACCTTAATAGAATTTGAGTGACCTTAATGGAATTTGAGTGACCTTAATGGAACTTGTCCTCAAAAACATTTTAATGACAAGTTGGATTTATTGCATACATATTAATGAATATTCAATGCATTTATTGCTCCAATCAAGTGTTACTTCTATGTTCAATTTCACTATGCATATTTATGGATTTTTCACCGTAAAATCAATCTCCTTCATTCTTATTTCACCGTGAGGTTCAATCTAGCGTGAAAATATTGTGGAATTAATAATTTTACATATGAAGAGTCACATTATGTTAAAAAACTTAAGTTGTTAATATTAAAAAATTAAGAGTTTGAATGTATATTCCCACATTCTAATTCAAACATGAAGAGTGGGAGGGAATTCTAATAGAAATGTTTTCAAATGTAGTGGCATTTAATACCAAGCACATAAGTTGATTAGGTTGTGGATTCGACACAAATTAATGGAAATTTATCATAACTACTTCAAGGTCAATTTTTAGTTTACCCCTCGTTGCTTCTAATATGTGTAGGAATGATCGATTTAAGATTGTTCAAGGTGATAGACTGGTGAGATCTCACTATAATTAACCCATGGTTAATTCTTAATGTACCCCTAGATACACTTAAGAGAGCTCAACTAATAAATCCTTAAAATAGGTAGATCATTGGGAGTTTACCACAATAGCTCTTTTTTAATATCTATGCACCTTTAACTAGTCCTACTAGACATAGGAAGGCATAACATGTGAATCTCCATAGCAATAGATCAATGGGAGTTTACTAAAACTAGCTTAGGCCCCATTCTCAATGCATCTCTAACCACTCTTGGTGGGCATGGATGATATCTACTAAAAAATATTTATGTAGTAGATCGAGGGGAGTTTATGTTAATCCCTAGATATTGTGACATTACATTTCAATTGTTTTATTAGTATTGGGTCATTCCAAGCTAATGAGGGTCACTTTTGGCACGTTAGATGCAATCGAAAACTGAAAAATCAGGAATCCCTCAACTTAATTGTTTTTTTAGATACTTACACAAAATATCTTGCTTTGAGTAAAAAAGATTAAATGTAGGAAATTGAATCACGTTTCCAAATATATAAGGTTTATGTATTGAAATTTTGTATAAATAGAGAGAGGGGGGTGGTAGGAGCAATAGAGAGAGAGTGATGTAGGGAGGGATAGTGAGGGAGGTATAAATAAGGTGGAGAGAGGTTTTGAGAGACGAGGAGTGAGGGAGGGACACACGCACACATAAAGAGATAGGCAGAGAGAGAGAGGGAGGTTATGAGAGAGAAGGGGGAAATACAAACACACATAGGAGTAAAGAGAGAGAGAGATACCACCCTGAGAAGGGGAGAGATGGTGAGAGAGGGAGGGATGGAGGGGAGAGATAGGGAGGGAGGGATACAAGGTAAGAGAGACGAGGAAGGGGGAGGGATAAAGGCACATAGGAATATTGACTAAGGGAGAAGAAGGGAGAGAGTGCTATAGGGAGGGATAATGACAAGGTGGAGAGTGGAGTGGTGGGACATGGATGGAGTAAGGGAGAGAAAGAAACATATAGGGAGGGATGTAGAGAGAATGAGGGAGGTATATTTAGAAAGAGATAGGGGGTATCTAAGGATTATTGGGGGTATAGAGAGAAACATTTATATGCATGAAAAGAAGGGAACACTGAAAACATTTGCTTTGTTTCTAACCATAAAAAACATTTTTTTTATTATGATTTTATTCATTTCCTTAGCCGTGCACCTAACCTATTAATTGTGCTTAAAAGTATCGCGTGCGCATTATACTTCTACAAATCGCGTACACGTTTTTACTCTATATAACGCGTGCGCATTTTAGGACTATAAAAACAGTGGATTGTTTTTTTCCGAGAGCAAATTTACTTTGTCTTTACGAAAAACCGATTATCACGCGTTTTTTTTTCAACAGAGCACGAGCCCACCTGTGGAAATACTCACAATACACATTCTCCATCATTCTTTTTGTTATGCAGGTGCAACATTGAGGACATCTTTCATGGTTGAGGAGCACACAGGATAAGATATCAAGCTTCAATATCATTTCATGGTGATGGTAGATATACACAAATGTACAAGAGAATCAGCTTGAGGAACAATTTATGATTTAACTTTCATTTGCTTATTATTTAAGAGAACCAAAGGTAAATTTTCTCATTCATCATTGTTTTGATGGGAAATATGAACAATTGAGAAGGAAGATTGAAGCACCTTAAAGGATCTATAGTTATAAAGAAAGTTAAAGGTTTGAAATCTTGTAATTGAGGAGCAGCAAAAACAAACTATATTGAATTGATCATTGTGGTGATGGGGAATGTACATAACCAAGGAAGAAAATCAGCAAGGAAGAAGAAACCTCAAGAAGTCATTGAAGAAGAGAAATAAAAGAGAAGAATAGACATGATGAATCAAAGGCTTTCTTTGGAAACTAATCCAAATCCAATTATAGAGGATACCATGGTTCATCCTATTAATCCACCACAACAAAAAAGGAAGCATTCACTAGAGGGACCTTCAATTTCCATAATTGTTGTTGAACAAGCACCCCATGGAAGTATTCAAGAAGAAAAATGTAGGTTCTCATTAGGGGATGTTTTAATTCCCACTTCAATTCAAAGTGATAGGTTACCATCTCAAGATGAAGCTCATGAAGAGGCGTTGGACATGCAGCATACTGTTGAAGAGGAGTTGGACATGGAGCCTACTGTTAAAGAAGAAAATATTATCTGGACCATCGATGAGGATGTTGGACTTCCACCATCCAACTACCACGAAGAGAATGAAGGACAACAAGTCGCTACTGAAACGCCAGAGCGTATTGTTGATGCACTAGATGATAGAATTCATGTTACAGAGAGAAATTCCTATGGCTTGGGGTACCACAACAGACAGCTTGACTCTAGAAATCAATCCTTCCCTATATGCAAGAGAAACCAAATATCTAACACTAAAGCATATCGATTCATACCTTATTCCAGACAGTTGATGTAGATCCCCGTTGAGCTTTCCAACTCCATCTTCTATTGATAAATTGCTATCTCAACACTCAACAAACAAGAGAAGCATGCTATATATAATTGTGTTATACCTACTCTAGCATATATAATCAATAACATATAAGCATTTCAACGCATCCATGGATCAAATACTCATTTAAATACACATTATTGGATAGGAAAAGATATTTCTATTGATATAAAACAGAGATTACAATAGTGACAACCTCTGTTGGCACGTCTGTGAATCAAAGAAACTGAGTCCCCCACTTGGGCCTCCACCACTTCAATACTCCATCTTTCGATAGCAAGCTCACAAGCAAAAGGAAAGCTTGTGAAGAACACAAAGTTCTCCAAGGGACAAAGGGATGCAGACTCAAGTATAAGCTCCGACAACCATGGACTATAGTTTTCTTGCTCTTCAATTCCTCCCCTTTTCAATGTATCCAAAGGGCTCCTTATATAGCTCTTCAATGGGGTAGTGGAAGGTCGAATCCGAGCGATCTCAAGGCATATGGAAGGCCAAGAGACAAGTAACTCGGATCCACATCAAGGAAAACTCCAAAATCATTTGGCCTTTTGCACACATCTCGATGTACGCGGGTTTAAGGGTCAAATCCGCATATATATGCGAGAAAGGGATTAAAAGTTGCGTATGGAAATTATTGCATGTTTTTAGGGATGATATTGGAAACATCAAAGGTATAAAAATGGCCCATGGGGTCTAAAGAGTCTGTAGAGGGATAGGAAAGGCCATAAAAGTGTGATCCACCATGTGTGGTAAAATCAGCTGTAACAGATGCCCCCTAATGTGTGAGGTCAGAGGGGTCATACGATGGCCGAAATAAATTTTAAGTCCATCCCAGAAGTGGAGTGATGAAGAAACCAGTGGAAGAACTAGCCATACCATCAGTACAATACAATGATCAAACTATGCACATAACTGCAAGTAGATGTGGCAGTCCCGGATACATAAGAGTACAATGGCCATGAATAGGCATGATACAAAATATGACATGTGTGGTCATCGCCACGTACAATATAGATAGCTCAAAATATCCATGATGAATATATACACAGGATCATGATCTCCATGAAGGCTGAAGATATATAATGGATTAAGATCTCCATAATGGCTGGAAATATCTGACATATACTAGAATCAAGTCATGAGAGATGAAATATCATGAACACTGGCATGATCAAGGAGTTAGCATATATAATATGCCACTAGTCTGGAAGGTCTTCTACACAAATTGATACGATTACATGTCCTACTATGTGAATAGAGGTGTCGAGGTCGAACATAGTAGTCCATTGTCTGATTACCAGTCATTGATGTATACCGTTAACAGATGCGAGATCACCCACCGATAATGAAAATGGGAATCAAGGTACTAGAATGCAAACTAACAAGTGTGAATAAATGTGTTGAGGTTGAACACTTGAGAGAATCCATTGATCAGGGGACATTGATGTATTCCCAAAAAATTGTCGATGGCAAGAGAACCTGCCACTGATGACTGCAAGTCTCCAGGCACTCAAAAATGACTCTAGATTCCTATCCCAGAATAAATGATCTGAAGTCGATGGGATGAAATCCGCTGGAAGGAGGGCATTAAGGCATCCACCATCATCCAACACGAGGTACTCAGCAAAACTGTATAATGTGGAAGGACTCGATCATAATGTGCATGAAGCAGTAACTATACCGGAAATGGACGACATGCAAAGAAAAGACAACTGAGCAATGGCCGACTCAGGTTTCAACTTCCTTCGAACAAGATCATAACGGTGAATGGTGACTGAATGTAGGCAACATAGACTCGATATACAAAATTGGAACATCTCTATGACACAGGAGGCATCGACAAAGGCTCCATAGGGACTGGAAGTTTAACTAGTTGGTGGAGATAAACTCAGAGAAATGAGTATAGCTCCTAAAGTCAAACTATTACCCAACCAACGGATGTGATATACAGTGCTCTGTTCAAAGGCAACATGACTCGACTGCTGCCAAAGATAACATCTTTTCTTATCCGGATTTTTGGTTTTTTGATTTTTTTTGGACTTTTTCAAATATTTTGAAAATCTTGAAAAAGAATAAAATTTCTTTATAGTTACAGAATAGGAGGAGACGAGTGTCAATGGGAAAACAAACTAGTTCCAAGCAGTAGAAGATACCTATGCTCAATGCAAGGAGACATGTGTAGGATAACGACACTCGGGGGAAGGTCCCCTCCCGGTAAAAATAGGGAATCAAGCTGCAAAGGATATATAAAATGGCTCTGTGCGGCTAGACATGAGACAAGCTCGGGCTACATGGATGATAATTAAAGTCAGGGAAGCCGACATAAGGCTCAGTAAGGCAAGCAAAACTCATGATAATGTAATTACAACTTGACATAAGGGAGTCTTGGGGAAAAGGCCAGCAAAAAGATCAAGAGGAGTATGAGGATCTTGTGCAAAGTCATGGCGGTACTATACAAAGGACTCCCAAACCTAAGAGAGGACTCATGGCATGGGTACCAAATGCAAAGGGGAGCTAACTAGGACACCCATGTATAGGAAATCTCTACCATTCACATAGTACCACTTCTAACAACATCATGAAGGTTCTATGATACCATGGAATGGGTTCGTACCTAAGGTTAATACGAAACATTCATAAGGTCATGCAAAATGAAAGTGGATGTGAAATCCTAACCTATATGCCAGTTTAGACATGATACCTGTGATAGGAATGAATGGGTCGAAACCTCAGAGAGAGTGTACAAAAACTAGACCCTACATGACAACCATATTAGTCCAAAACAACCCAAAATATTCAATAAAGAATCCAAACTATAGGGAATAGGGAGGAATGATCATGAAAAATAAATTCAAAGGAAACAGTGCGATGGACGATGGGCCATAAAAAGGAATGTAAAGTGTAGAACCAACGTTCATGTCCACTACCACCCCAGTGAGGGTGACCACTGGTGTAAAGACCAAGCGAAGGGAAGAAAAATCTTCCACAAATGGAGTAGAGGATGGAATATGACCATTCCCAAATATATGAGCACGGTAAGGGGCTATGATGCCCCCAAGTTTGACACCAGGGTCCGTACTAGGACCAAGGATGGGTGATAGGATACCAGGCATGTCGAAAATAAAAGGACCAACTCAATATAGCATAAATATGCTCGAGTAACCACGATCCCGAAGGCCAATTAGCGCACAAAGAGCACACTCCTAAGAAAATCTACAGCCAAAATACAAGAAAACTAAGGGGAGGATATGTGAGCTCTCGAATGCAGTAGGTATGTCTTGCCTAGGAGAGGCTTAAAACTCCCATACACTACAAGTGGAGGCACGTAACCAATTATAGTGGCCCATAGCTTCAATGTATATATCGACTTTGCTGTACAACCCCTACTTGGCTAGGACACCTGCAGAATAACCTCTGCGAAGTACCCCCTCGATAACTTACGTAAAGAAACTAAGGTCACCTCCATATAATCAATGCTCAGGTGGACAGTCGTAGGCGAGATTGACCAATGGGTAGGGTAGCAAAGTCTGAAACTCCTGGAAGAGCCCCCAAATACGAATAAAATCCTGGAAATATCTCTGGTGCTACTCAGTTATGACCAGGGGTCATCCCAATCATTAACCACTCACACTGCCTCGTGCTTAACTCCCTTGTAAGAGGAGGATCTTAAGAAACACTAATTATACCAAGGAATTTCACACTCTCACCTGGACAGACACATACATGTTTTGTTTAGTGGTCTTGGATAATTTACTCATAATGAACTATTCCAAGACCCTAAAACCTAATCTTGTTGATGCACCCTATAAAAGAAAAGAGTGTAATTCATTTTATTATGCGTTGATTTTATTTGGCTATAATTACTCAAAGGGAAATGGTCATGCAACTAATGATATGAAGACTCAGTAGTGAAATAAAAGTGCACACCATAACAAACAATGCTAAGTGCAATCTTTGTCAAATGAAAAATAGGGTATGCCACTACATGAGATGCATAAATATATATTCCTTTACGAATGCCAATGCAATCCTTCCTATATGAAAGCCTAAATAAAACTCTCCTCCAAGCAATCCAATGCAAGTATATCCTCAAATCCATATGCAAAAAATGCAACTACCTTGTATTTTTCAATATAAAAGAATGAAAAATTCAATAAAAGTCATCTAAAACTCTCAGTCTCTGCAGCAAGTATAAAACACAAGCCCAGCAAGACACCGAGACAAAAAAGAGTAATGCACTAATGGAAAAACAAAAAGGATAAATGAATACAACTACTTTCAAAGAAAAATCAATGAAAAGGTGGTCTCTGGTCATAAAAGAAGCATCCAACAGACAACATCAGACCCAAGGAAGACCCAACCACACTCACAACCCACCCAACAACTTTCCACAACATCAAACTCACCAAAAGGGAGGATGTACGTGATTGTTTGAAGAACAACTATGTATATACGCGACTTTTGGCCAAAAAGCTGCATGTATACACAGATTTTGGCCAAAAACTTGCGTGTATATGCGAATTTTGGCCAAAAATCCACGTATGTATGCGACTTTTAGCCAAAAACCTGTGTATATAGAGAAGACAGTGGTAAAAAGTAGGCCAAAGGTCAAACCAATAAAGGGGAGTGTCAATGGACGAACATAATATAAAATGCAACATAGAAACAAGGAGAAACAAAGAGCAAGTCAATAATATCAAGCACATTGTGCCCCCAAACCCCAAAGAAAAACAAGGAATGTCCCTAGCAGAGTCACCAATTCTGTTACGGAGAGAAAATCCTATGGCTTGGGGGGTACCACAACAGACAACTTGACTCCATAAATCAATCCTTTACTATATGCAAGAGAAACCAAATATCTAACACTAAAGGATCTCGATTCGTACCTTATTCCAGACGGTTGATGTAGATCCCCATTGAGCTTTCCAACTCCAGCTTGTATTGATAAATTGCTATCTCAACACTCAACAAACAAGAAAAGCATGCTATATATAATTGTGTTAGACCTACTCTAGCATATATAATCAATAACATATAAGCATTTCAAAGCATCCATGGATCAAATACTCATTTAAACACACATTATTGGACAAGAAAATATATTTCTATTGATATAAAATAGAGATTACAATAGTGACAACCTATGTCGGCATGTCTGTGAATCAGAGAAACTGAGTCCCCCACTTGGGCCTTCACCACTTCAATCCTCCATCTCTCAATAGCAAGCTCACAAGAAAAAGGCAAGCTTGGGAAGAACACAAAGTGATCCAAGGGACAAAGGGATACAGACTCAAGTATAAGCTCTGGCAACAATGGACTATAGCTTTCTTGCTCTTCAATTCCTCCCTTTTTCAATGTATCCAAAGGGTTCCTTATATAGCTCCTCAATGGGGTAATGGAAGGTCGAATCCGAGCGATCTCAAGGAATATGGAAGGCCAAGAGACAAGTGACTCTGATCCACATCAAGGAAAACTCCAAAATCATTTGGCCTTTTGCACACATCCCGATGTATGCGGGCTTAAGGGTCAAATCAGCGTATATACACAAGAAAGGGATTAAAAGTCACGTATGGCAATTATTGTATGTTTTTAGGGATGATCTTGGAAACATCAAAGGTACAAAAATGGTCCATGGGGTCTAAAGGGTCTGCAGAGGGACAGGGAAGGCCATAAAAGTGTGATCCACCATGTGTGGTAAAATTAGTTGTAACAATTCCAACCCCCTTACCTCCATTAGAAAGAACACATCGAAGACCTCTGAAGCATATATAATCTGATGAAGGACTCCTCAATTCCATTTAAGGTATGCTATCTAAATGTTGTATTGTTTATCAAACTCAACATATACGAAATAAATATTTTGTTTCTAAATGTGATGGAGATAGATACGACTCATCGAGATACGACTCTCACACTTGGTGCTGCAATCTAAAGCGTGACAATTTGTCAACAACTACGAGTATAGAAAAAAAGAACATCTACTAGTCTACTACTAGGCCTGAAACGAGCTCAAAAATTTGTGCCTACTACTTATGTGAACCTTGTTACCAATGTTCACTCTTTTTTCATCAATGGAAATTCAAAAGGTCGGCTTGATAATTCCTCCTCTACAAGACTTCATTTCTTGCATGAATGTCATGGACTCACGACAACTATAAACAACACGCAATGTCATGCAATACAAATAATGGAATGTAGCTAGGATCACAAACTGTGCAAAGGTCGATTTATGCATTGCTATAGAAAGGTGTCATTGGTCACACGATATGGAGAAACAATAGTTGTTAATAAAATTAAAAAAACAATTTTTGTCTCAAGAATAGTCTTCAATTTGATGGGTGGCATGATCATGATGTAATCTCCCTCCGTCCCTCCAAACATTTGTTGTTTCTCACAACATTTGTCCTCGGCGCCACCAAAATACATATAAAAATTGCTTGTCTTTACATCCTCTTCTCTTTAAATCCTTATCTCATAATCATAACTAAGGATTATTATGCATGCACATCCTCACCTTATAATATGAATTGGGTCAAGGCACAAAAAGGACCATAAAATATTAAATGTGTCAAGACGCAAAGAGTAAGAGACAACTATAAGTAAGTCTTATATCAAATTTACCATATAAGTCTTTAATTAACACTATCAACTAATATTTGACACGTTGGATTGTTGTGATCTTCTTATCACTCCTTACCAATGTGATTGCAAGGCATTCTTTGAAGGTGAAGTCCATAATTTTAGGTCTGCCTCATTATCATGCCTTTTGGTAAGAAAATAAAGAGGGTAGTGGAATGCATCAACATGGAAAACGGTTTCGACATAGACGTTATACACATTACTTGTTTTCATTAAATAACTTAAATTCCTACTCATGACTATCCCTTAGAGCCCCGATCCCTTAATTACTCACACCTAGAACTTTCTCAAATCTAGCCATTAATAAACTTACTTTGGTATTTTAGATCAATTTAAAAGGGGGATTGTTGAGACTTAGACATGTAGTGAGCTGCAAGGATTCAATTCACCCAGGCTTGATTCCATTGCCCCTCCATCCCATATATGTATGTTTTCATGACAACTGTTGAACAAAAAAAATTGATGCCCCAACCCCGATTATGCTAGCTTTGCTAACTTTCTTGGTATGTAGGATTTTTTTTTTACTTTGTATTAATTTTTATTAGGTGCCCAATCCTTATAATTCTTACATCTCTCAAGCTTGGATTACACATGTATTCCCAATATGGTTATGGCATAGTCTAAGCATTTTTTTGTATAATGAAGTGTGCTCAAACTGGAAAAAATTCAATAAAATTATTGTTAATGATACACATATGAGAACTTAATGTGTTCAAAATAAGTTTTATTGAAAATATATCATTTTTTCATGTAAATATTAAAAAATGCTCAATTATTTAAAATTGTAAAAATTTAAAAGAATAGTATTTGTGTTTTTTTTTTTATTTCCCTTCATCTCTAAAATTTAAGACCCACCCTTCAAATTTGATCATTGATCCCTCGAGCTTATGACAAATCTTTATTCTTAGGATTTTTTACCATTAAAAATGGACCATGTACTAAATAACAACTTTGATGCACTGATAGGAAACTTAGTTTTAAGTGTGCCTTATCAAGCTACCAACCATTTTTGGAAATAAAACCTAAAGATATGGAAAATATGCCTTTGCTTCAGTCTTTGAACAAGGAAACAGTAAAAAAAGACAGTGAAGAAATGGATAGAGCCAAATCCTACTCTCGTTTTCAGCAGAGAGAAAATCGATACACGGATCTGTCCATGAAAAGGATGTGCAGAAGCAGACTGAGCATTAACCTCACATGGAGTGATCAGCAGGTAACATGTCGATTTTTATATTGCCCTTCAAATTTCATCACTGTACATGTTGACTTTTTTATCCGCCCAGCTGAAGCGCAAGTAAATGAGAACAAGTGGCTGAGGGATTCTTTATAGGTACAGAAATGGTTTTCTAGTGCATGCATCTTTGTTTTCTGAAACATAGAGTGGTCTAGAGTTCAAATCCCTCAAGTGTTCAATATCATACAAAATATTTGCACCTGAACATCCAAACCCCTCACACAATGTCTTTTGTGGTGGCCTTTAAGGCTAACACCTCCATAAACAATAACACACCCTCTAGACCCCATCTATTCATCTCTTTTTCCTTGCTATTTTCTTACTTCCTTACGGGCCACCTAGGATTCTCTGTCTTTATCTCCTGGCTCTTTCGCATCCCTTACTAAAATTTTATATTGATCTAAAGGTTGCGGTCGGCCTTAAAATTCCCAGCTGAAGAGATGGAGTATCCCTTGGTACAGGACCCTATGGTTGAGAGGCCTGTTAGATGACTTAGGAGAAGGAAGAAAGCAAGGTATAGTAGGGAATTTAGAATGGATGCTTAGATCCATGGATATGATGTTCGGGACATAACAACCCTGTCAAGCCATAAGAGCATTCACGACAAAGGGTTAAAGAAGCTACAGCCAAGCATGAGGGAGGATTAAATTGTAGCGAACCGAAAGATACGACCCTCTTGCACAGTAATCCACAAGCTCTTACCACAATCATACCACAGTAGCAAGCCCCTTACCATAAATAAGAAAGCTCCACAATGCCTCTTACTTTGATCCTAGATTAGAAATGAGTCTCTCTTTATATATCTATATCCGACATCTATCAGAAAATTTGCTAGTACTCCAAAGATCTAAATTTATTACTAAGGGGAGAGGAAATCAGAACAAAATGGATATGACTAACCATAATTGTGAAAATCGTCACAACAGGAGCAACCGTCGGTACCATCCATCATAGCAATGGTACCATCATAGCCTCCCATCATCTTGAATGAATAATTCCTTCATAATGTATGTCATGCATGTGTTTGTTGAACGTCCTAACGAGGCTTGCGCCCACCTTCTTATGAAGGGTGTAGATTTGCTGGGCACATTGAAGGGTGTTTTGTTGGCAATGGATGGAGCTGGGGTAGAGGAGATCTAGATATGTTGACGTTGAATTTTGATGGTCTTCATCGAGATGCAAATAAAATGCTAAAGCCTAGATTTGGGGATCTTGGTCAGTGTCTATGTTTGCAGGGGAGCTCTGTGTTTGTTGATGTTGCTCCAAGGACTTCAATTTTACCAAAAGCTGTTACCTTAGAACACGTTGCCAAGGTACGCTTTTCCTTCGCTATGTTTTTATGTAGATTACATTTGGTTTGTTCTCTTTATTTTTCCAACCGACATTTTTTAATTTATGATGGTGTCAATAGTTTAATATTTGTGGATGTGCATATATAATCCTTTTTCTCAAATTGAAATATTATGTTGCAGAAACAAAATACAGTTCTGTTTCTAGTAGAGTACACGAACTAAAATTATTCCACATATATCAACTGGCATGATAGATTGACTAAGACCTTGCTTTACATTTCAATGCATGTTATTGAGTGTTAAGTTTATTAAATATTTTCTTTGATCAGTTGTTTCCTTTGTATTCTATTCTTTGAGAATGATTTTCATTTTGCACCTCTGTGAATTCTTGACTGAATTAAAATTTTCAATGATTTGATTCTATGCATTTGTGCACAAGATTACATGGAAGAGGGTGTTATAAGAAGCTATTTAACCATGATAGCTTTTGTTTTTTTTATACTTTTGGGATGGTGAGGCTGCAATGCTATTGGATATACTTTGTAGCATTTCCATAATGGTTGGGATGGAATAGTGATTGACAACTTATTTCTCTGATATTCTAGAAGTACCATTTACTACGTTTGCACCTTGAATCAGATTTTGGTGATGGTTCTGTCTGGAATGGAAGCTTGTGAATTTTCTCATATAACATTAATCAAGAGTGTGGCCCCTCACACTTTTGAGTTAGATGTATAAGAATTCTAATGTTTTTGTGAGTTTTCAGTGACCAAACCCACATCCAATGCCAAATGGCTCCCTAGCATCAACAAAATGGTGGTCTATTGCTAGAAAATGGTTATTGTGATTTTTGTCTTTATTTAGGTTTAATAGAATGGAGGAGGGTTGGTGGTACCATGTAGAAAAGCATGCAAAACTAGTAATTACTTATTTATGCTTTTTTACAAAAAAATATCCTCGGGAAAGGGTGCCATAGGTGGGTACTTTTTGTGCATCTCTTGAAGGCAGTGGTATTTTTTGTGTACCAAAATGTCAGGGACATGAATTTTTTCTACTTTGGTACAACCACTGGCATACCCATAAGTACCAGAGGCCATTGGATTTCCTGGGGCTTTCTTTCTTTCTGTACTTTCTTTCTTTAGAATGTAGTATTTACACTTGTAGTAACGGTCCTCATCTGTGGACATTCTTTTAAGTATGCTTTCAACATGAAAAGGATAGAAAGGTGAAATAATTAACCAAATTTACCAAATTTAAATTTAAGTTGGGTGATTAATGCGGTGTTAAACCTTCACTTGGTGCCAAGGTGATGACACCCTTAAGAGAATGTCTACATGTCCCTGACATTTTGGTGCTTCGAAATTTTAGCATGATCAGAAATAATGCCTTTGTGAGCATATATCCAACATCGCTATCTTTATCTAGAGATTCATAAAGATTCAAATTGACAATTCCATCGTATTCTTCCTATTTTGATGTGTCTCACTACGCTATATGTGTCCCATAGTGTAATGTTAGTCTATTTTCATAAAATATTCAATATAAAAGTTCAAGCTTCTGCATTTGTTAACAAATAATTTTTTTAGCATAGAACATGGTATGGCTTTAAGTAATGGCCTAGCTTAGACATGGATTTAGGGTAATACTAAATAGCCTAGTAGGCTTCATGTCACAAATTTAACTAACAATTTAGCTGATACTGTGTAACCCAACATGGACTAATGTTGTTTTGCAATATGAAGCCATGAATGTTAATATGGCTGGTAAACAAGTCTAAAACATTTTTAATAAGTGCTCTGCAATAAGAATATAATGCTTCCTTTTGTGAATTTTTATTACTACCTTTACTGTTAAAAATATGTACTTGTGCTTCAATGACTTACTTTCCTAGGAGTTCCTGTTTTTGCTCAGAATCTTTGATTATATGCCCTAAGTGTTTTTCATTAAATACTTCTTTCAGGTTCCTGGATGTTTGCTTTGATTTATTTGTTCTCTTAGTCAATTGCTTCAATTACTCATTTTGACTTTATGCTCATAATCTCAGATTATACTATCTCCAGTGCATCCATTAGATAATTCTGCTTTGAGGTTTCCCAATACTTGCTCCGATGGCCTTATTTTGTTAGTCTAGTGTTCAATGGTATTTTTCGGCAAAAATTAGTTTTATATTTTCTTGAAAAAAAATGGAGTTGTCGTTCAATAGATTTGAGATAATGTTTGTACAACTATATCTAGTCTTGATAGATAAGGGTGAGTAAATGCTTGCTACAATAGTGTCTCTTGTTAAAATTCTTAGGGTTTAAAAAACCTTTTCTACTGGAATCTCTCTCTTTCCTTAAAAAAAGTGTCAATTAAAAAAATATTTGTTGCTAGTGTTGATAACATAGGGTGAGGGGATACTTTCTACAATAGTGTCTCTTACTAAAATTATTATGGTTTCAGAAACATTTGTTGTTGGAAGCTCTTAGTTGCCTACAAAAAGTATCATTTGAAAAGATATTTGTTCAATGAGCACAAAAGAAAGTGTTCTTATTTATCATAAGTAAGTGGGAAAGTGATTTTGTGGGGATATACCTCTAGCAAGAGGATGGATACCCAAGCAATGGGTAACGGGTTGGAGATACAAATTAATGTGAAGGGAAATATATGGCCCCAACTAGCAATGAATGTGGAAGAAGAGATATATTTTTAAGGGAAAATGAAAGCATGCCTTGGGAATCATGCCCATCACCAGCAAAACCTAGTGGTGGAGAGATGAACAAATGTCTAGAATATTGCTATTGAGCAGAAAGAAAAATATAGACAGATTGAAAAGACGAAGGGAAAGTTTCTGAAACAAGTGTACATATATTTCTTTCCGTTGAACTTTGTAAGTTGAGCATAAGCAATCATATATAGAAGTTTTATTTCAAGAACCCATGTTTTTCACTAGATGTTTCATACACATAAAAATTTGTCAGAAGTTTCATGTTTTGTTTTTTTTAATATTTTGACCTGGAAATAATGTAAGTTATAAAATACCGAACTTGCCTAGTTGTCAATAATTTATCCAAAATTTTGGTGAAACCATAGAACTTAAGACATATTTTAAAAATGTGATAATATGCTGAGATGGAGACCATTCACTAATGAGGAAAGTAAAACAAAAATGTTTATCCCAATGAAAAAAGGAGGGTGTGGACAACGCTGGAAAAAATTGGGAGTGATTTTTTATTGAGTAGTTGAATATCCAATACTAGGAAAATAAAACAGGGATGAAGTTGGCATGGATACAAGTAATTCAAAAATTTGGGAATTCCAGTGATTCGTGAGTTTAGGAATTTGAGAGATCCAGGAACTTGGTCTAAATTCGGGGCTTTGTGAATTCAACCTGAGGGAGTACCTACAAGATTCCGTAATTGTGGAGCTAAGAAGCTACTTCAGAAAAACAAAAACAAAAAAAAAACTGATGTTTTTGTTGTCACTCAAATTAGTATTGTAGCATTAAGATGGTTTGTTGGAAGTAATGCTATCAGGATTGGACTGGTCATCAAATTGACAGAGTCCAACTAATTTTTCAATTGTCTTATAAATTTATTTCTTGATGCAATGGTTTTAGTAAAGTTACATTGGATTTCTTGATGCTTGGATCTTGTCTCTCTTGAAACTCGAAGTCTATTGGTATTTGCTAAACAATAAGAAAATGTGATTGTGTATTGGAGTGGCAAAGCCTATGTAATTATGGACATAGAATCTTACCCATGGTCATCTGACGTCTCTCTAGTCCTGACATAAAATCTTTTGAGGAGCATTTAACTATTTCCTCTATGTTTTCATCCATTCTAACACATCTATTAGCAACACTTATTAAAGTATTGTATCCCAATTTCAGTCTAATCAATATGAAAAAGAGAAGTAATTGGCTTTTACCCATGGATAGTAACAACATAAGGTCATAAATATGGAGTTGTTCTTGTTAGTTAAAATATACATCCATCACTTCAGAAACTGGAGACCTCAATAAAACATCATCCAACTAATCACCCATCATGCCAGGGGTGCAGTTTTTATTGGGGCAGTTGTCTCAAGATTGAAAAGAGTACCCAGACTCTAAGATGCATTCATTTGGAAAGCATTGGATTGTATGCATTACAACATTTTAAATATAAGGAGCAACGAACCTTGTAAAATGAGGAAGTTCTGGTTAAAGTTAGAAATGATAGCAGCCTTTAACAGTATTGTCTATATGATCATGTCTGAAACATTTGCAGGAAAATGGTTTCTCTCTTTTGTTCATGAAGGTTTTAAATTGCATTTTTGCAGGAAAATCAATGTATGACTAGGTTAAACTTAGAGCTCACATTCTTTGTCCCCCATTTGTGATTCAAATAGACACAACTTAGTCGATCTCATATTTATTCCTAACGCTCCTAGTGGAGAGGGGAACTAAGAGTCCAGTAGAGAGAAACACCATTCCATCTCCTAGATTAGTTATACCTCGATTGACAATGCAACCTTTATAGCTAGGTCCATGTGGGGTTGTTGTAGGTGGGATTGGGATAGCCAGGTCCATGTGAGGTTTTGTTGGGATAGCTTATGCATGATTACAAACCTTCAAGTTTGTTTCACCCATAATCTTTGTGATTTATTTGAGGGCCTTCTGTAGATACTGTAGGTCTTGACCAACTTTATCTACCGAATTCATCAATCCAGGGTTAGAATTCCAAACAATTTTACTTGTTCCACATAATGATCCTCTTAGTTACCAAACATAGGTTGCATTCATGTTCCTAAGCACACATTAGAGTCCATTAAACTCAGTTTCAATTGCTTTTGCATGACCTCCACCTTGGGTTTCTATCAAAGAAGTCGACAAATTTTCCACTTTCACTTGGAAATCCTTTGGCAGTCTTGTTTCTACTATCAAGGATTTGTATTAACACCATTTCCTTCTGCCTTTGGGGGTGTCATTTATCTTATATGAGAAACCTTTTTGGGAAGAGTAGCTACTATTTTTGGAGGTGGGTGAGTAAATATGGTTGTGCTCACTTTAAAATGTTATAGTCACGCTTGGATTCACGCTAAAGTGAGTGACAGAGCCACTATCAGTAAATTCACTTCCTTGTAATTATTGAGTGTGATGACCTTCATGTCTCTAACTAACCAGCCAAATACTTTGGTTGATATGAAACACATTTACCAAAGAGATCTCCAATATTTGGCAGCTAAATAGAGTAGAGTCCTATGCCCTGTCATGATTGTAGTTTGTTAAGTATATCCAATTCTATTCCTTCTCCCATCGTTTCAAATCATGCTTGGTTTTCCAAAGATAAAGATAAAAATACAACATCATCCTATACTCTATGGCCCCATGAATATTCTTATATCCAATGTTGCCAGGGATCATGAAGATCTCCCAGCGCAAGCCCTGCAACATCACCCTGGGAAGCGAATAAACATTATGAATTGGCATCACAATATATCCTAACCATTTGTCCTTATGGATACTCATTAGCTTGATGGAAGAAGGAACTTTTCTCATCCCATTGTGGATAGGATCCATGTGAAGCACCAACTATTGGGTTGATCATCCTATTTTGATTCTCCTTATTTCTCCACTTATACATGGATCTAGGAAGATCATGCTTATTTACTATATCCTTGGAATCCACACTAAGATAATTGTTGTTGATAGGTCTCATATAGTGGTACACTTAAGGATGCTAGGAAATAGTGATTTTTGCAATCCCATTAAGTCAATTTCTTGAGTTTTGTTCAGAATTCCTAGAAAAGGTTTATGGATTTCATAACCTACTTGATCATACATTGTGAACTTTATACAATCTATCATCATTTTCCAACCATTAGATACTTAAAGTTGTGTATTGATAATTTTTACCATTATAGATGACTCTGTAAGTTAGGTTCCCAAATTCTTAAAGGGTGCTAGCTCAATGGAAGAGCGCCTGCCTTACAAGAAGGAGGTTGGTGGTTCAATTCCTCCACGCCCTAATGATATTATAATATTGGTTAAAAACAACTAAATTAGTAACCAAAAAATCAGAGATAAGTGACCAAACAAAATGACCAAAATTCGTATATAAAATTACTAAAAATGACTAAATTAATGACCAAAAAATGAGAGTGCAAAACTAGGCATTAAAAAGGATGCAACATGTGGCACTAATGATGAAGCCAAACATGGCGTTGATATGGAAGAAAAATAAGACACAAAACTAGGCATTAAAAATGATGCAACACATGGCGCTAATGATGAATCCAAACATGGCGTTGATATGGTAACAAAATAAGGTGTTACTTTGGATGCAAAACATGGTGCTACATAGGAAGCAAAATATGGTGCAACAATAGAAAAATATTTGGTGTCATTTTGGTAGCAAAACATGATGCAAAAATTGGTGCAAATCTGGAAGCGAAAATTGGCACAGATATGGAAGTAAAACATGGTGCAAAATTGGACGCTAAAGTTGTAGAAAAAATGGATGCAATATTGGATTCTAATTTGGATGCTGACATGTACGACACTCTGGTTTTTTTTGAAGTGTCGGAAACTTATCGTCGGTTAAGTGACACTGAAACAACCATCGCTTAAGCGACACTTAATTAACCATCGCTTGAATTTAAATCGTTGGTTATCTGACACTTATTAAGAGACAATGACAGAAATTTTTAAAAACTTTTAGACCCACAGGCGTCGCTTAAACGACGGAGAGACGGATTAAGCGTCGAATCAGCAACATAAAGAACTGTCTCTTAAGTGAAAGATAAGCGACTAGGCATCGGATAAGCGACACTGATAAGCGTCGCTTAAGCGACGATAGTTAAAGACTACGCGTAGGATAAGCGGCACTTATTAAGCGACAATGACAGAAATTTTTAAAAACTTTTAGACCCACAGGCGTCGCTTAAACGACGGAGAGACGGATTAAGCGTCGAATCAGCGACATAAAAAACTGTCGCTTAAGCGACAGATAAGCGACACTTATAAGCGTCGCTTAAGCGACGGATGTTAATTTTTTTTTAAAAAAAAATAATTGTAAATTAGGTATAAAAA